>VXBC01002292.1:240853-501187 GCA_013399945.1 Ploceus nigricollis
TGCGGGAGTGCCACGCTCGGGGTACCGGCGGACGGGGCAGGCTGCTTTCCACTGCCTCCTGGCCGGCAGCCGCCGCGGGGGCTCCGGCGGCCACTTTTTCCAGTGTCCGAAGGGACCGAGGACAGAGCTGCCCGTTGTTTTTGTTCCTCTCCGTTTCCTCTCCCTGAGGGATGTCTCTTGCCCTTCCCCTCCCCCGCCCCGGCTTGTTTTTCTTGTGGTTTAAAGACAAAACGTTGCATTTTCGGGTCGTCCCACCGCGCCCCCGCCCCCGCCGCGGTCTCCGTTGCGCCGGCGGACGGGGCACGGGGAAGCCCCGGCTCGGGGGTCCCGCCGCCTTTTCCACCGGCGATGCGGGGACTTGTGTTTTGGTTAGAAAGCGTTTCCACGTGGGTAAGCCTTGTGTGTGCATGTGTGTGTGTGTGTGTGCGGGTGTGTGCGCGTACTTGATCCGCGAGGAGGTAACAGGATTCTCCGTGTTCAAAACCAGTGGGCTCTTAGCCATTAATCTCCTTCTCCTGCTGTCATTACAGACACTTCCAAAGTCAGATACCCGCGGAGAACCGCCAGCTGCGTTTCACACGGCGGTTCTCCCCGAGCCGCGGGGTCTCCGCGCCGCGCCCGGCCGGACACGGGGCTACCCGGGGAGCAGCCCCGCGGCGCCTTCCGCCGGGAAGGGAGAGCGGGATCCCACGGCATCGCCGCTGCCAATCGGTAGTTGGCATCTAAAGTTTCATTTACATTTATGAAACTGCCGCTCGGAGCCAAGCAGGCGCGGTGCTGCCGGCTCCGGACCCGCGGGCAGGGCTCGCAGCCGAGCGCACGGAGGGACGCGCTCGGCTCGCGCGTGGCGGTGCGAAATAGCTGGTATTTACAAAAACCCTGGGACGCACGCTGTACCAGACAAGGGAGCGACTTGGCCGGTTCCAGTTTAAGTATGAAGTCATGCTAGAACAGTAAGGAACCAGTATTTACAGTTTTCTGAGTTTTGTTTTACGTGTTTCATTTGCGGAGGCTAGAAAGCGTATCTAAGATAAACTAATCAGCAGCTTAGATTTAGAGGGAGTTATACAAAGAAGGCATGTTTTCTGTTTGGCAAATAGATTTTCTGGTCTGACCTCGGAGTTTGATGTTAGAAGCATGTACTTCGCAATAAAGCTCAGGCCGTATCTTTGTTTCATTTCCCTAACACTCAAAAGAAGTTTCGCAAAATTGCTGTGGGTTTGACTCTTCCCCTAGTATTTCTGAAAGTGCTGCCGAATAACAAATGCTTGCATACTAGCAATATATATCGTACTGTGAGTAAAGTGGAAATACAGACTGACGTTTCTCTCTCTTCCTCTCTTCCCGGTGATTCTTTCTCTGTTTGACATCTAACATTAGCTGGGCTATGTCTGAAACAGCTTTTTTGCCTTTTTTTTTTTTTTTTTTTTTTTTTTTTAAAGTGCGGTATTTATGTTACCAAATGTTCTTCAACCAATTTTAAGAGAAATGAAAGAGGGGTATGTTGATGAATCTGTTACGTATCTTTGTTCAGATAATTTGTATGCAGTTATTAATTGTTACATGTATACGGTGGTACTGATAATAAATTTAGTTGAAGGTTACTCATGCTGGATTTGTATTTATTAATGGCCTCACAACACTTTGCAGTGTAAATTTATTCTGTATGGATAATGTCAATGGAATAAATAAATCCTAAACAAGCAATGTATTGAGTAGGGTACTGGTGGGTTCTCAGTTAGTTGCAGTTCCCAGTTAAAATATTTCAAACAAGGCAACTGTAAAAATACAGCTATAGATAGTATCATGTGGCATATTTTTAGCATCTGATGCAAGTGTTAAAGTTTAACTCTTTAAACTTTATGCAACTCTTTAAACTTTATGCAAGTCCTAGAATTAATGTTAAACATTGACATTTGGTGAGGGAAAAGTACCTGTCTGTTTCCTTGATGAACTGGTGGTATTGGATGATGTTGTGTGCAATCCTCCAGTGTTAAAATTTAAACAGCATTTTACTCTCTTAAATATGAAAGCTACCACAGAAAGAAAAAAGAAAATCCTGGAATTTCTGTTAAATGCTCTAGGACACAGCTATTATTTTTTTCCTGTATTATCTTTTTCCTTCTTGAAAGTAGGGATTTTATGAACTCAGGGTAAAGCAGGTCTCCCTTTTTATAAGGAGCGTTTATTCAGCATACTTCTATATTGCAGCTGCTGATCATATTTCATAGAGCTGTTAAAGCACTTAAAACCTAAAATTAGGTACTGTCTGGTAGTAAATATTTCAAATCACTCCTTGAAGAAACGGGCTTAAAAAAGAGACATTTTGAAATATATCTTTGAGAAGAAGTAATCTTGCATTGCTTTTACTCAGTGCAATGCCAATCTAAATCACTGATTTCAGCACAGTGTACTTTTTCGTTAGGTTTTCTTAATCTCCTGGGTTTTTATTGTGATTTTATGCTGGCTTTATTTGATATCATAACCAGCTACTTTGCTCAAGCTATGTTTATGATGGCAACGCTGGAATTAACAGGTGTCGAATTAACTTCTAACATACCTGTACTTCCAGTGAGTATTCTTATGATCCTAAGAACTGAAATGTAAGTTTCCTCACTTCCTGGTGTGCATGTTTCTGGCTGTTAGTTGCAGAAGGTGTACACTTGCTTTTTTTCCAGATTTCAAATGAGTTAATTTACAGATTAGTGTTTTCCAGCTGGGGGGTGGGGTTAGGTTTGTTTTTTAGTTGAGCATATGAGTAGGTTTATTTGCTCTCTAGCTTTCATTTTTGGTACTGTCAGGGTTTGCAGGAGATATGCAAACACAGGGACATCAGACTGACTGACAGACAGACATATGTCAAGTTGGTTGAGTGTTTTTAAAGCTTTTTGGAAATTCACCACTAAACCAAGTCTGGTAGCAGCAACACTCAGATGTCTTTGCTTTTTTCTTTGTGCTTGAGAATCCAGTAGTATTTCTGCTAATATATCTGTAATCTTCTTGACATTTTGTGTTAAAAAATCCCGGCATTTGTGGTGTGCAACTGGAAGAAGAGTGTTGATATTCAGTCATTGATCTAGAGGTTTATAAGCACGCCTAGTAAGTGCTATTTTTCTTTTTTGGATTTAAATATTGTGTAAATGTGTGTCCAACTTAACCTTTTTCTGTCATTGAAAAGCGCTAATTGATCTTGCTGACCCTGACATAATAGTATAGTTTGATATTCGAAACCTTTCAGCTTTGGCATGGCCTTTTTATCACCCCTGAGATTTCAGGGCATGGTTCTACTGAAGGCATAAACTGCTTCTCTTTGGAAAATTAAATAAAAATGGTTATTAAAAATAAATTACTGTTTTTTAAAGTCAGTAGATGTTTTACCTATCAAAGCCTCAGGCTTTACAATATACATTACATACTTTCTGATTTACTTGTATGTATTAGGTGACATTATTTTAGACGTTGCTGTACAGAAATCAGATTTTTATGGAATAATTTTTGGCCAATTCCACACTTCTGTGTTGCAGTGTTATTATCTGTTATTAAATCAGAAGTGGTTAAAGGAACTTGGGCACATTTTGCAATGCAAAAGCTCAGATAAGAAGAGTGCTCATATGTCAAATAAATAATAAAATCTCTTTGAAAAGGCAGTAAAACTCACATTTTTAGTGTACTTTGTAGTTTGCGATGCTGCCAGAAGGATTGCTTTTGGGATGCCTGTAATATAGGACCTTAAAGGCAAAAGCTATTTTAAAGAATTTTGTTCTTTTTATCTCTAAGCCTGAAAAATGTGTCAAATAGCTGCCTGCCTTTTGTTTTAACATTAAGCAGTGAAAATTACTTTGATGATTGATTATCCTATATTGAAATGTATCACTGGGCAGTCTCAGTCACAGGATTGGATAGGCTAGTCATTAGGCTTTTGAGCAAAATGTCAAATGCTAATGGCTGTCTGAGGAATACTAAAGTTTAAGCATTTTATTTTCAATTTGTTAAAAATTTCCTTATTTCTCCAAGGGAAGATTATAATGACTAGTGATTATCTTCAGAGTTTCTCACTCCGTAAGCCAGTGGATTTTTTTGGTTTTAGGCTGTTACGCTTGGGTAGTAGACACTAAAGTTTGAGTTAGGCTGCAATTGCCATGGATTTGAAAAGAAGTAGTTTGGAGGATTTCTATGCATAAATTAATTTGGAGATCTATGTCCTTTTCCTAGAACTAACTAAATAAATACTATTACAGTGACTTTTCATTGAGCAGCTGTCTGTAGAACTACAGTGGAGGGCAGTTCTGTTGGATGCAATTTAAATGCTGTCCCTGAAGAACTCAGTCTGCCTGCGCTGACTGAATACTGTCTTTGCACTCGGGTTGTGCTGGACAATACAAAATTTGACTAATTTGGAGCAGAAAGTTACAAAAAAGACCTCCCAAGGCAACCTGAAAAATATTCAAACAAAGACTGATTTTTGCATAGGTGTTAGCTTATTATTTATGTGATTTAGTTAGTATGCACTAGATTTTTTGGCAGATTCAAAATGAAATACTATTGTGATGTGACCCAGTATAAGCTCACATTCTCAGCAGTGTAAAAAATTACTGCTGCCTTTTTTTTTTAAATTGAGTAGATCAGCAAGTCGCTAGTTCTGCTCTTGACATATATATAATTAAACCACAAAAACCTACATTAAAATACCATGAAGGGTCTGATTTAGACCATAAAAGTAAAAGAAACACAGAGCTGAGTTTGCAATTTTTCAAATAATTCTCCTCTATGACTATGTGTATATAACTATTGAAATCAATGCTAGTGCATGAGGTAATTGGAAACTTAACTTGATGTTTTGTGCCAGATCCTTAGCTGTTGCAAATTGGAGTAGGAATGCTGAAATTACTGGAGTGGTCTCACATTATGCCAGATGAGTATCTAGTCCTCTATTCTTAGTTCAGTCTGCTCTTTTGGTGGGATATTGCAATATACATTATATGTGTGAGATCACATGCACAGAGAAGTGATCCTGCAATACTTAGTTAAAAAAAAGAGAATTAAGTATAAATGTCCAAATTATATATTTTTTTCTTCCATTTCAAGGCATTTTCATACTCCTATGCTCGAACTTTTTTTTTGTAGCATTTTATAAATGACCACAGAAATGCCTTTTCCAGTAACTGTACTTTTGAAAATGATGCAGTTAGAAATATTGCTAATTGTCTGTATTCTTTTAATTCTGTTAAGGCAATTTTGTTGCTCAAAGAAGTGAGCAATTCGGTTGTGCTTGTTCAGGGACATTTCATGAATGCTAAGCCTATTCAATGAAAGGCATGAAGTCCATGTTAAATCTCATCTGGATGATTCTTTTTATTCACTGTAGTATATTCCCAGATCACAGAAAATGAAGTTTACCTTACTCCCAAGAGAGAGCAGCTAAACCAGCTTCTGTACACTTTCAGTTTATGCATCCTGACATCATGCTGCGTATGAGATCTTTCTTCCAGCTCTCCCGAGTGTTCCAGCATAGACGTGGTCTCACAAAACCAGGCACAGCTCAGGGAGATTATGCGCATTTCCTCTGCCAAGTTCTAGCAATGCAACTCAGACTCAACCTAGCATTTATGTTCTGGTCTTCTTAGCACAGACAACTGTGAAGTTGAGAACTAATAGGGCTGAATCATATACAAGTCTTTACAAATGCAGTGATTATATTCTGGGATATGGTCTTGAAAATAACGTTTCTTGTTACCCCAAGGCAAGATTTAGACTGTGGTAGGTTTTCCAAATGGGAAGATGAAAGTACTTTTCCACTCAGCCACCTATTTTTATGTTTATTCTAATCTGGCATGGTAGAAGGATCTAATATAATTTCAAATTAATTTTTTCCAGTTAATTGCACCTTCGGAGAAGCAATTTTTGTGTTCAAAGTACCACCTGAATCCTGTGCTCACTGTGCAGCAGTATGTCTGGGAGTTACCTGCAACATGAGGTCTTTCAGCTGAAATGGCTAGATGATGTGCTTCCTAGTCATTTCTGGTATCTAGTTAGCTATGTTTCAGTTTGTTTTCCAATTTTCTGACTAAATGATAGTCTGATTTCTCCAAGGGCTAGATGAGCAGTCAAATTTTTGGCATAAAACAAATGAAATAGAAGAGTTTGTTCCCTAGTAGTTGTGAAACTGCCCAGCTTTTTGAAGGAAGTCCAGGACTGGGAGAACAGCTTTCTACATGCTGTCAAATCGGGACTAAGTCTGAAATAGTTTGATTGTAAGGTCTGTAGGAAGAGATCCAGCATTTTGATCTGTTTTTACATCATTATCTAGGGGTATTGGTTCATATAAGCATCAATAGCAGTAACCTCATGTGTGGCTAACGCTATCTGAAGTCCTACTTCCGTCTGTTTCCTGCGGTAGAGGACAGAAAAGCGTGAAGCCATGGTTTCACATTTGGTGGCAGCGCTTCTAAAGCGGCCCCTTAACCCACCTCTGCCGGCCACTCGTTTCAGTTGGCTCCGCTCTTGCTGTGGTTCACAAACAGCTGTGCTGGCAGTGAGGCAAAGGTCGGAATGAGTGGCAGCACCCGAGCTGCTGAGCCTGGCAGCGGTGCTGCAGAAATAGCTGCAGAACCACAGTCTCCGTTACCTAATCTGCCACCTCTATTAACTGGAGTGCAGGGTCAAGTCTGTGGGATAGGTGGAATTTTTCAGAATGAAAACATTGTCTACAAAAATTATTCCTTGATCTTAAATCAAAAGGTGGTGTTGATGCAGGGATTTTTGACTAAAATTGAAGTAGCTGCAAATAATTGGCAGATGCATGTGCAAGTTGAAACAATAGGGAAAGTACTGGGGCCTTTGGAGGGGACAGCTATGATTTTCTTGAAGGAAGTTCAGACGTGATACCAGATGACAGAACTTTTCCAGATCTTTGCACTGCTGTCCAAAAGCTGGGCTTGCAGGGAACAGGCGGAGCATAACTCCACTAGAAGTAGGACGTCACTGCCAAGGGCTGCAGTGCTCGTGACAGGCTGCATTCTTTTATCACTATTCCTGGGGAAAGAAGTGCAATAATTTCTCAGAAGTGGCCATTACTTAGCTGTCACTGTAGACAAGTGCTTAATTTATGGCAACTATTTTTTATTAGTCTCCACTGTCACAAAGTATTAACTTACAGGCTATCACGTTCCAAATGCCTTTTTTTATGTTGTTCCCATATAACATTGAAATATGCATACTATACCGCATCATGGGTTTATGAACACTCAAGCAAGCCAAACCAGTGATATTATTTTTGATGTGAGTACAAGTTTGATTTCCAAAGATAAGTGTAGTGATGTAATAAAGTTCTCTAAGTGTGTCTTGAGTTGACATGACTTTTTGGTTAATAAAGTTGAAGGATACAAAATCAACTTGGCACAAATGAAATGGATTAAACAGCAAACTAAAGCATAGATTTCACAAATAGTTACTTGTTAACAAGTCTTTAAAAAGCATGTTATTACAAAGGGTTTTTCAGGGGGCAATCATCAAATCAAAACCTATTTATTATTTTACCAGTGACACCAAGATTAGTAAATTCTACAAGAAGTAATACCCTTGATTAGAACAATTGCTGACCTAATAAAAGATATTTTTCTTCTTACAGACTTCCTTATACTTCTGTTGTTAGACTGTAATGCCTAAAGTACTGCTACTACAAAGACTGAGGGATGGGTAAATAATGAGGAGAGGAGATTGATGAGAGTAGTCTGGCTCATTGAGCAAACTGAGAGCAAACAGTATGTACTTCACTACAAGCCAGCAGTTTATTAAAAAAAAAAAAACCACAACAAATGGAGGCCATAGAAAATGATAATGATGGTATTGTAACTGAAAAAGGGAGTAGTAATTTAAACTAAGTACTCAGCAGAGTAAGAGGGGTTACATTAGCTGTGTAGGTAGTATGGGTGCAGCTACTATGGCAAAGCTGTACCCTTTCTTAGCTGTAGGAAGGAAGCTTTAAAAAAATTGGAGGTTTCAGCTTTAAGACTAGAGGAGTAATTAAACATTGGAAAATGTTTCTTCCAGGAATTAACAAATTTTATTTGACAAAAAGGAGAATGTAACATAGTTTGATCACAACTAATAAATATCTAAATGAGGAAATGTGGTAAAGGATGCATTGTCAAAGCAGTTGTTTTAGTTAAAATCTGAGAATACCTTTTTTTTTACAATTACTTTGTGTGGCACACTTACTGCTGGCTCATAGTAAAAGAGATTTGCCTGTAGGATTGCAAGCTGTTCCACGGATGTCACAACATTTCAGTTGCCTGTGGGGACTGCTGATGGGCCAGGAGCCGAAATGAGTGCAGACAGCTCATGTGAGGATCAGCAGCATAAAAATGTAGATTACACAGGACATCTGCTGTGGGATTTTGCATTTTCTTTATGCTGGACAAAGGTGGTACACTGAAAATTTTCTACTTTCAGTCATTGTGTTCTGATGGTTTCAGTTTGACTTGATGGCTGGGGTGCAGCAGTGTTAGTTTCGGTGAGTAATAATTATTCTGTTCTGTCAGAAAGCACCTGAGCTGCATGCTGGCACCAGAAGGAGTTCCGTATTCTGTGACAGTTCTGCATTCACACTTTTTGTTTTCCATTTTTAATGGAGTGAAAAATTAACAGTGTCTAAAATGCAATATTTAGGAGTTACTGTCAACTTTAGTTATGAAAAACATTTCGTTTCTTCTACCAAACTGGAACCAAAGTACCCAGGCTTCTTCTCAGTGAGTTTACTTTGTATTTCTTTCTGACATTTCAAAATGTTCCATTCAAGAATTTCATGTGAGACACTTGGCAGTAACAGGAATAGCAGCTGCTGAGCAATGACTCTCACACCTAAAAAGGATGGGCATGCTGCAAACTTCCTCCTTCATCAGGATGTTTCTAGTATGCCTAGCACGTATTTGAACTTCTACAGTAACTCTGATTGCATCCTCATACTGCTGAATACACTCTTCAAACTGTGGCATGATTTTTAAAGCAGGTAGGTTGAGTAGGTAGGATGCTGTCACAGCTTTCATGATACAATATGGCTGGATTATTCCCATTAAGTTTTTCAGCCTTGTAAAACTGCCGTTTGCTTTTACCTTGTGGATATGCTCATTTTTAGGTTCCCCTAAATTCTAAAATGTTTCTGTTTTAGAAAAAAACTTTATTGTTATTTTATGCTTATTTTGTGTCACAAGGTTTTTGAGGGGTTTTTTATGTGTAAAAAGTAAATTAGACATGTTTTTAGGGAGAGAGAGTAAGAAATAATTAATATTTTCAAGTTGACAATGTGTCTTTAAATATTCTGGCTAACCTAGTATAGCTTTTTTATTTCTGTTGTCAGTGGCTTGTTTATAAATAATTGAAATGTTTTCTTTGGTTTGTTCATAGCCATTTCCTACAGAAAAGAGAAGAAAATTGTTTCAGAAGTTAAGCAAAATACGTGGTATAGTAAAAACCAAAATCCTTCTCCCTAAAAAAATCTAGCTGTTTAAAACATTGAAATGGCCAGCTAGTAGGAAAATAAAACAAAAATTTAAATTAAAAAATTTAAAAGAGTATGCTTCTATCTGTAGCATCTCTGCATTACTTGTTTGGGTTTTGTTTCTTTTCCCTGGGAACCACCTTTCTTTTCTCTATTTTTAGGGGAACACAGTGGGATTCTAGATTAAATTTGTTTATAAATTGAGGTCAGAAACAGTATCAGCATTTGTTTTATTCATTTCTCTCTGGAAAATTGAGATAGATGAAGTCTGTGTAGCTGCATGCCTTATCTAAGCAAGAGTGAAGAAGTCTCTCACTTGGGAAGCCCCCAGGCATCAGTGGATTTGTAGCTCTGGTCTCAGTAATTTCACAGTGTGCTGCGTGTTGACAGGATAAGGGAGGTATTGCTGAGGTTAAAATTCTGTATTCTGATATTCTCAAAATTAGTCCTTGTTATTCATTACACAGGTATGGGATGGGAGGGGTAGGAAGAGTAGGGGAATCAGTTTTAGTCATATTTGGGTACCTGTACAGTTGGAACCCAGAGCTACAAAAAATAAATGCTGCACCAACATGTTCATTTTAAAAGCTTAAGTAAATGAGATCCAGTGCTTGCAGTTGTTTGCCATTTGCCAGGAAGTCTTTCTGGTTTCCCCTTTTTTATTTGTTGTTGTACGAAGGTAGAATCAGCAGGCAGATCTGTCACAGACCCTTTCTGTTTCTTACCTGGTTCATGTACCTAACTGACGCAGGGACATCATGGTCTGGGTTGCTCTGCTTTTTTTGTCTTGGTGCCTGCTTTTGGTCCTAAATGGTTTTGTGGTGCTGTGACTTGTTTCTAAGTCAGAAGTACCTGATGCAGAGTGGCAATACCATCTTAATTTTTCTTGAATAAAATGTCCACAAATGCTACACAACCAATGCCACCGTTCAGCAAACTCGGTTCAAGGAAGCAAATTACACTAAACTAACAATTATACAAATATTCATTGAAGACCATGCAGAATTTGCAAGACTATATAGTGACTTGCATGAAAGTCAAAAATTTGATTTGAATTTTGAGGAATTTTCAGTGTATTGCAGTTTGGTGGCATGAATCGTGTCTGTTTTGATTACTGTATTTAATGTCTGGCATGAATTCACGTGCTCAGGAAGATGGAAATAACAAGTTATGTCAGAATTACAGATTAATTTTTTTTTCAGGAGAGGGAGAAGGTAAAAGTAAACTGGATGAGCTCAGAACTGTAAATGTGTGGTGGACATTGAAGATCCCATGCCTGTTCTTAGCATGCATCCTAACCCAAGATCTGAAAATAAATGTGTTAGCAGGAACAAACACTATGTCATCTCCAGCAGGGATTGTAGCAAGACTCTAAATCTCATAATGTCTGACATTGCACCTTGAAGCCTATTAATTTCAGAAGCACACTTTCTGTATACATTGGAATATATACCATATACCCAGCTTAAACATACGCATGTTCTTTTGCACATCCATGCTGGATACGTGCTGGGATGAGGACGCTGAATGAATCCTGAAGGGTGCCCTGCGCAGCTCCCTCCAAGTAACCCGTACACTGTCACCCAAGGATTTACTGTGAAAATGAGGCCTATTTGTAGGCAAAGCAGCAGGGTGGGTCCATTTGCTTTTCAGCTTATCCTGGAAATTCCTCCTGTATTCCTTCCCTGTTCACAGCAGTGTATGTGGCTAAAATTGGGTATTCATCTGTGTTAAATTGCATGAGTTCTTCTGTGAAATCCCAGCATAATTAAGATTATTCAAAATAAGGAGTAATCTACCTTCTCTATTTAAGCGATGCATCTGCAAATGCAAGTCAATGTAGGCAGGTGCTCAGCAGAACACAAAACCCAGGGAAGATTATTCCATTCCATCAGGGCTTGCTGGAAATGCCTGGAGCTAAAATTGGTGGTACATGATGTTATGCCTTGCTGTCCTCTCCACCACATACTGAGGGCTCTGGGTGAGGAAGGAGCTCCGTTTTTTGGAAGTCATTAATATAGAAGTGGGAACTGGATGTGCTACAAAGGCTTCCAGAATGCTCTAAAACTTCTCTGAGTGTAAAATTCTCATCCTCAGCAAGCTAAAAGTGGACTGAAATCAAACTGATCCAAAGACAGCCATATTTAACCCTCCACAGAGGAGAGCCCAAGGAAGGGAAAAAAAGTATTAGAAAAAGAGGAAGGGAAAGACTATATTCTCCTTAATTCTCTAGTCTGTGGAGCAAGACTTGTTTCTATAATGAAATAGGAATTTTTCAGGAGGCTCATTTCACTCATATTGATATCAGATAGTAGACACCAGCTAAGGAAAGAGCCTCAGCTAAACCTAAATACACATGCAAAATTCATGAGCCATTTCTGCTTTCAGCAAGAATCCTTCTGGAATGAGAGAAGAAAAAATTTGAGAATTAAAATAATTTAGAAATTCTGAATATATTTATTTTCACCTGCCTGTTTTCCTCAGGAAAGAGTACATGTCCCTGAAGAGGTCATACTGTCAGGATGGTTACGTTTGGCAGACAAAGCTGAAGTTCTAATAAATCAGCATTTGGTTTCCTTTTAACTTAAGAAATTAAAAGGATATTTTATCTTTTTCACATTTATATTTTATCTTTTTCACATGAGACTTTCTGTGATAGGCATACAGACAACCAGAAGGACGTTTTCTTAGGCAGGAAATTACTGAATATTAGGCAGAGCCTGTTTGTTACTGCCCATACCTTTGCCTTGTTCCTTCAAAGAAATGGGTTTCATGGGAAACAAATAGCCTGAAATAATCTAATTTAATGAGATTGCAGTGCATATGCACTTGTTTCTTGTACTGATTCTAAAGCAATTTTCTCATTACCTGCCTTGCACAATCTTTCACAGTGCCTTGAATGTGCTTTTTTCTACTCAGATGTTCTGTAGGAGTGGAGCAAACCCAAAGTGAGACTTGCCTGAGAGACTGTGAGAGTTTGGGCCCTGGAGCCTGTCCTCACTTACTGGTTCACATCCTGCATTAATTCAGTGGCAGCTATCAGCACTAAGTACTAGTACTATCACAGGTTTCTGAACTAGAGCGCTAGAAAATAAGAAATTGCTCTATTTGTGACCACTTCTCTCTTAACATTTTGACTCCCAATCTGTGGCTGTGACAGAAATGAGTTCTTTTTTGTGGCTGAATGAATTGTGTAAACCACAGTAGTATCCTTCTTCCAGGCTTATTACCATCACATTTCAAAATGTGTAAAACAGTGTAGTATATTTGCCTGGGATCATGAAATTTCTGAACTATATTGCCAGAGCATCACATGATACAGCCTCGGAAGAACTAGGGAGCATCATGTGATATAGTCTCAGTAGAAGCAGGTATTCTTTAGATAAAACAGAATAAAAAGAATGCAAAAATGTGCCCAAGATGATTATAATGTGAAAAAAATGTGATAGAAACTGAGGCTAACGCTCCCCCTGCCACTGAATTTCATTTCAGAAGACTAGGTCCGAGTGGCCAAAGAGGGGACTTTCTTGCCAAGTTTTTTTGTTGAAGTGAAATGGGGGAGATTTTTTGTCTGATGGCCCAACTCCACTTCCAAATGATGGATTCTTCTTGGAGATCTATATCCCTGTCTGGCCAACTGGAGAGCATGAAGCAGCCTCTGAGATACTCTTGGGAAATGTCAAGTGCTTTAAGGCTGGTTTTTACCTGTGGGTCCCCAAGCTTCACATTCTATCTTCAGCTTGTGGAAGTTGCAGCACAGGATCATAGCAGACATCCCATAGAAAATGAAATTGCATTACACTTTCAGTCATTTATAAAGCAGCGTGCAGCAGATCCTCAAGTATTTTATTTTCTTTAACTTAGGGGTGTATCTCTGGAAGGAAACACATGTTTCTCCTCATGGTCAAGTCCTGGAAGTTGCAGTTTAAATTTGATGAAGTGTTTTATTCCCCCAGATAAAAACAAATAAATAAAAAATTAGATTTAAATGCATTTGTTGATGAGGAAAGTCAGGAATCCTCCTAATTAAGACATTTCTTAGAAAGGTAAAATTTTTATCTGGGAGCATAAAACACTTCATCAGTTTTAAAGCCACATCTGCAAGGAGTGAATAAAGAGGAGAAACAGGCATTTTTCTTCATTCTGGCTTGTCTGTGAGTTTAAGACTTTTAACAACAGTTTTAAAAATATTTAAACCCAGTTAGGAACACTAGCAATATAATAGGGATAAGAGTGCCCTCCCTCCCTCTGTTTTTAATCTGGTTCTCTTGATGGAATAAACTACAAGGTTGAATTGGTAACTGGATTATTGCCTCATAAAACAGCACGAGGTTACTATTATCCTTTAATTTTATATCTTTATTAGGGAGTAATGTTGGTCTTTTTTAAATCACTGACTTCTCTAATGGTTTTTCTCCCCTTTTACAAATTTATAAAACTAAACCCTAAAGGATTTGGTCTAAGTGCAATTGGCATAACTGCCATTATAAAAATCTTTGTGTTCGCAGTTGGTTATAATCAGCTGCTTTAACTGGGCTCAGAATGCAGCAGGATTTAGCTGTTGATAGGTAGAATAATACTGATAAAATATTATTTCTGAATTTTATTTGAAAAAGCTCCATTTCCAGTAAGAACTTCTGAATTTTGAGGCAGTGTGAAGATGAAGAGCAGTGCCCTGGAAACGTATTATTTAACATGTTTGTGCAAATGATGTTTAAACATATTTTGTATTTCTACAAAGACTTAAAAATCTTGTCTTTGTCTTGCAATTCAGTAAAGTAACTTTGAAAATTCATGAAAGTTGGTCTTTTTTAGAAGGTGACTAATACAAGTGGCATATTTAATGATGTATTCCAGTGAATACACCCACCTGAATTTTGGGACTCAACACATACTGTGGGTGAATCATTGGCAGTTCTCAGCACTAAAACTCCTGCTGGATTTGTGTCATCAGGATGTATTTAAAATTTTGATACACTGGGCTTATTTTTGGAAAAAATGTGACATCCATCTTTTGATCGCAGCATGCTTTGATTAAGCACCCATCAATAGGAAAAGAAACATGAGTCTGTCTGATCTGGTGTAGTTCTGTAGTTGAGTTGTAGTTGAGTTATAGTTGAGTTTTATACAGAAAGTGAAGTTATCTGCCACCTTCAGTGACCAACTGACAGAATTAGAGCATTTACTCTTTGAATGCAAGCCAGGTACTGACTTTTCAGTCAGTATACTTAGAAACTAGTCAAATAATTTGTTACAAATTTTGTATTTTGACCATTTTTTTCTGAGAGCAATCTTACCAGTGCAATAACATGAACACACTACAAACTTTTAATTAAATCAAAGCAGATTTTATGTTTAAGTTATTAATGGAATATTTTTGTAACAGTTGTAAAAATTCATCTCTGTGTTTGCAGTTGCCTCCTTTGATTGGGACTGCTGCAGGCAATGCCATGTAGAGCTGCTTTCTCTTAAAATATCCATTGTTCATGGCAGGCTTCTTTCTGAAAATTGCCTATAGTGAGTGTTGTAAAGAAGCCCTTCAATTCCCGTTTTAGATTAATTGAACAAAGACTGGAGAAAATATTTACAAATACAGGAGTGTGGGCTCCACATTGACCAAAAAGTCATGGGAAGTGATTACAGTTTTGGTGAAGGCATTGTGGCGGAATGCATCGATGTCCTGGATCCCTCTGAAATTGAGAGGAGATTAAAACCATTTTGAAAAGCAGGAATTATTTTCAGCTGTATGATATGGTGAAACACATGCAACATGATTTTCCTGAAGTTTGTCTTTTCCTCATGTAACATCATGGTAAAAATTAACGAAATGTGAATGAAAATAATTTTGAAACTTAAGCAAGAGGGAAGAAAGGAATGTGTTATTTGGTGGCAGGAACAATCCAGGTGAAACTTGAAAGCAAAGCACACTGGGGTTGTGCATTTTTGTGTGTTCTAGAAAATATCTGATGAAAAACAAAATTAATTTTTGGGAATTACATTTTGGGGAGTAAATGGAGTATGGCAAGTAAGTGGCACTTGATATTAGAGAGGTGGTATTCACAGGGCAATGCAAGGTAGTGGATGAGAACATGTGGGTGCTATGGCTTGTTCCAC
The DNA here is from genome assembly GCA_013399945.1 of Ploceus nigricollis. NCBI lineage: Eukaryota > Metazoa > Chordata > Aves > Passeriformes > Ploceidae > Ploceus > Ploceus nigricollis. Next base: position 256,464 of record VXBC01002292.1, read on the forward strand.
ATAGGTTCCACGGCTCTGGCTCCTTTCAAATGTTCTGCAAATGCCAATACAGCTGTACATGTTTTACCCTCGATTGCATTTATTAGTGCTTGCTGGTCAGAATTTAAAACAGAGATCCATAATACGTTTATATAATTGAGCATAGTCCCAGGTAATTCCTTGTGGTGCCTTCTTGATAAACAAATCTAGGTAATATTGATAAGCAAATCCAGGATGTTTGGGTTCCTTAACATATGTGTTTACCTATTGTTTTTTTTTTTAATGTAACATGAGCTTTGATTAATAATATGATTATTGCATATATGAAATATCCCTGTCACTTTTTTTTTGTTCTAAATTATGCAAATTTGCATAACTCCAAAATGGATCTTTTCTGAGAATGGAGATTGTAAAATAATCGTGTGGCTTTATAGTTAGGGTTATCATGGTCATTCACAGACAGAACTCCTGGAAAATAGAATTTTCCTATTGAAGATCTCGATATTTGATGAGAATGATTCACCCTATTAGAGAAGGTGTAGACATAGCAGATCATTAGGATAACGTCTGTCATTTAGCACATTGTAGGGAGCCGCTTGTTAGAAACCACTTTGTGTATTTAATTTAATCCTAAAGGAATTTAATGAACCTTAAAGAGGGGACTTCATGCTGATAATTGCATAATAGCCTATTTTTATGCCAGGGCACTTAATGGCTAAGAGGTTATCATTAAATGTGTATTAAGCAGTTCTGTTCTATAACTGTCTTTCTAAGATGTTATCTCAAGGGTTATCATTTGTTGACTACTTAAACAGCTGCCTGTATTCAACGTTAGCTTCTTTATTAGTTTGTTTTCAGAGCTATTTTTTCTCTTGAAGGAAGCAAAGAAAATTCCCTGTTTCTGTTGGTATATTTTAGATAGTTCCCAAAATAATACTGAAGGTGTTGAAGCACTTTACATGAAAATTAGTCTTCAGATGGGAACTTTGCTTCAGGTTTTAGTAAAACCACAACCTCAGTTAGGGTTTTTGTTTATTGCAGATTTGCCTTAGAAGTGAAGACCAGAGACTAACACGTAGTTTTTTAATCTTCTCTTTTAATTTAGACTACTGAGCTGTAAATTGAAAGGAAGATAATTTCTGCTTGTGGAGGAAAGAAAGGTGAATAACCTCAATGGAAGACTCTCAGGATCTAAGTGAACAGTCAGTAAGTACAAATGTTGCTAAACTGAATGGAATAAATTGAACTCTGTTCAACCAAGTTGTGTGGAAGGATTTTACTTTGGATTTGAAAATTATAGTAAGATCTGGGGAAATCTTCCAAGCTCCTAGTTTTAAACCTTTTAGTTTGTACATTAAATGAGTGGTTTTAATCTTTTTTCCCTGTTGAAAGGAACAAGATCTTTGTTATGTAAGATTTTGCAGAACTACAATTGTTAGAGGGATATAATTAAGCTACATTGGAAGAATAAAATGTTAGAAACATGCACAATAGAATGCCTTGTTCAAATAATTGCATTAAAATGTATCTCCACTGTGGTCTGTCAGTTTTTCCAAATTAAGGGTTACCAAAAACAGAAGCAAAATATTTCAAATGGTCAGACTGTGGCAGATGACATACATTAATTTTTTCAGGATTCTCTTGGATTTCAAGGGGATTGTGAGAATTGGTAGTCTATCCCCCTGTCCTATGTCAGAGAGAGATTCTTCTTTTCACTGATGGCATTTCTGGGAAAAATGGGGTGGACATTTCTTCTCATTTTTCCTTTCTTATTTTTCCTTGCCTTTAAGGATATCATCTTCACATCTCCTCACCACCAGCCTGCAGTTCTGAGGAGACAGCAGGCTCTGAGCAAATACAAAGCTATCTGGGCTTGCCATCCAATGTACTGGGCTTTTTAGCATCTTAATTTTCTGCTGTTTCTTACTGCTCACAACAGGGACACATTTTGCCAGTACCATGATCCCTACGATTCTCAGCTTGGAGTTTGTGTACTAAAGATGAACAAAGGGCTTTAGTATTTCTATTTCTGACATGCAGAAGGAGGTTATCCATGCAATAAACCTGTTTGAATATATAGATGATATATATATATATTTTTTTTTAGAGACTTTTATGGGTAACACAAGTGCAAGGAAGTGGGAAGAGTTGCAGTGTTTCTAAAATGTCAGTAATTTTCTTTAATAAGGAGTACTTTGCTCCTGGCTGGGTAGCTCCTATGTGAGACTTTATCTTGGACTAGAGTTTTATTACTGATTTTAAATGGTACAGGACTGGAAAGTCTTAACAGTGTCTTAAGTCCCCATGGTGGCACTACCTGGGACAGCTGCACATATTTATGTATTTAAAGTCTTCCCAAGCAAAACTTTAGAGCCTGTAAAAGCTACATGGCTTCATAATTTAATAAAGTTTTATAAAGGTCATAAAAGATTAGGCAGAAGTTCATCTTTTGCAGTCTGTGAAACAATTTTTCTGTGAAGTATTCATGGTGTGGTTATTAATAGGAGGTAGATGAGCCAGTTTTAGCTTACTGCAAAAACATCTTTCCATAGCAGTTAAATGTTTTTTCAACACTGGATGCCTGATAAATGCATATTTTAGAAGCAATTTTACTACCCCATCATAGTATAATCTCTCTAGTATTTCTCGTAATTTCTATATAGCTTTATGCTACATGTGAAAATGGTCTGCAGATTGCAAATTGAGGTGAAATCTGTGCTGTGTTGCATATGAAGGTAGGATTTGCTGTTTTTATGCTAGTGTCACAGAAAGTCATGATTCAAGACAAGTTTATTCTTCTTACTCTTCACTAACAGTGTCAGAACGTGAAGGTAATGGGTGGGAGAGCCATTTCATCACTCCCTGTATCTGTTGGAATCTGTGATATTTANATTATATCAGATACTCAGAGCTTGTAATTCATGTTGTAAGATTGAAAACTCTTTTCCATGGACAGGGATCAGAGACAGTGTCTCTCGGGGCTCTGTTCAGGGGGGTTCCCAACCCCCTGCCAGGGTCCCAGACCTTCCAGGGCAGCCAGAGGGATGCCCTGGATTCCCACATGTATCCAGGTGGGCACTGAGACTAAAATATCACCAAGAGCTAGGGCACGGTCCTGGGAATTGTGCGAGGCCTGTCTGCCTAGAGCAGGCACTAAGCCTTCATTTCCCAACTTCAAAAGCCTTTTCACTGTTACATCATGGTCAAACTCCTCTCTCAGCCAATTTCCAAAAAAGAAAATAGCATCTCTGGCTTAGTTCCTTAAAAGTCACAGGGCATGTCTGTGGGCTAGAGATCCCAGGAAGCAGGAGGCTTTGGTGGTTTAAACTCTAAGAAGGTATCAGATGTATCTGCTTGAAGTGTAGCTGTGCTGTTTTGTACTGGTTAATGCGTTTTATACTGGTTAGCTCTGGGCAGCTTCTGCTCATCAGGCAGGATTTCTAATTCTTGATGTGTTCAGGAAGCATAAGTACTTCATTCCAGCCTCAGAATTTCTTTCGGAAGCTAAATGCATAATATTTAGATCATGAAAATTCATGGAGCGTAAGGATCTAGCCTGTGTTGCATGTGTATTAGATTGTGTGAATAAGCATGAGTGCAAAACCTGTGCTCAAACTTCTGCTGATACCTTGGCTTTAAATAGTCTAGTCCTTGGTTACTTTAAAGACTGCCTTTCTCTGCAGCTGAGATGGGTTAGAAGGTGTTTGCTTTTGCATGGTGTGTTTGATGGACAGTTGAGTTTTCAGAAGAGAAAGATACCTTTACTGGATTAATTTCCCTGGGAATTCTGTTAAAGAATCTTTCATCCTTGGGAAAAGAAGCCAGGCACAGTTCCTTGGTACAGTGAACAAGAATAATTTTCAAATTTTTATTTAAAGAAAGGAAATTATTCTAACTTTTGAGAGTAGATCATCCTCCTGAAGCATGATATACTGTAGTGTAGCTTTTATTCTGACAGTCTTCTCCCTAAGTTTGAGATCACTATAATTATTTTAGCTAAAAAAATACACCAGTAAGAAATGATTGGTTCTGTGATTCCTGTCCTGAAAGTATATCAGTTAGGTGAAACTTGTATGATCATACCTAAGAGCAATTCCACAACATCCCTGTTCCCACATGAGAAATAAATTCTTCCCCTTTTGTCTCAGAGCAATGACTGCATGACCGTACACTGCTTCAGGAATCTGTGCTCCCCTGTTCTCAGAGCCTCCGAAGAATTGTGTTTGACTGAATTGAGCAGCTGCTGTTTTCTGAGATGCCAGCTTGATTAGATGTTTTATATATATATATATATACACACACATACACATTATGTCAGTAATTCATTTGTTTTTCCTATTTTTGACCAGAAGTCAGTCTGCTTGCCTAATTGTTGTGCTGTAGAGCCTCTGTATTGGGAAACCTCTTGTGCCCCCTTTCCTTGCCTTCTCCTGAGTGGCAGAGGTGAGGGAATCAAGTCTTAATCAAGATCATTCAGTGAGAAAAAGAGTCAGAATCAGAACAGAGTTTATTATACTCTGGCTTTCCTGTCTTTACTCACAACTGAATAGGTGAATAGCTCTATTTTGAAGACCAGCAGGAAAATGGTGCAATTTACTAGCTGATGCAGAGGTGAGCTGGGATCCATCAGGTGCAGCGGAGATCCAGTGGATCCTTGCAGCTGGCATGGAGCAGTCTGGGATGAGGCCTATCATGCTACTGTACCTTCTAGGGTGGGTGTGTGTCCAAAAAGCTCACAACTCTCTTTTTCTTTCCAGTTCAGATGCAGAGTATATTTGTACATGCATTTATGGGATTTTCTTTTAATTTATGGGAAGGCTCAGTTAATAGTATTCTGAGTGAAAGTGAGGAAAATAGTAAGACATGTAATGCACACATAGAAGAAAATAACCAAATGGTCCTTTCCATGTTCTGGTGTGAGGTTTGTCACCAGGTGCAGGCTACTACTTACCAAGTGAAAGAATACTTAAAACCAGATAAATTGGTCTTACATATAGACAGATGAAGCTATGTTATAAGTTCTATTTGTTTTGAAATGGAAGAGAAGGAAATTTTACAGATCTTGTATTTATGAAGAGTCTAGCAATAGGCAAACAAAAGTTTTTCAAGACTGGTCTTGAAGATGATATAAATAAAACTAAATTTTTTTAGCACCTAGTCCTCTGTTGTGCTTTGGTATAGCAGACACACTTAGGATTTTGAGAACTACAGGTTTACACTCTTTATTTTGTCTCTTTTAGTCATCACTTTCTGTTCAGTCTGTATTAGTAGAAGAAGAACAATTTGGCTGCTAACTTGCTAGTTTAAAGTTTCAAAGGGCCTTATTAGAAACTGGTGTAATTTCATCCCCTGGCCCTTTTATATAACAGCCTGCATATTTAGATTACTTCATTTTAACCTAGAATTAAACAATAGATTGCAGTGCTGTAGGACAGGACACTAGCAGATGTGAAGCTAAACCTGAATGAACAGGTTTTTATTTTTGTGACATTTGGACAATCATCCCCATTGTGCCCTGGGTAAGTTATTTGATTTTTATCCAATTGTAGAGGCTGTTATATCTGTTACTTGCATTTATGGCCCACTTGCAGATGGACTATCCTTGGCAACCTTTTTTGGACTTTTTTGTTTCCCCATTTTTGTTTTGTTTTAATGTGTGAAGCTGTCAGATGTGATACCTTTGCAGATCAGTTTTCAGCTGCAGCTATTTCTCTGTTGCACGAGCCCTGTACCTGCAGCATTTAATCTTCCCCACATCTGGCATGGGCAGCCTGCTAGCACTTTGGCTGGAGCTCATTGCAGAGAAATGAAAATTAGTTTAAACACTTTATCTGAATTTTAAAATGCTTTGTTTCACTGTTCTGCATTGCAGCATAGCATGTTGTGGTTCTTATCTCTGTTATATCAGTATTTGTAGGACTTGGAATATTACAGGCAATTCATCTTCTCAGGTTAGTGATGTTGCTTGAAAGAGATATCTGGAAGTGATCTGGTCTAGCTTCTGGTCATGAAATGCTGGCAGTACGCACAAATACTTCAGTTATGAGAGCAAGGAACATTTAAGATTGGTAAGTGAAGAAATTACAGATGTAGTAAGAAAAAATTGTTTTCTTAATGAGTGATTATTTGCTTTTAATTAAAATCAGTCATTGAAGAAAAATGCCATAACTTCAACTCAGCTGTAATAGAAAGTAATAGAAAACCAGGCTGTCTATTCAAAGTATTTTTGAGAATTGCTTAGGTATTTTACTACCACCTTTCTACACACACAGTAACTGGCACAGAGGGGTGGTTTGCCATAGAGGATCCAAAATTATCACCCATTTTGAATTACAGTAGATCAAGAATAAAATGTAATACCATAATTCCTTGTCTTTCATCTAATAGGAATTTGAGGTAGAAACATCAATGTTGTTTTCTCTCAGCTGTAAGACATTTACCTATGACATAACAACTTCTGTGAACACACACATTTTTTTGCTCTTTCCTTTGTGCTCTACCACTTCAGCATTCTGTCATTTCTATACAATAATCCACCACTGTTAAATTTGAAGGCACTTTTTTCAAACTACATTAATAATTTTATATATATTTTATTTCTGTCATTTACCAAATGGGACAGACCAAATGAGATAGCACTCAGAAGCAATTAATGCATTTTGACATGCAGAATAAAACTGAGTAGACTTGTGTGTCCTGTGAATTGCATATCATTGGAGAAATAGTTTGGCATGAAAGATACAAATGTTCACTGTTGACATGCATGTAATAGAAATGTGCATTTTTTCTGAGTTGATTAAAATTCTAATTTGAAAGCACATTTCTTTAAAAGCTAAGTAAGAAATCTCGTAAAAATATATCTAAGAGAGTTCTACTGAAAAATATCCATGACTTGTAAACTTGCAAGATGGGATGAGAAGAAGGGTTGGCAAACAAACAGAAATGCTCCTGTCATTGTCACTGTCATGTTTCCTCTGGTTCAGCTCTCTGCCTGTCTCCTGGAAGATGTTACCATATCAATATCAGAGGTTTAAATGGAAAGGCAGTATATGGGCTTTATTTAATAACAAGGAAAACCAATAAAAGAAAATGTTCTGCTGTCACACACTGTCCTTGGACTGCTGACAAGGACTGACACATAGCTACTATATAGTTTGTTATTGCTGGTATTTCTGGCTCCAGAGAGGCCCCAGACTAGAATTTTAGGGATAGAACTACTTGGGAAAATTGCCACTGCTGTAAGCTACATGAGCTTTCCTCAAAGTAGATACCGTCTTCTGCACAGGGGTCTCCAGGGTTCCTGGAGCATGAACTTCTCTATTACTAGTGATGTTACAGCCCTGATGTGATATGGATATCAGAGGTGACTTCTATTGTATTGCAACAGATAACACCACTAGAAAAAATAATGGCAAAAACTTGCAGGTGGAAAGAATTGTCTTCAAGGCCTGAAAATGAGGCCAGCTTAGACCTTCTTTGAATTCTCCACGAGGACCTGTTCACCTAAGAAAAGGTTTGTATCTATGCGTGCATACATAAGATTTGGAACATATGAGTCAGTCTAACAAAAGTATTATCTCTCTCTATAAATGGTGCTTTTTTAGAATAAATCAGAATCTGACAGACATTCCAAGCTCTGTGATGAATTTTGCTTGTATGATATGATACTTGTTCAAGCATTTAAAATACTAAATTTATAAATGCTATACTTCTAATTGTTTTTAATATTGAATTTTAACTTAGAATTACTCACAACATTTCCAAAAGTGTCCTTTTCTGTCCAATTTGTGAATACAAAATGAAAATACAAGTTTCCTTAGCACAGAGATTGTACATCAGCTTAGGCTTCTGATTTTGACAGTGTCCAGGTGAAGTTAACATGTTCAGAAATACTTTCTTCTTCAGTAACAAGGGCTCAGGGTTTTCTAATGAAAACAAAATACTCAACAACACGACAGTAAATCAATCTTCTCTAGCTTTTTCATTTTGCAAGGCTAAATGCCTAGTGCCTTCATGCCTATTAAATAACTAAATTTGTATTTTCACATGAAAAGCATGGTTTACACTGAACATACATTAGGTTTCTACTCATTTGATTATTGTAAAAAGTCCAGATGCAGCAGTGTGCTGAAGAATGTGTGGGACTTAGGGGATGCGATTAAGCCCAGGGATTTTTCATGTGCTTTAAGTTAGGCATGTGCTTAAATACTTTTCTGGAAAAGACTTGGAAATACAGTGCAAAATAAAAGCAGTAATTTCAGAAATATTTTACTAGCAAATACATCTGAATGATTTGTGGCTGCGGCTAGTATTTATTCAGCATTATGTAACAGTCATGGTTTCTTTCTTCTCCTTATAGTGGCTTTTATCTGAGCTCTACCTACATATCCAAGTGGTTGACTTGCAAATCAATTTGTATTAAAAAAGAGAAGAATTACAGGGAGAAATCTTAAATAATTTTAAAATAATAAAATGACGCTAGGCAAAGAATCTAATTTCCTATTTCATAAAGTATGTCTTAAACACATTGGGCACATGCAGACCCATTAAACCACACTCACATCCTTGTCCTCTCTTATATTTGGTTAAATCTTTAGCAATGTGAAGAAGACGTTAAAATCATTAAAATGTTTAGGCTACAGTAGATGGAAATAATTTTGCCATAATATAACTTAAGGTGGAATTTGTCCCAGGGGATCCCATTGGAATAACAATGTAAAACTCATGTTGTTTATTTATTTATTTATTAATTAGTTAAATAAGTAATTTTAAGATTTGTTCATGCTTCTCCATGCTCTTGAAAGCAACACCTAATGCTCTATGAGAATACTGTCACAGCAGCATCCTTTGCCTTGTGTCAGCACTTGGACTTCAGCAGTGATTGTGCTTTAGTCAAAGAGGTCACCAACCCAAATATGAAGCAGCTTGCATCTGAGAGACCCAGAGATTTGTGTTGGAGTGCTACTTTTATAAAGGCAAGCTTTAGCTGAGAAACTAAGAAACTAGGTGTGTTTAAGCAAAGACTGAACAAACCTGTTCTTAAATGTGGCAGCAAATCTAGTTTATCGTATCTCTCCCTTTCTTTTTTTGTGTATGATAATAGCATTGAGTATGAATGTTAGCTGACCATGATTTTTTAATTCTTTCTTTTTGATTGGTTTGGTTTTTGGTACTGGAAGCAGTGACTAATGGGATTTCTGTCATGAAAAAGAGCATCTTTTATAGTTCAGGTCTTTAATTGTTCCTGTTTTTGTGAAACCTTACTTGGCTTTAAATTTTTACTCTTTGGTCCTGGGCCACATGAAATTTTTATTTGCGTGATTCAGTCAAAGTATACAAGAGAGGGAGCTAAAGCAAACATCACTTATTTCTGAAATTAAAAAGAATGTTTTTCTTATTTCAGTTAGCAATGCTGCTAAAAAATTATACAGGTTTTCAAGGTTCAGTTTGTCATGCAGTCACCTTCCCTGTGGGGCTACTCATGGCTTGCAGTGAAATGTTTTGGGCTGCCAGCTGAGCTTTTGGGGATTTACATAGTAACAGCCCACAGCCTGGGAGCCTTGTGTTGCTGGACATGGCAGTATAGATACTAAATTTCATCCAATACAAAGTCAAACTATGCTTGTAGTTCAAAATCCAGTAATCTGTAACTGTTTTTCAGGGATACTTTTTACTGACTCTGTGCAAATAGGATTTGTGCATTTACCCACCCAGATAGGATCAAGTGTGAGAAAGAACTTGCTCACTAAATGGTGATCCTCATGGTGTCTCTCGAGCAGTTAGTCTCTCTTCTTGCTCATTTTTCCATTCATTTAAAGATTCTTACTCTGTTAAAATTCTTCCAGCAGCCTGTGCCTTGAATGCAACACATTGCTCTCTCAGCAGTTCAGGCCTTTTCCTGAACTTTCCACCAAGCTTGGGTGGAAGGGGTTCTCATTTCCTCTCCTCCTTTTTACCTTGTTTTCTTTCAGTTGTGAAATAAACTTGATAGTATGACAATTTTTGAAACAGTGAAATTAAAACAATTCCGTAATGAAATGTGTGGAGTATTTCTAGAATTCAGTGGGTTTTACCATCAGAGGGAGCAATGTGTTCTGTAGTTAATGGTTAGTTAATTGTTCTGTAGTTAATTGGTATCCTCTGTTTTGCTTCAACCACTATTAAGTGCATTTATGTAAACAGCCTGGCCCTGACAGGCCCTGATGCATTAGGGGCACCTGAGCTTCCCTTGCTTACTCTGGTTGTCATGGACCATTCCAGGACGCTTTTCATTTCATGAACTGGATTCACTCAGCCTTCACCACACTGGACACAAGAGCCTCTGTTCTCAGGGAAGTCCAGCACACAGGAAGAGTGAATGCTGTGCACAGTCAGTCAGATGCTGTACACAGGGGTACAAGTGTTCAGGACCTTGAATCCAGCTACGGTTTCCCTTCACGTACATTTAATCAGTTTCTAGTACACACACTAAGCTACTGGTTACCAGCTTCCATTATCTATCTATTATCTACTTTTCAAGAGATTAGTTACTCAGGCTAAGCTCAAGTCATTATCACATTCACAAGTTCAGTTTATGCTAAATAATCTTAAGAGCTGTATTTGTTTACATCTTTCTGTATGTACTTTTTATTCCATGTAGTAATAGTGGTTGTGGTGGTGCTGGAGCTTTGGTGGGCTATGGACATGCAGATATCCTGCTGTTTGTCCTGTGATCTAACTGCTTGTCTGCCATGTTCTCAAATTCATTGCCCAGGTTAAACAGCTTTGATAATGAGTTTTAGTGGGTTTTTACTGCATCAGTGTAAAACTGATGATTAACTTGTAGCCTCTGTAGTGTAGCACCTGCATCTAGAAGTTTCATAGAAACGAAACTAATTTTATCCCCTCATCCCATAGCTTTGAAAGGTGCAAGAGTGAGTGTGTCATTTCAAATGGAATGCTTATTAATAATGGTAGTAAATGATAATTTAAACCATACTCCTTGGGGCATCACAAGTGACAATCATAGGCTTTCAAGAAGCTGATTCCATACTGCATTTCATGCATAACTTGCTTTTAAGTCAAGGAATCCAGCGTTTAATTAATTGAAGGAAAATTATGCATTTTCCTTGCAAGATAATAGACTTAATCTGAAGATAACTGCAAATTGAAAGTAGAAGTAGAGGAAATAGTCCTTGTAGGATCAAGGGTGGTTATGTGATGCATCACTGGCTGATTGTTCATAAACTTTTCAGTTCTTTCTTCTTAGTACTAGGGTTCCACAGTACTCAATTTTGATAAAAGCAAACACATGATTGACCTGAACTTCCCAGGCTGAAATAATACCTAATTTTAGATTTAGCTGGGTAGAATTAGCTAGCATGTTGAGAACTTTATACTGAACTGCTTACTGAAAATGTCTCAGTTCATGCAATTAAACTGTACTTTAAAACATGTCTATGGAAGCAGTTGTATTGCAGTAATGTTACACTTCATCTGCTTTTCTGATGCTGCTGGGTATCTTCTGTTTTGGACATTAACCATATAAAGAGTTTTGTTGAAAGTCCTGGTGTTGAGCTGTGATAAAACTGAGTAATTGCAAACAAGACATCCTACCAAATATAATAGATTTGAAGAAGTGACTTTTTTCCAGCTGACAGTCTACAGATCTACTTTGTGTTTTTGTCTAAATACCTGTGAATTGATGAGAGAAGACTTAGAATTGCTTAGAATATAGGCATTTGGAAAATTTTGTAGCAATGCAGCTGTAGTTAACCAGTTACATCTACAAAGATTGAATGTAAATCTAGAGCCTGATTCCAACACAGTTATGCAGATGTAAAATTTACCTATTACCCATCAGTGGGGTATCAAGCAGAGCTGCCATCCAGAAAGCTTATGTCAGCACTTAAAAAGAGTAGGAGAAAAAAGTTTAGATTGTGCTAATCACTACTTTCATGTTCTGTATTGTATGGGAAATTGTGTATTTTTTCAGTCAAGGTTATCTTGATGTGGTCAACATGCTAAAATATATAATAATAAAAACCAGACTATAATGCTCAGGAAGCTTGTACTACATGCTCCTTAATGGATGAATGAATTTCTCTTGCCTACCATGCAGGTCAAAAAGACCTCTGTAAAATTTTATGTCTGCATTGAGTTCCATTTGTAACTGGTCTTGCAATAATATTCAGTCAGTACTGCAGATATGACCTGATTGTGGATCTGCAAATCAAGCTGCAAAACTCAGCATGCTTACCAGTAAGAGTATGGAGCTGAGAAATAAATGTAATTATCCCAGGGGCAGTGCTATATTCCTTGCTGTCTGGTTTCACCTAACATGATGTGCACTGAAGAGAAAGGGTGCCAGATGGTTATGAAAGAGCTGCAGTCCAGCTTCTTTAAAATCGCCAGTTGCAGAAATCCATCTGGCATATGCCAAGAGTAGGAGCTGACCAACTTGCTGTCCTGTGATTTCCAGCAGTCTCAAGAGACATTCTTGAGGCCTTGAGTGAATATGTGATGCAGTGCCTAACCAGGAACACTGGAGCATTTCAAAACATCTGAAATTTTCAGCTGAGTGCTTCACAGTCCTCAGAAATTATACTTGCTCATAACATGGTTTCAGAAAAAGATAAGAAACAATATAAACATATGTAATACTTACCTCAGTTCTCTTGGAAAATTTACATTTTCACAGAGGAAATCATCAATGGAGAGTATAAATAGGAATGCATGGGTTATGAGTGATTATCCTGCAAATTTTCAGTGCTGAAAGAAAGCAAAAGATGGAAAATAGCATCCATGGGGAGAAAGGTAACCAACTGTGTAAATGATGAGTGTGAGGACACTTTGACCAAGTATATACAGTAATGTAGAAAAGTAAAATGCAGCATTGCTGCCTGCTGGGGTGAATAATACGGACAGGACTCCTTGGCTGTTGGTTTCACTAAGCCACTGTGTTTACTCTTCATTTTTTATACTTTTCAGTGCTTCTGCTGTAGCAAAACATCAAAGTGCCATGACTGAGTAATACTTGAAAAATGAAATGTATGTCATCTAGGGGAGGCCACTGGAACATTGTCTGATGTTTGGAGCTAACTTTGTCTGTTCCTAGTATTCACTTATCCTTTACTGCTAGTTGCTGGGAGAGAATGGGAAAATAAGTCCCTGCTGTTCTACTTCTGCTCAGTGGTAGCTTTTGCGTTTACTCTTAACAAAAAATGTATCTCAGACAATCAGACCATTATAAGAGACTTGAAGCTCATTAGAGGCCTTTGTGTGTTAGTATATGCAGAGAAAATCTCCAGCTGCCTAATCTTTATTTTAGGTTGGGTTTTTCTTTTTTTCAAATCTTTCCTTGTGTCTTTCTCAGGGGAGCATAAACAGTTACCCTTGAAATTTGGGGTCAGGAAACGGTCTTCAACAGATGCCACACTGCAAAGCAGGGAGGGAGGGTTTGAGTGTACATTTGTGTAAAGAAGGGTGTTTTATGTGGTGATAAAGACCGCTGCAGTATTCTGTTATGAATACTGCTACAGAGATGAGGCCTTTGTATTTGGCTACATAGAAGGTTACTGTCAGGTGAAGACCAAAAAAGTTCCTGCCATTTTCTGCCACTTCTTGGTCTACAGTAAGCTTTGTCCAGCTGAGGGAAAAGACTACACTGTCTTATCATCTATAAATGTTTGTAGTGTCACCTGGTACGCTTGCATGCATGATTTTTCTGCTTTTCCAGAAGAAAATGCCTCCACTCAAATTAGAGAGGCCCAATGAGTGATTTATCCAATTCCAGACTAAGGTATGCTTGTGAGTTTGAATACATGAACTCCACTGGAACTTGGCTTTATTCCCAGGGTTTCCCATTTAACATCATATGGTACATACTGTGAAGGTATAATGCCCTCTAAGTCAAAGACTTAATGATGTCAGATTAAAGGGGAAAAGAGAGAAAAGATCCATCTTAGAAATTAAGAGAAGCTGTAGCTGCCTTCTGCATGGAAAGCAAATGATGGAATAAGTCATTCTTGCATTCCTGGAACAGACTGGATTATTCTGCAGTAATAAAATGAATACAAAAAGTGCAGTAATGGTATCATACAGTGTGTAGTATTTGGTGCTGTTTTTCACCAAAAGGATGTCATGTGGGCTTGCAACCATCCTTCAACTTTTTTCTGCTTTTTGTACTTCTCTTAGCTGTGTGAAGAAAGCTACCAATACACACTATTCTAATGACAGTATTTACTAGAACACAGGAGATTACTGCTGTGCTTCTCCACACAAGAGATGTGTAGCAAAGAAGATGAGCCTTTTTGGTGCAGAGAAGTAGAAGTCATTGTGGCACAATTAGCATTAAAAGGTTCTGTTTTAGGTGGTGTAATAAGAAAGCACAGAAAATATGTGTCTGCTCTACCCAACCATCTTTCTATCCCTATCTACCTCCGTACCATATAAAGAAACACACCTTTCACACTTGCTGTCAGTGTAAATATTTTAATGTATAATATTTAGTGGAGATGGTTTGAAGATAGTTTTTTTATTAATTGGTTTTAACATTTGCTATATCTCCATCAAAAAAGTCACTGTTTAAATACTTAAGTATGTTAATATTTTAAATACTGAATTTTGATAAGCCAGTAAACATCTGCTAATTCAGTAGAAAATTCTTGACTATCAAAATAACAGTAAACAAAGAAAAAAATATATGATAACCAAAGCAAACTCTACAGATCCTTCACTGTATTATGCAGTAGAACTAACAAGTATGTGCACTTTATGTGCCAGTGTTTTGTAGTTCCTACTGGAAATATTTGTAATTTGAGCAAATTCAACCAAAGGATGAGAGAAAATCTGACGAATTTTTTGAATTGTAATCAAGCATTTTTGCACTGCAATAGCATGTGTGCCCAGCATGTATCTGTAAATTTTTGCTGTGTCTGTATTTTGGCTAGTAAGAGAAATTGGTGCAAGAATGAGTTGAAGAGAAGCATGAGAAAAAACAAAAATCCAACCCAGAGTATTTGTAATTAGTATGGCTGTAGGATGTGATGGGCTTTGAGGACCGCAGAAGGAAACAACCTCAAACAGAGAAGCTGTTAGACTATAGCCTTCATACTCAGAGAAGAGGAACTTCTGCATCCTTATTTGCCATACTAAAAGCACACAGTAAAGGAGCTGCTGCATGATTGCATGGGTTAGTGGCTGGATATGTGATCCTTTAGAGATCCTTCAGTAATTGTCTCATGATGATAAGTAAAGCCTTTGGAAACTCTTAAGTCAAGACTAGGGTAGCAATGCATTAATTGGTACACAGACTTCGCAGCCCTTTGCTGTTTCTGTCCTACCTACTTGTCATGTTGCTGTGAGTTGAAAAGAACCTTTCTTCTCTCTCTGAAGTACATCTGCAGCCCTGGTATTCTGCTTAGGTTATGCACACCTTTCCATTACACAGGGTTGGATTGGCCGTCAGGATCTCAGATTGTGACGGCTGCCCATTCAAAAACTGTTCTGTTGCTTTAGTTGCATGATGTTATGATTTGGTAAGTGTAACTAAAAATAATATCTCATTACCATGGTTTTCAATCTTTCAAGATTGATTTGAATAAGTATGCTTAATAGCACTGCAATTGAATTGTACAAAGCCCTCTGCATTTTAATAGATGGACTGATTGCAAAAACGTGCTAGTAATGTTGTGAGAGTTTGTGTAGCTTCTGGTTTGTGAAATACAAAGTTTAGAGTATCCAAGACGTAATAAAATTTCTGCTGTTTTTCAGTGTTAATAAAAATTGCCAGGGAATGAAACTGCAGCATATATTAAAATTATATTTCTCTTGCATTGAAGGAGATTACAAATCTAGCCGTTATCTCTTTGATCAAAGCTCTTGTGGGTAGCAGCATATTTTGAACTTTGTGGCTCTTAGTGTAAAGTTTTGAATGGTTCTGCTGTTACATACTTTTATTCAGCTTAAAATTATTTTTTAGTGATAGAAAGTCAGTGTGAGCTAGGTGAAAAAGGTTTTTACTTTTAAGCAAAACAGTTATTTGAAACTAAATGAGGGGTCTGGTATTCCCATACATAGGCATAATTACCATTCTAAGACTTGGGTTTCCCCAGTGCAGACCACAGGGTTTTCCTGCTGGTTTATAATCACATGCAGATATGACAGCATATCTAAACTTGGCATTTTTCAGACCTTGCCAGTGGCTCTTAATCCATCTGGCCCCTTGTGTGTCCTCGGTCAGCTTCCCGCTTTGCCTGGAGCAACTGCTGAGCAACTTCACTTGCTGGTGGCCACCTTGTTTTGCAGCTTTGGATTTCTCAGAGCAGGATTGAAAGGAAGGGAAAATGTAAAGTTTTTGGTCTGTACTGCTGCTAGTGAAAAAGGAATGTTCTTCTTGACATCTTCCCTGTTGCTTGATCAACACATCCAGACTTGTCTCCTTCCTTGCCTCCCTGTTTGTGCTGGCTCTAACTGGGTGTGCATCAGTAGATTCAAACCATGTGACAAACAGCTCTTTGGCCACCAGCCATTTATCCCCATTTTATCAATATGCCCAAAGATGTCCATCTGCTGGAAAATTAAACAATGTGAACAAAAGGGGCTCTGCATCTTTTCCAGCCCTTTTCTGCAGTGGATTAGGCATGTGAAGATACCAAATGGGTCCTGGGATCTGATTATACTCAGGTCTCCTTTTGTCCATGCTGCGTTTTACAGAGTAGTATGCTCAGCTGTTCTGTTTTAAGCAGCGCATCATATCTTAAAAAATATAAAGGTACATAAATGAAAGCTTATGCTCTGGAGCTAAGTTCCCAGTTACTTTTACTCATGCATGTTATGTCTGTTATACCCATTTCCTATGGTACTATGGACCTGATTCAGAAAAGCATATAAGCATGTGCTTAATTAAGTGCTTTCCTGAATAGGTATGCTTTTCTGAATTGGAGCCCATGAGTAACTGGCATGTGGGCTGTAATCTCCCACCTGGGACATTCTGGGGGTGGATATTAGAAGACAAACCAGTTTTTTTCTGCTTTTCCTGCTTTCTGGAAGTCTCCTCCTGCTCTAGATGATTTCAGATTTTGATGAAGTGCATTCATCTGTGAGCTGAATCAGGCTTTATATTTATGCTATTCATCATTTAAATCTCTTTGTTTTGAATAAATACAGGTTGTAATTGATAGAAAGTATATTTGCATTTCATGTTAGAAAGATAGATGCCATGGATACTCTTAAAAGAAATTAAAGAAAGCTCTCTTCTCAATTTGGAAATCACTTTCATAGCCTTGGTTTTGGTATTTAGTACAGCTTAGGGTTTTTTTACAGCAAAATTAGTTTAGTTATTTCGATGATCATGTGATCGACTGCCCAAAGTGTGTTTTTTGGCACAGGTCCAGATTCTTGTTCTCTTTTGGAAGTGTTACAGCTGCAATAAATTTGATTTCACCCTTGATAATTTCTATAATGTGTAGTAATAATGTATTGCTGATTTAGCGTTGTTGTCTTTCTACTAAGGAAAAAAAAAGGTCACAAATCACAAAATTGCAAATGTTATTATATTTACCACACTTAAGTAGTTGTATATACATGAAATTCAAATATGCTTCAAGATTTGTTTGGTGTCTAGTTTTGGGAGGTTATTCAAATAACATAAACTCTGCAGTTTGCATGTTACTTGTCACTTCTGAGAATTCTAGTAGGTTCCACTGTTTCCTTTGAGGTCTCTGTTGAGTATTTAATAGAAAAAAATGCAAAATAATCAAGAAGATTTGCCTCTATATTCATGAAACACAAAATATTCTTTATACTTGGCAATGTAATAGAATAGTACAAGGTACATATATGCAAAAGGGTTTTTCGATGAGTGGAAAAAAAGTTGGCTTTTTATTTTGTAAGTAATTTAATTTTTTTTTTTTTTTTTGTTAAAGCCATTCTGTGGTCTTGCTGAGGTTATGCTCATTTCATACTTGCAAAATTTCTTCCAAACTGCCTTTCTGTTACATAGTTAACAATCTATTGCATTGCTCCCGCAGACACATCTTAACATTGTAAGCTTATTTTTTTTTTCCTGGAAGAATGTTTAATACTTTATAAACTTTGCTGAAGAGATTGTCTTAGAAGGGAAACTTAGCCTGGGAGCAGAGGGGAAGACTACAAAAAGGAGAGTGACCAAACCACCCCTCCCAGGTCCCAGGTTCTCTGTGGTAATGTGGGACTTTCTCCATGAAGGCTGGTAGTACTTACTGGTTGAGCATTACCGCCTCTGTGTTTAGTCTCATTAAAGAAAAATTTTGGCAGATAAGGTGGATTATGTGCTTCCCCTTGGTAGCAGTTGTTAACGTATGGGTTTGGACACTGCTTTGCAGCCCTCTGGACCACAGATTGTTCAAAGGCTTGACACAGTCACTGGTCCTCCTGCCATGCCCATGTGCCACCCCTATGTGGTCATTGGCCCTTTTTTTTGCATATTTAAAGCTGTCCTCTGCTGGAGACCCCTGTTTGTAGCTCATGTACCTGGTAGCAAAGAAAGGGCTTTGGACTCCTCCCTTTTCGTGGTATTTCTACCTGCTGCCTGTTTTACAGCTTTTTAGGAGAAGGTATCAGAAGAGAAGATACAGTTTCCTTATTCAACCTTTAGGGTATGAGGTGCTGCGATCACACTGGAGCTGCAGCCTCATTTTTTGTAACCCTTGAGGTGCAAGAGCTACTAAATATGAAGAGGATCATGAGACATTATAATAAGTCAACATAACCAGGAAAAATAATTATTTCCTCTCAGGAAGAAATTTATTAGAAAATGACACCTCTTTGTCTTCTGTTTCACCTATTTTTTTTTAAATTTCCCTCTTCTGTAAGTAGAAAAATAAGGCAAAAGGCATAAAACAACCTTTCAAGGGCATCTTTCCTCAGCTGCCCATTCAACCTGACAGGTTTTGCAAAACCAGAACTTTCCTTTGCTTCATTAGCTGCAAAGGAAGGTCCTTCTTTCCTTTGTTGTTCAGAGCACATTTTAAATAATTTAATAAGCACAAGTGATTAAGGCATTAAGAATTAAAGTAGCTTCAGAATGAGACTGTGGTAATGGAGAAGCATTGCTTAAGTTCCCAGCTGAGCAGAAAATGGGAAAAAGCCTTACCTATTCACCTAACTCCTGTAAAAGGGGCAAGGGATTAATGAAAAGAACCTGACTCAAAACCACAGTTTTAGAAAAATAATTCAGAACAATGTTTCTTGAATTAAATTTTCATGCTCACTCCTCTGTGAGTTCATCCTTAGAAGGCAGGATTCTATTTTACTAGAAAATTCTAAAATAAAAATATCAGTCCTTATTTTTTCAAGATTTTGGGTCATCAGTGTCACCCTAACATACTTTCAACTTTTCATTAATAATTAAGTTTTCTGAGTCTTCACAGAACATTGCTAAATAAGTAATAGAAAGTCTGTAATGAAAATGCTGGTTTTACTATTCGATGGATGCAAGAAAAAATTACTCTG
Source organism: Ploceus nigricollis (assembly GCA_013399945.1). NCBI lineage: Eukaryota > Metazoa > Chordata > Aves > Passeriformes > Ploceidae > Ploceus > Ploceus nigricollis. The sequence goes on from VXBC01002292.1 coordinate 275,916, forward strand.
AGGAGAAAATATTTACACCAAAATGTAAATGAATTATTGTTTCACTTTGTGTCCAGTGGATGCAGAGCAGTGTTCTGTCTGTAACACTGAATGTCCAAACAAATATCTACTAATTTCTTGGTCTGCTGCTGAATTGAGGTAATATGAACAATTCTATGAAGATATAATTTGTGCTAAAATAATTTCACTTATTTGCTGAATTGCTAAACTTCAGGAAAGTCATTCAAATAAAAATTGGTAAGAAGGCAATCTATTTTTAGTTGTGGTCCCATAACTATATATAGTATGAAATAAAATTATTCCCAGGGAGACAAAATCAAAAGGAATCATAATCAATATCCATAGGAGATGGAAAGCCCCCAAGAGGTGAAATAAGCTTTTCTTTTTTAAACAGAGCTTTGAGAGACTGAGCAGAATTACAGAAGCAAGTGCATCCCCTTCCTTTTCCAGTCTTTTTGCTATTCCTCTTCCATCTCTGTTCCTACTAATTCATTACTCTGGCAGTATATTGGTGGAAAAAAGTTATATATCTCATTTTGGTGACAGCATTGTGTCATGTCACTGGTGAGCATTGCTCTCCTGCCTCAAAGGGCCTGTGGGAGGTCCTGTGGCAGGGGAGTTGGAACCAGGTGTTCTCTAAGGTCCCGTCCAACCCAAACCATTCTAATGATTCTGTGATTCTAAAGGGAATAAGGGCAGGGAATGCCTAACAAACCCAAATTTTTCCAAGTAAAGCAACCTGAAGTACCAAGCATCAACTGCTGTTGTCCTTGTCTGACTGGTCCAAGAAATCACTCAGGTGCGTTGTCTAAAATGAGGCATCTCTCTTCCTTTGAATTTTTCTATTATCAGTATAAAATGGTTTCTCTGCAAGAGACAGCAATAATTGTAATTACCAATTTGAAGGCAGGGTGGCTGTGGGCTCTGTAGTTCTTCTCCCTGTGTCTTTACATGCTTTCTGCTTGTGTTCAGTTGCAGTCATTCCTTGCTGGAGAAACGGCTTTTCCATCAGAAAAATACAAGTAGAGATAGAATCAAGAGTGAGTGAGGTATGTAAGGGAGAAAACAAGTTCAGCTCTGCTCCATCTGGTTTAGTGACCAGAGTATAATTTCTGATACACCATTATACTAGTGATGTCCACACATTTTGATCTACAATAAAGTGGAATTGACTGAATTAGTCAATTAGCTGCTCTCTTAAACCACCAGTACAGAGTTCTAGAGATGGTGGGCAAAACAGACCATTGATTCATGCAGGCTCAAATAAATGGCATTAATGCACTTTCCCCTAACTGTACAGCAGTTAGGTTGGTGTTTAAGTATCATTGTCTTTAAAACTCCACGATAGTATCTCAAAATGTTTTCTTAATTTAGTGTAAGGTTACCACAGGGAGCACTTGATAATTCTTCAAGAAAATAGGATGACATAGCCCTGAGCACGCAACTGTACATCACATTTTCATTTCTTTTTCCTTTTTGTGCCAGAGGAAAGCAAGAAGGTGTGTAATCTGGTGAGTACAAAAGCACTTTGCCAAAGGCTTCTTCAAGAAAGAGAAGAAACAATATAATTTTCTCTGCTCGCTACCACATTATCTTAAAAGCACAATAAGATGTAGAAAATCACTCCTCTGTGCATTACCTTTATTTTCAGCTGTGCTGTAGCAGATTTTTTTTGTCTGGTTTGCTGTCAATCCAGAATGTCAGTTTTGTTTTGCCTTCATTTTTCTCCTTTGAAATGACACTTTTTTTAGAGAAGTTACCTCTTGAAAGAACTGGCCATGCCTGCACCACGCAGTGGTACAAAGCAGGAGTACACAGCAGTGTCTGGGGTAGTTAAAAGGCTGGAAGCAACGTGCTGAGCCCTGCCTGGTAAGATGTGTGGAAAGGTAGATAGAGTGTGAAACTGGAGACATGACAAAGCAGCTTTAACTGCTTTAACAACTTTAATTGTGGCGAAAATCCCAGAAATTGAATGTTATTTTTTTTCTATAAATCTGCTAATAACTACTAATACAATTTTCAATAAAATTATTGATACAAGAAGAACAATTAAGTGTGATTTTTCCCCTCTCATTTTTCAGAGGAATAAAGCCATGAAATTTCAGAAAATGAGGACGTATCTGCCTCCTCCCTCTTATTTTGATGATGAGCTATTAAATGAAACTGTAAGCGAAACCAGTGCTTCAGAATAACTAAAACGTAGCTATAGGAAAAGAAGATGCTACAATATGCAGTGGAACCATGGAACTGACAAAATTAAACAGTGATTTTCTGTATTTCCCATTTTAGGCAGTAGTTTTTTGCTGAGAATCTAGTCAAGAGGTGTTAAAGGACTGATGTATTAATTTTGCAAATGGTAAGAGGGGGTTAGAACAGATTTATAGAACATAAGTGTTTGTTTCTGTAATCTTTGAATAAGCATTTTGTATGAATGCTTTAAAAATTCATACAGATATTTAATGATTTAGAACATTATACATATATATATATATATGGATGTATAAAAGCAGTTTCCAAAGCTGCTTTGTAGTACTGTAATTTCCCTTTTACTTTTTTTTTAATAAGGAACAGCAGTTGTATGTTTTCTAAAATTTTGATAAGGAACAAATCAGAATCTATGGTATTTGCAAGAATACTGAAGATGCACCATTCCATGATGCTTCAGGAGATAAACCAAGAGAGTTTTATCAGTTTTCCAATTTAAGACATTTCTGGCTTTGTGCAGAATAAGAGATTCAATATCAAGAAGAATAACACCTATTAAGCAGGGGGTTTGAGCAGTGCAGTTTTAGATGTTGGCACATGCTGCTCCACTCACTACTGTCTCACTTTTGCATAAAAGCCATTAGAAGGCTCCAAAGGAGGGCAGTGAGGATGGGGAAGGGCCTGGAGGGGAAGCTGTATGAGGAGTGGCTGGCCTGGAGGAGACTGAGGGGAGACCTCATTGCAGTTACAGCTTCCTTGGGAGGGGAAGAGGAGGGGCAGGCACTGATCTCTTCTCTGTGGTGACCAGGGACAGGACCTGAGGGAATGGCCTGGAGTTGTGTCAGTGGAAGTTTACGGTGGATATTTAGCAAAAGGTTCTTCACCCAGAAGGTGCTCGGGCATTGGAAGAGGCTCCCCAGGGAAGTGGTCACAGCACCATGCCTGACAGAGTTCAAGACGCATTTGGACAATGCTCTCAGGCACATGGTGTCACACTTGGCGCACACTTGGTTCTGTGCATGGCCAGGGGTTTAATTTGGTGATCCTCGGTGTTGTCTTCCAACTCAGATTTTATGATTCTGTGACTTCACAAGGCATAGGGCATTAAGGCCCTTGGGGAATATATCTGCATGTGTGTCCATCTGTGAGGTTTTTTCACTCCTCTGGGACATGAGAATTGAACATCCTTCATGATAAATTTCTTGCTGCATATCAGTCAGACTGAGAGCTTAAATATGTTTATATCTATTGCAAACTGTCTCTTTTTGCAAACTGTCTCTTTAGTTTCCTGTTGGAGTACACTATCCTACCATAAAAAAAAAAAAACAAGGCCAATCTTCCCGAGGTGCCTTACTTGGCCAGGTGGGTTATAGCTGAGAAGTCAAGCCACAAAGCAGTGGATCACTGATTTAATTGGTAATTAGGAGGTTAACAATCAAGCCCATTTCACCTGATCAGTATTTCCCACCGGGTAGATGATTGCAGCATGCTGACTGCCTTGGCATTGTCTTTCTACCTCTGTGGATAGTAGATGGAGCCCAAAAAGTAAATTAGGACTCAAGATTCTACTTAATTCTAAAAATCTGAAATGGATATTCTAGATTTAACTGTTGGTTATAGTTTTGATAACAGCCAGCAGGTTGTTCAGTAAGATTGTCTGGTGATCAAAACAGCTACCAGATCTATCACCTATGAGTGAGTGCTACCTTGCTTATTCCCAATAAGATACAGGAGCAATGGTGGTGTGTCCACTGAGGGCTTTGTTAACAGCAGTCCTGTGACAGAGTTCAGATGGTTTGAATGGCTCAGGGGCACCCAAGGGAAGTACAGCTTCTGCATTCAAAGTGTTTTGGGTGGTTTTGTATCAGTACCAAAATGTTTCAATTCTGAAGGATAACTTGCACCTTTATTTGGAGCACTCTGGTGTGAGCAGAATACTGCTTCAAGTGGGGACTTTGACTGTGCCTTCTCTGTGCCTTATTCCATGTGTCTGATATATTCAAAAATTGTTTGGTGCTCATGAGCTTAAACATATGTGGTGCTTTTCATATACTAGATAGTGTTTTGGTGGAGTAGTAATATGTAGCAGGTAAAGAGCAGGCTGCTGGTCGTGCCTTAGGAAAATACAGTTGCCTAGAAGTAGCACTGCTAGCCCACAAATGCACATATTGGAGTGGTGAATCCTAGTAATTCAGCCTCCTGCTTCTTCATTTTTCCTTACGCTAAGACTTTTTAAAAAGTTCTGTGAGGTTTTCTGGAATGTAAACTGTCACTGTGCCATATAGGACACTGGAGAAATATTAAAGAAAACACTTTTCCACTGTTTTGAATCTGCACGTCTCTGCATTTGGTGTCACTACTTGCTCTTTGTTTTGTTTGCTCTGTGGTTTATGAAACACCTTCATTATCAGGCCTGTTCTGATTGTGCTGATTCACTATCAGCTGCTATTCCACCAGTTTATTTTTTATTTTTTTAGTTAATTATCAAGAGAAAAACTGCATAGCACTATGAAAAGGGTAGTGGGAAGTCTGACACAGCCAGGTTCATATTCCTCTGCTACCAGCGACAATTCTTGTTTTCACTCGTCTGTTTGCTGCAGTTCTTGAGACACTGAATTTAGAAATTTAGAGTAATTTTCTATTAAACTATCTGAAATACATTTTTTTTTTTGCAGCTGTCTCAGACGCTTTGTGCTACAAGGAAGAAGTGGCTTACAATACTGACATGTAGGATCCTCACAAGTACTGAGGTTAGAGTTCCTTTCAACGAACTTGGAGCTGACCTTCTTATACTTCCTCCTGCCACACAGAGACATCCATATACCTTTGCTTATATTTGGAAGTGCCCGTCTCCCCTCATGTGAATTGTATTTCATGTTGTGTGCTTTGCTTATGAAAATCTCTATAAATCTGTTTAATAACGTAGCTTTTCAGGTTAGGACTAAACCCTTATAAATCTGTGTCATCAGAAGCATCTTTTAAAAGATGGCATAAATTGTGACATCTGGGAGCCAATTCATCATTTAATTAAATTATCCTGTAATGAAATCTGCCTTAATGAGATTAATTTTAATTATTAATTGGGAGCTGACATGGACACAAGGCACCATAAATAATAAATGGGAACTGCGTCTGGTCTGTTTCTAAGAAAAGACCTACTTTAGAAGAGCAGTGCTTTTCATGAAGCTGTGTTATGGGGGTTTTTGTGCTATCTTGATGTTTATTTTGTTGAGTTTGATTTCTGTTTCAAATTTTAAGGCAGAATATTAGTCCTCTTTCTGTTGAGTAACTGTTCTTTTAATATTTCATTTGATTCAAGCCTTATATAATCAGCCACCTTCATTCTTCAAGAAATAAATTCTTATTTCTGTATTTAATTATCATAAGTATATTTTAGAGGTAAGCAGGGTAGGTATAGTTTATTGAGGCTCTGCCCAAAATGTGTGAGACTTTGGGCTAGTCTATGCTGTCACACCTATGTTTATTCATGTGCTCTCACCTGTGCAGCTTCTCCCACCTTCTGATGTAATGTCCATCTGCTTGTGGACTGCATTCGTGTTTAGTATTATGAATGCCGTTTATAAGGACTTTTGTGCTTGGCCGTAACAGAAGTTTATCAAGGAAGTATGGATGGCATAGGAGAAATGCTCTTTAAGGGTACCAGCCACAAATGCTCCACAAGTCTTACATGAGGAGTGAACCTTTTTGCCTTTATCTCCATTAACAAGCAGAACAGCACTGTGCACTCACTTGCCAATTGCAAACTGGTTCCACAAGTCCAGAGCTGCTCATAGAGGTTTTTTTTCCTTTGGTCTCCTGGGCTGGGCTCACCTGCCATCTGGATTTGTTTTGGAGGAACTGCCATTTGTTTTAGTTCCAGCATTTCATGAGTATTTGGTTTCCCTTCACTGTCTCTTGTTGAAAAATCATTTTGCTTCAGAAAGAATCAAAAGACCAAAGTTAGAACAAGAGCTGGTGGTGCTGAGGAGTGTAAGTAACAGCCTGCCACGCAGAGCAGCTCTTGACTGCAATTTTTGTACGCTACCATCAACCTGATAGCACCACCCACATTTGGGCCTCATTGGATGAGAGAAGGAGCAAATACAGAATCCCAGAATATTCTCAGCTGGAAGGGACCTGCAAGGATCATCGAGTACTAGGCTGAGGTAACTATCATATTTTTCAGTGGAACCCAGCACTTGTCCCCAAAGAATTTCCCAGCTTTGTTGGCAGTGGTGACTGGAGAAGGTAGCGAATTCTAGTACCACCTTTATGTTGAAGTCTCTTCCTAGAAAACTGCACAGTCACATGATAACTATGTGGCTTTTTAGAAAGGAAAAAGGAATTTTCAATCAAGTTCTTTACACTGCTAGGTGTGTGATAGAAGGTGGCTTTGTTTCTTCATCTCTCCAAACGCACATAAATGTACCATTACAGCAGCGGGACCTTATGACAACTTATCACTTGCATCAAGCAGTGGAAAGAGCAGAAATAGATAGAAATAATAGACTGAAATTACTTCCTCTCATTTTAGGACTGTTGAAAACTATTTGTGACAGGAATCATTTGCATTCCAGAGATTTTCTTGTCTGCGTCCCATAGTATTCTCAAGTGCCAAGGATTTTGGAAAGGACAGTTTTCACTCTTTTGTCAACTTTCCTTGGATTCTAAGGGGACATAATTGTTTACATAATACATTTGGACTGTTTGTTCTGTAGAGTCTATACTATATGATAGCAGTAATAAAAAAGTATTATACAGGATAATTATATTATGTTTTAAATAAGTAGAGTATGCAATATGATTCAGTAAAATTTTGTAAGATATTTTGTAAGATGCAAACTAAAGAAAGAAACATAGCCTAAAAGAGTTCTTTGTCTCATGTAAAAGTGAATCCTAAAAATTCTGAAAAAAACCCATCAAAACTTGAAGCATAACAAACTCTTGATAAAATTATTGTTGTTTTTTTTTTTTACTACACAAAGATTGGTTTTGTTTTTGTATTGGTTTTTTATATTAAAATCTTACAAATTTCTCAGTTAAGTGACATATAGCATATACTTTGGTATATGTAATTCTTACTTTTTTCCCAGTAAGAATATTAGGTCTCCTCTTGCTCCCCAATTCCTCTTTTATGGAATTGTACAGAAGAGAGTTAAAAGGTTTGCATGCCTCACTGATGTTTTAGAGCCCTCTCAGGAGAAGGAGATCTGGCTGATCAGTTTTTCATGTAGTTTCAAAAGGCATTCAGAAGTGTTCTGCATGGAACTGTTTGCTGAGGACATTTGACAGGCTTGGGAGGAGAGGGTATGTTCTCAAATGGATGAAGTTTTAATTTGAAGATTAGGAAACAAGTGAAATGATCAAAAGAGATTGGGTGACAATGGAAAGAATTATTCTTTTTAAGTGTCAGTTTAAATAGTTAACATTTGAATATGAGAGGATTGGAGAATATTTTGGGCAAACATCACTGTGTGATTTCCTTATTCTTTCACATTTTCAGCATCTGCTGAAGGCAGGATGTTCAGCTCAATGCATATTTTTTTGGTATCTTCAACATAACTACTTAAGTTCTTAAACAGAGTTGACTGCAGAAAAGTTGACATTAATTTGGATGATGTCTGAGAAGCTCGTGGAGCACAATGCAACAGCACAGTCTCCCAGGCAGACTGCAGGGAGATCACACGTTCTAGGAATGCAGTGTGACTCACCCTGCTAGCACAGTGTGTGTCCATTTGGGATCTGCATGTGCCTTCAAACAGAATACCTTGTGCCTCATTAGAGGGGCTCATTTCGCTTGGTTCTGAGCCACTGAGCTCAGTGGCCAGTTGGCCTTTGTGTCACTGTGTTCTGTTGAAATGCGGGATGTACCACTGTATGTCAGCAGACAGGTTTATTTTCTGCATCTGGTGGATTCTTGCATACATGTGTGCATTGCAGTCAAACTTTAGGTTGGCTTTGTTTTCCAGAAGCTGATCCAAAGCTCACTGATGCATAGAGGAGTCTTCCAAGTAACTGCTGTAGGGTCTGGAACAAGTTGAGTATTATAATATAGGGCTGGGAACATTCAAAGAAGTCACAGTTTCACACACACACACACAGACTTAGATTTGCTCAAAGGATTCATTATCCAAAGGCTGTGGAGACTATTTTGTTCAGCAAACTGCACATAAAAATAATGTCCAGTCCAGAAGAGAGAAAATGCACTTCTGGCACAGTGGCTTGGCAATATCAGCTTTGGAGGGTGGGTGTGCACCCACACCCAGTGTGTCTGTGTTTGCAAAGTTTTCTGCTGATCCAATTCATCTGCAGCATCCAGGGAGAACTACTATTGCAAGATTTCAGTGATCTGTGGATTTATTTTAAAGGCTGTAGTTTTCTGTCCAGCTTCTCCCAGATGCATTCACTAGATGACAGATTTGAGAGTAATACTGGCTAGTCTTTATACATTTAACACTCTATCCTATTCTTTCGTCAGGCACATACTGAGATCCGGACAAATGTTTAATATCATTGTTAAGATGCAAAATTAAACCTTGGCCAGTGGGACACCTTCTACTTGGAAGAGTGCAGCTCTGTAGAACATTCTGGTGTTCTTGGGCAGGACAGCCATAATAATGCTATGCAGTCCCCTAAAATTGCCTTGGCTCAAAGTCAAAACAAGCCCCATGCTGTTAACTTAGCCTTCCCTTAACTGCTGAGAACTGCTCCCCACAGGATGTGGACCTAAACTCTCTGCATTTGGACTTGTACCCGTTTACCTTTTTTCCATGTTCTATAGTCCCTGTTGGCTCCTACTGAGTAGAAAATATGCCATTTGAAACCATGTTTTCATTAGGCTTATCATGCTTGCATACTGATTTGCTTTTGATCTCGCAGGGTCTGTGTCTGTTCCATAATTGGTTTGTCCACATTTCCTCATGTATAAATGGATAAGGAGATTTTAGGTGAGATATCTAACTTGCCAAGAAATTGGGATTTTTAAGTTCAGCCAATCTAGATTTCCACCCAGTTTCTGCTGTATACATGTGAATGTAAATTGGTTTCAGTCACTTTAATTTACATTCCAAAGAGCCAGAAGGAGGTGTAAGTTACTATAGGAATGGATTACTAACTTATTAATGTGCTCCTTTTAGTTGCATTACCTGCTTATCCTATCTCCTCACCCTACATTGTATCAGCAACATTTTTATAAGCTGAAAAATATTTAGTAACTTGAATTCAGAAATGATACTTATAAAGATGTAATATACAATGTGTGAATGAGTATGGATATAAATTGATGATTTCAGAGTCATTCATACCAGTCTTAAGCCTGTTCTGCCATCCCAAGAGTTAAGACAGGATCTGGCCTATGACATCCATAGTAGATCTGCTCTTGACTTCAGTGGTTGAAGATCAGATGTTAAAAATTTTAATTATAATGTACTTGTATAAGACTTTGTAGAATTAACTCAAGTTATTCAGCTTTCCAGCATTGCCTGGTTTCAGTCAAAGTGTTTTAAAGAACAATTCTAACTGCAGTTTGAACCACCCATCAGAGAAAAACCCCAAGATTTTATCTTGCTTTCTATGAGTATTTTAAAATTGGATTTTTCTTAGAAACCTTCTCCTTGACAATATATTCAAGAAATATGTACCTGTCTCACATGACTCCTGAAAAAGAACTAATTTTGCAGTCTTACACAACCTCTGATTCTCAGTTTAAATATCGTTAAAAACAAGGATACTACATTTGCTATTTTGTAGAAATCTAAATTCGAACTAAATATTTGGATCAACTTGCAGTTTGGATGCAAATCAGAGTCCCAAATGCAGGAAAAGCATATATAAATTCTTTTATTAAAATAAGTCAGTTGTAAATAGTTTGAATATATTATAAAAATATTTTCATGCATGTCTAAAGGATTTATTAGACAAGAGATTTATTAATGGCAGATACTAAGTGAACTAGTCATCATATTTAGACAGATATTCAAAGCCATTTGGATACATAAAGGTGTTGAAAGATATACAGGAGGATTTTCATATGTTACAAATTAAATTAATTGCTGACCTCTGAAAAAAAGGAATTTGAATTGACAATTAGGTTTTGTTCCTGCTTAGGTGCCTTTGAAGATCCATGTATCAGAAACCTTCAAAATATTAGTTTGACGAGTAAAGCTCAGCTCAGCTTCTAATTTTTTGTCCATTATGTGGATTGGAAAACGAAAAAAATTCCTGCTTTTGCATACCTTAATTGAATTCCTTTACATTAGAAGTAGAAGGAATTTATTTCCTTTGCTTTCCTGTCAGTCTTCTTAAACTGAAATTTAAAGTCTCTAGGAAAGCTCATTTCTGTGCAGGTGACAACAAAATATTTTCTGAAAAACAAACAACTGTGAGGTGTTATCCATTATGATTTGTACAGCAATTACCTATTGGGTATAGTTAGGTTTGTAGTTTACTTCTTAGTCTTGAGGTATACTTAGAAATTTTTCTTCCTATTTGTGTCTGAGATTAAAAATGGAAGTTCTCATTTATATATTTAATAATGTCTCATTAACACTATTTTTCAAAAATTCTATTCCCTCATTAATTGTAGTAAGTTTTGGTGTTGGTATGGAACCAGGTATTTACAAATATAATTTAACATACTTGAAAGCAAATATAAAATATTTAAATGGTAGAAAATGCCTGTACTTTGAAATGTGGCTTCTCTGACAGTTTTTGTATATGGATGACAGAAGACTTTTAGAATGTTTTGATACCTTTCATTATTTCTGCTACCTTTCCAGGTACTCAAATAGCCCTTGAAGAAACTGGCCATCAGTTTAGCGAGACAGACTTGCAGAAAGATAACCATATCCATCACGCCTTTGGGCAGTTTGCATGAGTGATATTGGCGCCTCCTTTCCTCCTCAGTCTTATCCCAGTAGACTTTCAGACCAGTTTAAAGTTGGAGGGGCACGTGAATCAGCTCATGAATCAGCTCTTCTTTACCTTCCAACCTTGTAAAGTTTAAACATAAGGACAAAATCTGAAAGATGCTTCTCTGTAGCCTGTTGTATATCATAATATACCAACCGCCAGTGGCAGTGGGTTAGGGGCTAGGTGGTTGTTAGGGTCCCTTACCAATCAAGCCATTCTTTGATAATGGTTATCCTGATTTATGCACAAAGTTAGTGAATTTTAGTTGTATTTTATCAAAATATGACATCTTTGGGGTTTTTAAGTCACTCTTCAGCTCTAATTCTTTCATGTCGATTAAATTAGTTGTATGTCCTTTAATTTAGCCAAGAAGTGACTATGAAAACTCTGTTTTAATGACTGAAATGTCAAAAAAACCTGTGATTTAGTGCCCAAAATTCCTAGGTAAGTTTAAAAAAATCTTCCAGACTGTAACATTTTTGTAGTAACAGTTTTCTGCCTTTTTGCTGTTAGCACAGCTCCTGTTTATTATATTCATTCTCATTTTTATTCACTTTGAGTTGATTTAGCCATCTGAATTTGCTCTCTGGCCATCAGAAAATGGCTTCTGTTTAACTTAATTTTGATGAAGAGCTTCTCAGCTGATTTATTTATTAAAATCTGAAATCTAAAAATCTGTAATATTTTATTAGAAAAACAGAGATATAATGAAAAATTCAATTTTCCATCTTCTACTTTTAAGGACCCCCGATTTCATCCTTATCTCTGCTGAGGAGGTTCATACGATAAAGATCCAGAGAAAGCGAGACACAGAGCTTTATTTCATGCAGTAGGGAGCTGTAAGATCTTTTCACATAGTGTCAAATGAAAGGCATGAGTTAATGTTTTCCAAATGCTCAAGATTGATTGTTCATTCACACATATGTTCCTTGAAACAGTCCTTCAGCTCTTATTTCTGTTCGATTTCCTACATTTTGGTGAGGTGGTAGTTGTTTTCAAGCTACTTGTCCCCCTCCTCCCCAGAGTTCCTCTTAGAGCTGGTGCTTAGGTTGTTCTTAAACTTGGTGCGCCTCCAGGTCCTGTTTGTGTTCCTCTCTCAATAACCAGCTCTGAGACAATGTGTCCCTCTGAGTTTGAAAAACTAACATAGTAATCTGTGGTTGTCACTCCCTTTTTGTCTATATGGTACATTTTATTATAGAAACCAGAACTTTAGTTTTTGTTTAACTGAAAACTAAAGTATCAGCCTCAAGGTTCACAATGTTGAGTTTCTTTTTCAGTAAAGAGAAAAATTAAATCCATGCCTTGTGTTCAATTCTATTTGCTCAACATGCTAAGTATTTGGAAGAATTACAAAATTCAGATATGGGAAATGGAAATTAATAAAGATATTCAAACCTCCAACCCTCCTTTATGGACTGTGACAGATATAGTTGACAGATGAGTGCAGTAATGTATATGCAATAATGACTACAATAGAGACAGTGGGTCAAGTGATGCAATATAGGGAGTATGAAGAGAAACTGAAATATGTTTCAACCGAATAAAAAGGAATATTTTTCTACCAACATATAATGAAGATTTGGAAATCACTGCCACTAGAGAACATGGATGTCTCTATGTCTGAAATTATTTCATGAAAAGTAAAACATTCACAAATATTCAATAGTTTTCTTTTGGTCATATAGAAATATTTGTATTTCACAACAACAAATCCATATAGTATAGAGGTAAGTTTGAACTCCTTGTCCTGGCAGATTGTTCCATAACTTCACCAAACCAAGGGCTGACCCTTGGATCTACTTTAAAAATCATCAGTAACATCCACTTTCATAAGCATTTCATTGCATCCTATATTAAACAAAGATCTAATCTGGTAATCTAATTCGTAGTAGAGACTGAAGGCAGAGATATCACAGTTGGTGTCTTCTAAACCGAGCTCTCAGCCAGCTCTGGAGTGCAGCACTCACTGAGGAAAAAAATGAGGTCTGTTCCTTTTCTGTTGGCAGTGGCTCCTGCTGCACTCTCACACAGGAATTCTGGGCAGGAGGACTGCACTTGGGACTGTCTGTTTTCCTACCCTGCCCTTCTGTGCAGGCATAGCCAGGCATTCATATAATTTTTTTAAATGCACTTAGGAGGTTGTTTCAATTTTCCTTTTATCTCTCAGTTGTTTTAATACAGCATTTGTGCAGTCACAGCAGAGACAGAAAGCAGAGTTGCAGTTACACCCAGTAACAGGGTGCTGGTTAGGGTTATGCCCTGCTCTGTCCAGATGCCACAGTTTTGGGCCAAATCACCATAAACCTTGCATACATGCTTTTCCCAGTCAGCCACTCTGAATAGGTGATACCATTTTTCTTGTAGTGAAACAGTTCTGCTTTATTTTAGCTACGTGTTTTCATTGCCAAGTTGCATATTTTCTCTCTCTGTTGTGCACCTTAAGTTATTTAAAATACTCCTTGGTATTTTCTAATATTCCCTTGAACTCTTGCTAAAACTGAAGATATTTATAGCTGATTCATTTTGAATTAATATATGTGTGCTTGAAATGTTTCAAATCTCTGAAGTAATATATTCATCCAGTATATACTTTTTTCTAGTAATATCTCAAGGTGTTTGTACATCTCTAGAAATAAGTGTGAGCAGTTAAGTCTCATTTCTAATTGCACATAGTACAGTGCCATGTCTTTTTTGTTGAAAACAAGTATTACAAATCTGGATAGGAAAATAGACTGAAATTCCTAGTAGAAACTTAACACTTTTTCAATTCAGATTCCATTCTTGTGGTGATTTACACATATGCCTAACTGCACACTGTGAATTAAACACTTACTAAAGCCAGTGAAACAACTCACATGTGAAGAGATAATCACATGCATATGCTTTTTAATATATTATGTTGAATACTTGTATTGAATAGAAACCAATATTTTTAAAAAGTAATTTTTTTAAATGTGTATCTCCAAACCACTTCCTTGTATCCTAAAAACTGTCAAAATACAGTTATGAATGTCTGAGAAAGAAGAAAAAGGTTTATTTGTACTCTTCTTGTAGGGCCAATGACCAGAATCACCACATTATTTTCAAAGTTAAGAGAAATTGCTTTCAGGTACTACGAGGAAATACCATCAATGGTTTTTACTTGTATTCCATTTAGGTTTAGTGCTTGGATCCCAGTTTGGACAGAAGTTTTGTTTGCATGCAAAATTTACTAGGTTTTATTCTTTCATTTTGTGTGTTCATTCTTTCATTTCAGTTCACTTCTTCCTCTGCAGAATAAAAAAAAAAAATTGAAGTCTGTACATTTTATTCTCAATTTTTAAGTTTTAGGACAATATAAATTTTAAAGTGTACAATTTAAAGTGTACAAAAACCCCTCATTGTTGGATTTGTTTTTTATTTGAAGCACTGTGGAAGTAAGTTCTCATGGCACTGACAGAAACCTGATTTCATTAAAGCTGCTGAATCATGTTACAAAATACTATGATTTGTGATATTTTATTCTTCATTTATATGTGCAGATCTAACTAGTAGATAAAAGCAACTTATCTGCATTTCTGCACTTGTGTCCAGAAATAGAGATGATGATGTAAAACAAGTAGTTCTTCCAAATGCTTGTGCTGATGCTGAGAGATTTGTTATGATGATGGAGGATGTTTGCTCTCCAGCTCTAGTCACTTGTAAGATGATCCACCTTTGAAGTTGCAGTTGGGAAAAAACTATGAAACAGTATATTTTTGAGGAGGGTGGTGTTGAAATCTGTATCCTGATCCAGATTTTGTTCTCACAGCCGTGCAACCCCATTGACTGTAGCAGAATTGCAAGTGTGATGAGAAGAAAACTGGATGCAGTGAAATAAAACTTTATACACAGAAATTTAATTCTTTATACACAGAAATACTAGGTAAAAAAAAAAAAAGGCCACAGCAAGGGTCAAATTTTGCTACTGTATCATGGATAGTTTTAGATGGATAAGTTACTCAAGGAGAGTGTTGCCATAAGGGGTCATTAATACCATTGTGTTTCCAATTGCAAATCTATATGTTTGAAAAATACTGAGGGAGTGTAGAATTCTTAGGTGTTTTACAAATTTAAAAAGCTTATAGTGTTTAGTAACACAAAGTTAGTTACTCACTACACTGTAGTGATCAGTTTATTGCCATGATATTTTGGCAAAACTATCCACATTCTGCTCCTGATTACTGGGGTGCATTCCACCAAACAAATGATGAATGCCTCTAAAGAACAGAATATGACCCTGTGTTTTCCTGTGTTTCCTAGGAATAAAAAAATTAACTTAGGCTTCAGCATGGAATAGCTTAAAGCAAAGGGTGAATTTAATAAAATTGAAGAGAGGGAGGATTGTGTTTTGCTTAAGCAGTATGCTGCCACTGGAGGAGAAGGGAATAAAAGGCTTAGCACAGCAGAAAAAGGAGCAAGCTGCTGAAAGCTTGGATAATTTGGGGATATAGAGATGTCACTTCCTCCCTTTGCCAGGCTGTGAAATTTTTTGTAATTCCCATTGGTAAAGTTGCCAACACAAACAAAGGCAAAAATGGAAACTTCTGTCCAAGTCCTCCTTTGATGAGTAAAAAGACATAGATATTCAAGGGAACAAATTTGTCAACACCAAATCAAGAAATAATATAGAAAATTTATCTATTAATTATGGTGAAAGATTGTTAGAATTACACTTTAAAGAAATTATTTTAGTATCAGATGTAAATCTAAAAAATGTAAAATACTAACTTGTCTAAAAGTTACATTGTCATCTGTAGCTTTGGGAGAAAGATGGCTGTGTAATACCAGAGGATTTTTTTTTTAAACTAGCTGTTAGCCTCTTTACGTGAAAAGACTGAGACCTCAATAGTTATTATGGCTCAGCAGGACTTTCAGAGTATGGATTCTTTATTAAAACATTTGTAACATATTGCATAAAAGCTACAAAAACATTGTACTAAAAAATGTTAAATTTATTTTTCTTATTTTTGGTATAGCTTTTGTTCAAAATGCTGAAGGGCATTGGTAGGACAGTGTTTGGCAATTGCCTGAGAAAAGCTGTTTCCAGTAAAGGCTGAGTTAACCGACCTGTAAGATACCTATCCCCCTGGAATGTCCACACATAGGGATGGAGAAACCCAAGAATTTTCACCATGTTACTCATGTTTGCTGTTACTTTTTACATAAGGCTCCCTTTCAAGTTTTGTATGCAGCAAAAACAATTTCTTTATATAAGGTGACTGACTTCCCTAAATTTATGAAAGATAAGCTTCATTCACTCACAACCAGAACTTTTCTCTGGTTTTGTTTAAGGGAGTTACTCTACTGGCAAATTTTTTTTCTTATTTTTAAAAAAAAATAGTTATTTTTACCAGATTAGTTTTAGTGCATGCATAAATTTTACCTTTTTTCATTGAATGTTTATATTTTTGAAAAAAGGAAAATGGAATTTTCATACATACTTACGTAACAAGGGAAGTGCTCTCAGTAAAAACTGCTGACTTTATTAATCTTTTAAACTGAAGAAGGCCTAAAAGAGTTTATTTGCTAGGAAAGAGTCATAGAGCGGATCTTTTTCAAAGTCAGCCATTCCTTAATTCCCATGTCTCCCAAGTCAGAACCTAAACACCATCTTTTCCATCATGCAAAAAGCACTTCCTCTGCCACACTACATTTTGCTGCAGGCACAAATAAACAGTGTGAGTCCTAGCACGGTGCCCAGAAAGGTTGGGATCTATTGCTGCTGCTCCCACTTTTCCCTGCCCCAGCAAAAAAGTACCACCTTGAAGTGGTTTGCATACCACAGCATAGGAATCCCTGCTTTGGATGTCTCCAACCTGATACTGCTCCAGCTTTCTGCTGAGAAGGTCCGTGGTAATTATGGAGGTGCCAGCCAGCTTTCAAAATAAATAGTAAGTTAAAGCAAGGATACAGCTCTTGTTTTATATGAAAAATCCATCATGCCATTGCTCAGACCATCATTTTGAACTGTGTTCACTCTAGTAGTCACGTGTGCACAGAGGGAGGGGGGATGAGGGAGGAGAGCTGGTCCTGTCACAGAAGCAGAAGAAAAGCTGAAAGAAGTGCTCAGTACAGGGGGTGAAGATCATTGTGCACATCTGAAAACATGAGAGATACAGATGGGCTGCGTTTTGTGTACTCAAACTGGATGTTACCTACAACGGGAGGCTTGACTGAGAGCAGACACTCTCACTCAGTGTCTTTGAGCACTTAATAGTTAAAAGGAGATGGGGTCTGATGATAAGGAGTTCAAGTCAAAAACTCTAAATGGTTCAACCTCTTCCTTCTCTTGCAGCTTTTGAGATCCATTTCAAAAATTGAAACTCCTGAACTTTCACATACAGTCTCTCCTGTACTTACTTAAATAAACTTTTTATTTGATCATAAAATAAACTTGTAAGATTATACTAGAGTTGACTCTAGAGTCATAAATAAAACTAAGATTCCAGGGTTGAGATCATATTTGTGCCTAGCACTAATCACTGAACACGTTACTCATCTTGATTGTAACCCTAGAAAATGTGATGATAAAAGCACATAATAATTAGCAGAGGTTTGAATGAATACTCTTACCATTTTTTTCCCCTTGGATGCCTTTGAGAGATAGGGTGTCATATATCAATTTTCCATAATGAGAAATTATGTGAAAAATCTTTTCAGAAAGTTTGCACCTTGGACAATGGCATGCATTTTGTAAAGCTCAGATTTTTTTTTTTTTTTGTTTATTCCAAGTCAGAATTAATATCACAGATACTTAAAATGGCAGATGTAAATGACAGGTAAATGAGTAATTTTTAGAAAAAAATTCAAGGAAACCAGTGGAAGTGGAAGATGGAGACAAAATACTTTGTTGACAGTTGCAACAATTTTATTGTGTTGGTCATTAATGTTTCAAGTTAAAGGCTTGATATTTTGGTTTAAAGGCTGAATTGCAAGACTGCAGAAATAAATCAGAAATTGCAGATGCTGAGAAAACAGAAGACAAAATAGAAAGACCTCTAAACTTTTATTTTTAAAGTGGTGTTTTAAAGCTCTTTCAGGGATGTTATTTGTAAATATGTACAGTTCATTGCTCTTATAAATTTCTGTTTACTATGTATAATTCTTATTTATGTTTATAAACTTTTTCAGTTACCACTGAAAATCTGATATGATCAGATGTCTGTTTTTTTCTTTGAACTTAAAATTTAGCTGGCTTCCATCAGTTTTTCAATTATTTTATTGAGACTTAGAATCATAGAATCACAGATCTTTCTTTCCATCTGTTTTCAATCTTTTTTCTGAGATTTACTCAGTTTTTAGTTTTTGATAGCAGTTTCAGTTATGAAAAAAGTGCATGTTCTTAAATCCATCTAGTATCCACTGTTTTGTTATTGTTCTCTGTATCCAAGAAGAGTCTCTGCAAGGCCGAGGTGAACAAGGAGAGGGAAACTGGTGGGGAGTGTGATGGAACCACAGACTTTGCTCTTAGAAGCCTCAGGCTGTTCAGTGCCCAGGCAGAACGTAACACAGCTTTAGTGGTGGCTGGAGAGTCTAATAAATACAGCATCATCTATAGATAGAATATTAGAATAAGAATTATTTTATTTTGATCCCTTGATTTTGCAGACAAGTCCTGGAGCAGGTGAGAGGCACACATGAAATGAAATTCAAATTGTAGTTTTTCTTTCCATAAAGTCTGATGAATTGCCAAAAATACAGCTCAGATAAAACAAACAAAACAAAAGTTACAAGTCAACAAAGCCATCTTGGAGAGGGTTGTAAATGTAATTTAAATCTAATTTAAATTTCTTGAAAAAACACTGTAGTTTGGATCTGGGAATTTATCATTTATCTTTGAACTAAAAATACAAACTAACAAGAAAAGGTAAAAGCAGTAGGGTTACTTTTTTTGAAAAAGCTAGGCATGTTGAAGGTGCCATTATACCATTATCCATTCTAGGGCTAAAATTTGCCATCCCCAAGGCACCACACACACTGTGGTGACTTGGCAGAGCCAGCCAGCCAGGGAAATTTAGACAGACCCCAAAGAGGGGAGAATCAGAGCAGCTCACTTGATCAAAGCATCTTCAAACCCTCTGAATGCAAGATCCACTAAAGAATTCAGTAACATACCTACTTGTCAGTGAATTTGATCTTCAGTTACGAAACTGTTGACCAACACAAAATCTCAGAGGCATCCCTTTCTCCAAAAGTATTTCTACATTCTTCTTTTTGTGATTTTTATCATTCTATTGCTTGAAAAATATACTGACTCAAAGCGTGAAGTGGTTGTGGTGGTTCTCAGGATGTATTAGGGAAGGTTGCTCAATGGCAACAAAATGTGCTGCTGCTGCTGTGTGTTTTTCCCTCCAGTGTACATTGAGAAGTACTTCATGTCCTATGATGAAATCTGGAGGAATAATTAAAAAGCAACTCACTTGCAACTTGGCAATATCCGTTTGTGACATTTCTTAAAATGTAAAGGCTTGCTAAAAAGGTTTTCTTTTTTTTTTGGTATTCTCTGTTTTGCAGGCAAGCAGTGAACAACAGCATCTAGTACGAAGTTTAGAACAGGAAAAAGTAATATCAGAAGTAATTTTCATCACTGTGGCTCTGAACCAAGCAGTTTTGGTTGCAGAACTAATTGAGAAATTCAAAATACTTAACTTTTCATGTTTTCATATTTTCTGAAATGACTGCAATTTTTCTTTGCTAATGTCTGCTGTTTTCCCTTCTCTTACATTTGTGTCCGTAGAATGATGTTGTAAATAATGAGCATGAAGAAGTTTCTGATTTAATGATGTCAATAAAAAACATCTCCCCCTTAGTAATCTGAGTTTGCAGAGAAGTTAATCCATCACAGAGATGTTGGGACAGTGGTTTCCCTGTCAGTCAGTCTGACAAAGGAGCACATGCTGTAGATGTAATAATTTTCTCTGGTTATCTCTTGACACTACTAGTTTGTGCATCAAATTCTGGCATAGAAATTTTTTATCACCACTATGTGATAAACACCTTTACAAGTGTGAGGGACTGTACTTTGCCTCCAGGCATCCAGACCTGAGAAACAATAAAATTGTTTTGTGTACCTGGGAAAAGGGGAAAGGCTGATGGTTGTTTCTTTGGTCCTTTCATTCTTGGCGTGTGTTTGTGACAGAAGACAGGAATACAGAGGTGATATGGTGGCAGGGAGTGACACACAATCTGCTTTGGTTTGAAGCTGCTGAGTGAGGACTTCCTGCACACAGAGGTGGGCAGAGGGAGTTGTGGTGTGCTCCTTAACTGTTGGTGGAGTCCAAGCCCGGGCTGGTTTTCCTCTGCCTGATGCCTGGTAGAGAAAGAGACAAATTTTCTTCCTTACCTGCTACTGTGATTACTGTCCACTACTCTGAGGACCCTCTGCAATTAATTGAGTAGGATTGAGCCTTGGAGGCCCCTGTTCATGTACATCCTGGTGCTTTCAATCTTCTTTGGCAGCATTTTCTGCAATAGCTGTCTCCTTTGTTTCCTTTCTTTTGGTGCCGAAAACCCCAACCAATCCTGATTAGCCGCCTTCCACATCTGATGTGTTGTTTCAGCAGTTAAGAATGAGCTTATGCCCAAAGCTAATGTCAAAAACAACATCTGAAAGCTGATTATGTTCTCCCCAGTACTTTAAATATGCTTCAGTGGGTTTTCATTGTCAAAGAGGTGGGCCTTCATTATACCACACGTTGCAGTAAAATGAGGATTACTTGGATTTCAGTGCATGAGATTATAGCAGCTGACAGGCACCTGTTTAAGGAAGTATATTGTATTTCTAAGCGCAAGTATTTTATAAAAATTGAGCAAGATTTCACATGAAAAAAACTTTCGTATTTAAACTTCCTTAGTAGGTTTAAGTACAAAAAAAGGCATCAGGGAATCTGGATGGATGTATTTATTAGTGGCCCTTATAGTCCTGACAGTCCATTCTAATAATAAAGCGTGGAACCTGTCAAATGATGGCACAAATATCCTAATCTGAGCTGACATGGCTTTCTAGCCCAGTTCATCAATCATGTTTTATTAGCTTTAGCAGAGCCAAGCTGCTATCTGTCATTTTGATGCTGCCGTGGTGACAAAAATTGGTGCCGAAAATGTGCTACAGGTGTAACTTTCACTCAAAGAGCATTTCTGAGCAGCAGGCAGGCTTGTGTTTGCATGGGGAGAGAGTGCCATCTTCAGTTTCACATCCTCACTGAAACAAGGCTGAAATTCCTAGTGCTGCCCGTTGGCTAAAGAGCGAGGAAAAGTACTGGTAGAAATTTGGAATTCTTATTTTTGTAAGACTTCTGAAGGAAAATACTAAACACCATTTCCTTGTCCTCCTTTTAAGATACAGTTAATTTAGATCTATTTGTTGTGATAAGCAATTTTCAGGTGGTTTATTCTTTTGGTTTGCAGTGCTGTATGAAGAATACAACAATTGCCAGTTGGATCACAAACGTCTTGTAACCAGTAGCACTTGTATGCCTAAAAAATGAGAGCTAGGAGGCTCTACACTGCTGCGGATGTACTGTGTTTTGTAAGAGCCATCACTTCTGTGTATTCTTTCAGCCCAGAACTGACTTGGTGTTTTCACTGGGGTCCTGGCACTTGACCCTTATTTTTCTTGGCTCTGTATCATTTTACAGCAGAGCTCGAGGACACTCCTCATCTCTTGTTTCCAGCATGTTAACATATTCAAGTAAATATTATCTGGCACAGGCACATGCATTATCCTTCTGGGTAGTATTTGTAAAAGTTTTAAATCCAGATCAAACAATGACATCCATCTTTCTTCCTCTTGAATTTCTTTTATTCACAAGATGAATGTTGCTGGCAAAATTCTTTGATCTTTAAAAAGACTTTCTGTTGCTAATATTCACAGACAAGGTAAGCACTTATAAATACCTGAATTACTTGCAGAATATATGCCCAGGTATGACTTTTCTGTATATTTTAACACTTAATAGGGCTTTGCACAATAAGGAGCAGATGTGTCATAGCGACAGCAGGCGAGCAGGGACCAGGAAGGTGGTTTCATTAAAAGAGCCTTGGGATAAATGCAGCACATTAGATACCCACTGAAAGACAGGAGCTGTTGATGGGGTGACCTCTGAATGCAAGTCATCTTACTATAAACAGGAGGGTGTGGAAAGCCATTGGACAGAGCCAAGCTTGTTTACTATCTAGATCTCCTCCTAGTTAACTTAAGTAACTGGATTGTGCTAGGCTCGGCATGGCAGTTCAAGGAAGAACAAAGTGTCTTCAGTTTTCCCGAGTTTAAAAAATCCTAGCTGACTGATGCAAAAGCTTTTTGGTCCTGAAAACCTGCCTGCACACCTTAGCTGCTCTACAGTGGAAGTTAATTAGTGTGAAACGAAACAGATATTCTCTCCTTTTTTTTTGTCCTGGAAACTGACTTTGCATATCTGGGGAATTGGTTTCTGTTCTTCAGAGACTACTGAGGTAAGGTTATGATGGATTTTAATCTGCAATATTGATGCAAATGTTGTTTAATGATAAAATGGGAAATATAAAATGGATATTAATTCCCATTCAAATTTTGTTCTCAAAAGGAGATGTGATTTTAATTTCTGTAGTAACAGTTTTGAACTTGGTTTTGGAACAAGGTATTTATTCATGGCTCTAGAGTGCAGGAGTTTAGACAGGTCACAGGACTGGATTCATCAGGCTCTTTCAGGAGCAGCTTTTGTTTACCACAGGAGGTTACTTGTTAAGTACTGTGAGAAATAAAATGTGTCATTCTATAATGTGCTGCAAATACCACGTTTTGTCAAATCTGTGAGTAGTTTCTTGGTGTGTTATTTGATAATATATTTATAAGAGACACTTGAAGTCCAGTAGGCTAAGACAGGTGTCTAGACATAAGCTGAATTCAAATTAATTATCCCTAAACTACAAAAAATGTGGATACAATAAAATACATTTATTTTCCTAATACTTGATTAAAATCTATTTATTTAATTTCTAAGTTGATTAGACATGCATTTGGAGCAAATAATGCTGAAGGATAGATATGCTAAAGCATTGGTCCTACCTCCTCCAAAGTTTGCTGTCTCTGTAATGTCATCTATAATTTTTAATGCACTTTGCAATTGAAGAGACTGGTTTTTTGTGAATAAATTGTGATTAAAGCTTTCTTCAGGGAACCCATGTGCATGTGCTGCTGTTGTACTCAGATGCTGTGCCCTGCCGCGGGGTCCGTGCAGCAGCAAGAGCAGCAGTGCAGAGGCGACGGTGGAAGCTGGCATGGGGATTACTGCTCCTTAAATGTCTGTTTCATTCAGGGAAACTCAGCCAGGGTTCACTCTGGGAGTGCTGTTTTATTATCCTAGAGCAGCAAGCAAAGTCCCAGGAAAGAAAGAGCAAGGCAGTTTGGTTCAGCTGTAAACAGGCATTTACAGCCTTAAGGATCTGTAATAGGTAGGGAACCTCTTTGGAAGAAAAATATAAATTCTTACAGCCAGTAAGTTCTTCGATCTTGTGCCTGTGGTCTGGTAAGCAGCAAGCAGCAGGATCCAGTTACATCTTTCTTTTCTTGGTCTGTTCACTATTTTCTGAAATACATTTCAGCTAAACAGCTTTCGACTGTCTCAGTAACTTTTGTGCCATTACAATTTCTTCTAAAGTAAATCAAATGTAAATTTGAAAAGGGTATATAAACCAAGTAACATTTTAAATTCCTGAATTAAAAAATAGTTCTTGCCAAAGCATTTTTCCAAGATAATTTGAGATTTATAAAGGTATATCTTGCTAAATGGTACAGCAAATCAAACAGCAGCAACCTTGTGTGAATGTGGATAATATCAAACAAAAGAATTTGGCTTTGGAAAACATCTATATGTTTGTATGTTTGTGTGATCATGCACACACATAATATGCATGTTAGAGTGTGCATACAAGGAAGCTAATTCATCTGTTAAAGAAATTAGAAGTCAAGGTTATTTTCTTAAACAGAATGTGGTTTGTGAAAATGTCTGAACATACTGTTAAATAGAAGAAGCAGATAAAAAACGACTACTGTCTCGTTCACATGCTTACCTATCATTTTTATCTTTTTTTTTCTGTTGTTTTCTTTGCAAATAGCTATACATAAATTTTATTGAATTTACATTTGCTTTGGGAGAATAGAGGAAATAATTAGCACTTTGTTCAGTTTTAAGCTTTGAATTGTAAAACTTATTTAGTAAATATTATTAACAAGGGATTAAAAATTTAACATGTTGTTTCAGTATTTTTCAATAAAAGGAGGGCATGGTTGTATTAAATTTATGCACAAAAGGTATGTAAGCAGTTTGCAGAATTTAATGCTGTAGCTAATATGCTACTTGCTTCCTTTTTATGTTTTATTTTATTAAAGATATTTTCAATCATATTGCTGGAAAAAGGAAATAAAATACATTTCAGTAATAGCTTAACAGGAAAGATAATATCTATGTGGTTTATTTCTCTTTACAATATTCTTTCACTGCTCTGAATTAATACATAATTAAACAGTATTCAATTATAAGTAAATATCTGCAGAAAAGGTGAAGATTTTTTTTAAATCTGATTTTAAGATGGATCCCTTTTTAGCCCCAGAAGGATGCAGTTAAAAATACACATTGAAGAAGAACCTGGATTGATTTAAAAAGCATAATTATTGTATTGTTTGCATTAGGTTGAACAGAAATCGCTAGGCAGAGTCCCAGGATAGTAAAATTCACATAATATTTTACCTAGGGTTAATAGATTATTTGCTTCCTAGATATTGAAGAAAAGTCCTTTGCTTGTTCTCATAGTAAATCTGTAATTGTTCTTCACATTAATTTCAGGGATAAATCATGACTTGTAAGTCATTAAATGACCTCTACAATCACATAAATTTGGCTGCTCATCTGGTATAACTCATAGTAAAACCTTTGGAAGGTAAAATAATCTGAAGTGATTTAACATAAATAGAGATTCTGTGTGTATTACCTGTATTTATTTGCACACATGCACCAGAAGTTGCTTTTGTGTCTTTACATGAATGATTGAACAATTCTTTTCATCAAGGGTGTTCTCGTGGATAAAATGAATTGTCTCATTATGAGACTTCTGCTGTACTTGAAGTATTTGTACTGCTATCCCAGGTGAGCTCTGCATTCAATTAGAGCCACAGCTAAGAACCAAATGTCCATGTTGCTCTGAACATTCAAACTGTTAGCTCTACTGAAGCACAGTTTAACTTGATTGATACTTGGATTTTAAAGCAAATAAGGACTAACTTTTGCCTGTGGCAAAATATCTTTGAAGTTTCGTGCTTGTGCCGAGGCTGGATTAGCTAAGTGATAGCACTGGGGCTGGGACTGTGACCCTGTTGTGCTTGGCAGGTTGTGATAAATGGGGGAATCTTTCTTAACCTCGTGGCCAAAACATTCCAGGATGAGGTTGGGGAGACAAGAGAGAAGGGAGGAGAGTCTAAAGATGCAGGAGATTTGGCATGTTGAGCCGGAGACAAAGGACACTTGCTCACTTGTCTGGAATAGGGGTGAATGCACAGAGTCTTGTGGGAAGAATGGCTGCAGATGTGTTAAAAATGTACGTTATTGTACTTTATTTTAACTCCTGGGCATTGCCCTGGGTACATGAAATTATCCGTCACTATGAAACTGTCTCTTTATTTTTGTTTTGAATGCTTTGAGAGTTTAGGGAATCTTGGTTGTTATATTTTCCTAAACTAAAGAGTTTTTTTTCTTTAATACTTGACATGGGTATATAAAACCATCCAAAATAAATTGGAAGAATTCCTTATTCCAAGTAATTGCCTGCTGGCTAAAGAATTTACTGGAGGACAGCAAATATAAACAAAATGGTATGAATTTGGAAAAACAAACCCCGACAAAGTTAATTGATTGCTTCTGGAAAACTTGTTCAACTATTTTGTATATAAAACACTTTTAAAATTAAAACATACTTTCAAATATTTTAAAATTATGCATTTTAATGTAGCAGTATAAATGATAATAATAATAATAATAATAATAATGATAAAAGAAAATCTATTTGGATATACTAAAGATCTATAGTGAGACATTACCAGTCAAATTTTCAAACCTGAAAAAAGAGACAAAATTGGCCTACATGTGAGCTGAAATATGATCTGTCAAGTGGTTCCTTCTTGCGGCAGTATTTTAAGAGCTGTATTGCCTCTGATGTTGTCCTCCTTGGCTAATAAAGAAAAATATATTATTAGCTGATAGTTTGAGATTTATTTACATACTTTATGCTGTAAATACAGCTATTCTGACTAGTGCTAAGAGCTACAGCATAATGCAAGCGACAAAACCAAAATTAAATATTCTTAATGTAATTTCTAATTGTGGCTGTTGTTGTTACTAGTATACAACCAAATGCATGTTGTATTCCTGGGTATAGATACTATTAGTCATTTATCCTTTTAGGATTAAGTTCCCTGAATGACATTTTAGCCCTACAATATTAACAGGGTTTTTAGTGAATCTTGTGTTGTAAATGTTCATTAATATTTGAATAATCAAATCTAAATCATATGTATAAAAAGTAATCTCACTACCTAGGAGATTGCTTCTGTGATGCTTAATAGCATATAGTAACTATAGTGCACAATATGTGCAGGATATTTTCCTATGCGTTTATTAGAAAGGATTTTTTCTGTAGTTTGCCTTCCCTAAATTATTCTTCTTTTCCTTATATCCCTAAATAAAAGGAAAAAAAAAAGGACTGTTTTCCTAGCAGCATCTTCTTCACTTTTACTGACATGTTCCAAAGGTACTGAAAATTAAACAGAAACAAAGTAAATTTGCTTCCCTGACAATACAAATGCATGTGAATAGGTCTTTAGTTTATATCCAGTGTTTGTGAGATTTTACACTGCAGCACTGTGTGTCCTTTTATCTGACCTCTAGCAAATTATTTTTTCACCAGTTGGATAACATCTGGGCCACAAAAAACTGATTATTTCATTTTCACCATCAAGTAATTTGAACTACAAATAATCCTTTGCGTCCTTACTATGAGAGAAATTGGCTACTGAAGTTCTTAGTTATCTGATGTAGTTTATAATTGTTAGAACAGCTGCTAGAAGTTGTTGCTAAAATTCTAAACAAATTAGCTTCAGTAATGTGGGAGAACAGAAATGTATGAAGCTAGGAAAAAGCACAGCTGTTCACTGTTAGTGTACAGGAGATTTACTTGGTAATTTTCTAAGTATGATGTGCACTTATTACCTTGTCCTTCCACTTTTTTCAAAAGTTTTGAACACACTTGTAAAAATTATTTGTAGCCTAGTCATTTGCATACACTTTAAGCAGGTTTAATTGGAATAACCTCAGTGCATTGTGCAAAAATACTAGTGTTGTACAATTAGCTGATGACTTCAGCTTGGGCTGTTTTCATGGACCAAATTACTTGTTCATGATCAGATTCATAGATATTATCTGTGGAAAAGTCAGATATTTATAGCTGAATACCTTTGATCTACTACCAAGAGAAAAGCTACCACAGAAGAGCAGAACCCTTTTTATTGCTGGGGCTTTGTGGTAGGTTTTTCTCAGTTTTATTTTATTTTAGTATTGTTTTAACATAATTCCCATCTTCCACAATGCCTACAGGACTCTGCCAACTGTTAATAGGTAGGCAGGTGCTGGGCTAAAATCATGTTCATGTTACCTGCTCATATTACCTTGTTCATCTCCTTCCAACCTGTCTTATTGCTCTGTCCACCTGTTGCTTCTTGGCATTAATTGAGCCTTCTGCCCTACTAAGGCATATTCAGACTGACCTTCATTATTCTGAATTGTTGCATTGGCACTAACAGGCCAAACCACCACGATCTGATTTAGGCCTAAGCTTAAACCAACCCCTCTGCTCAGGGACTGCCTTTTGCTGGAGGAGTGAATACAGCATCACCTCAGGCAGCTGTTGCTGAAGCCCATGCAGAATTTGGCAGAACTGGATCTCACTCTGCAGTCATTGCAGTTGGTCACAAAGAGCCTCTTTGCATCCTCAGGTCTCTGCACATGTACTCAGCATAAATGTGCTCTTGCCTTCCAGGGTTGTGAAGGAGCACTGTGAATAACAGGTATTTTTACTGACAAAAATTATCAATGTTTAGATAATGAAGAAGTCAGATGTTTTTAATTATCTGTGAATAATGCTCAGTTTCATTTTCTCATCTTTCTGGTACTCTGTGTCAGTTACAACATTGTCAATTGAATATGGTTGTCTCTCCTGAGAGATGAAGAAGGATCCAAAAAACACAGAAGTGACTTGAGTCCGTCTTACTAGCTGCACACTGAGAAGTGTACTGAAAATCTGCAGTAGTTTCTCTGCTTTTCTGAAGGACCTGTGCAATGTTACCTCTGATTCTGTATGACATATGTGTGATGGACAGGTTTCACAGGGTGGATTATGCTGGCAGATACTGCAGGTTATAACTGGTCTCCTACCATTACATCTGGCTCGTACAGCTTGGGTAAGACCAAAAGTGAAGAAAAGTTGGCTGAAAAGTATCTGAGCAAAATTGGCACCAGTGAGCTAGTGGCTAAACTTGGAAGAGCTTGTAGGAAGAGCTTGCCATGTTGTCTGGAATAATTCAAACCTCAACCTAGGAACTTTGGATTGCCAATAAATCAAGTTGTCATGTAGCTAAGTCCATATACAATGCGTTCAGTGTGCCCAAACTATTCCATCCCGTTCTGTCAGACCATGATCTGAGTCAGGTATTCATTCATTCTTAAACAGGTTGTACTTCTATGAAGACTTCAGTGCTTGAGAACTAATTAGTACAAAGGTCGCATCAAGTAAGGGTATGGTGAACACATTAGAGCTGTTTTTCTCTTCCTGAGCTTTTTGAATATAGTTCAAAACCACAATCCTTGTCTTTAAAGTCCCTTTAGCTCTGGGATGAAGAATGCAGCCGATGAGTATGCTTCTCCAAGACAGAGAGGATAGTGAAACTGATGGTTTTTCAGACATTGCTCACTTAACACTGACACAGCATTGGTGGGTTAGCTCTCAATGCAGCTAAGAAACGTATTTGACCAAGAATAAGGCACATTTTCTGAGGGCTGATCTCCTTTAACCTTAGCACATGGCAACATGTGTATTAAAGACACAGAAGACAAACAAAAGAATACAAGGAGAGTAAAATAAATTCTTTGCTAAATCAGAATATTTTACATGTATGTATTTCATCATCTGTAGTGGAGATGAGTATTGAGAGATGGGAGATCGTGTTGTTTACTGCACTGGGGTATCAATATGCTCCTTGGTAAAAACCAGGATAGTGAAGTACAGAAAGGAGGAGATGATCGACAAGGCCATTTGTTTAAATTTCATCTAAGTGAGGGATGGAAAAGTTGTGACAAGTGTTCTTTGATCTCAAGGGGAAAGAGAGATTATTTTCTGATGAGGCAAACTAGTCAGGAGAGAAGTTGTCCTTTGTTCCTGCGGGGGTCAGTATGTAAGCTCTTGGGTGAACTAAGGGGAAGCTGGATTCCAATGAGACACCAGCATTGTCAGAACAGAAAAGTGCCTTGAGGCAGAGATGCTTGACTTGTGGTGGAGAAGTCTGCATTAGCAGTAGAAATACTGTACTGTTCCTCATACAAGTTGGTTTCCACATGAAAAGAAAACAGCATGTTTTATTATGCTTTATGGCACAGTACTATAGACCTTTAACAAAATAGCTTGAAGTATTTGTATGATCTATTTGCAACATGGCCAAGTTAACACAGCCATAGGAACATTAACTTTTGAACTTCCTGACTTTCATTGCTTTAAATTTCAGCTTCAAAGTTTACTCTTTTTTTTCTTTGCATTTGTTGGCCCTGGTTGGTTTTGAAAAGCAGGAGGAAAGAAAATAAGTTCAGGTTTTCTGAGGAGGTTCTGAATTTTGTGCATATAACAGGGGATGACTTGGTATTCCTTTGAGTATTAAATGATACCTCCAAAGCAGTTTTGATACACCTATTGCTTACAATATTTATGTGGAGCTAAGGAATCACAAGATGAAATCTAAAAAGCATTGCACAGCATAACTGTTTTCCTGCATTTCAGTATGTTGTTGTTTTGTTGGGTTTTTTTCCTGAAAAGAGATCAATTGTATTTGGGAATGCTGATATTTAAAAAGCAAACACTTAAAAAAAAATTGTGTGATTGCAACAAAACTGCAGGACATGATGGGAACATAACTGAACTAAAAACAGTAAGCATTTTTCCATGTCTAGATTAAGAATGGTATCTTCTAGCTATTGCCAGTTTGGAGATACCAGGAAGACATCAGGAAGACACCAAGGGTATACTTGCAGATTCACTGAGATATACTGTTGAGTGGAAAAGGCAAAAAAAGCCAAAGGTTTGTATTTAGGTTCATGTGGGCATTTTTTAAGAGATGGTGCATGTGGGGGGGGAGGGAGAGAGCTAGGAAAATAATGTGAGAGAAAGAAAATAAAACAGAATGAGAGAATACCAGTGTTAGTGCTTTAGTATTTTTTCCTGAATCTGAATTTGTTGATTAATGAGCTCCAGGCTGGTGGAGTTTCCAAACCTTTGAACATCTGAATGGGGAGCTAATTCCTTCCTTCCTTCCTTCCTTCCTTCCTTCCTTCNAAAGGGAGCCAGGCCCACCCTCCCAGCTGCAGGGAAAAGCATTCTGTGAGCTCTGAGCTATTAGGTAACTCAGGCTGAAACAAAAAGTGCCATTGTAGTATGGCATTTGCCCTGCCTGACCCACCAGTTAAGGGAAGGCGTATTTCCTTCTTTCATTGTACACAAACAAACAAAAAGAAAAAGCGAACGCCAGGTTTTCCCACAGTGCATGCATAAATGCTTTTCAAAATGTACAAGTTAGTACTTTACAGGTTCCAATCGCTTAAATTATGACTTGACTGTTACACTGTTACACCCTCTGATATTTTTAGTGCACTTGTGCCAAAGGCAGTTTAAAATGTGTCTTAAAAATGTTTGCAGGTATAAAAGATTTTAAAAACGCTTAGAGCTCTGAACAGTTTGAACCCATTAGTCATGTTGCAAAAACAAACACATAGGAAACCTTTCCACTAGCAAGAAATTACCAAGGAAGGAATGTTTAGTCCCCAACGATAGCATATGAATAAGAAAATTGAGGAGTAAAAGTTGTCTCAGATTTTATCAATCATGTCACCTTAATGATACCTTCATTCTCTAAAACTTCTCAATAGAAACAGAGTTTTGTATTTTATTTATATAAAGCTTTCTGATTTATGTTTTACAAAGGCTTGTGTCGATGGTAAGACTGTGCAGTTTGCCCAAAAAAAATGATCATTATAGTCTCATTGGAAATACAAAAAAGGCATTTACCTGGATTGATTAAATTCCCATTAACTTCAATGTGTATGTAATGTGCACACCAGCAAGAGCTCTAGTGTGTCACTGCTCATCATTCCAGCCTGGTGAAATAAGACCTAAATGAAATGCAGTGCCTCTTTGCAGCTCTTTGGGCTGTCCATGGACTGGTTCCTGGTTTGTCCACACTGTTCTCAGCAGGAATTTGTACAGAAAATCAAAAACATTGTGAGAGTCATGAAGATTGTCATCTCAAGAAGTGGAAGCATTTAAGATTATTGTATGCTTTTTAAGTCATAGCTCCTTCTTAAAATTATTAAGTTCAGTGACTGGTTCAAAGGAGCTGAGGCTCTAAAACATGCAGCTTCCATGGGAGCCATCTCTCTCCATTGTTATAGTCATTGTTGCCGACAAATAGGATTTCATGGAGGATGTCATGAGGCACACAGGCTTTGTCCCTCTCTCTTTTGCAGCACAATTCCATTTTCTCAGTCTTTCCCAACTACCTGCATTTCAGCAGGTCAAGTGGAGAGTAGAAGCCATTTGTCACAGTTAATTCAGTGTAATTCCCCTCTGCCTGAAATGGATGACTACTCTAGGTCCGGTGAAATACATCTGTATCTTTCTGTTCGATGTAAAGGAAGCCTTATGTGACAAGCCTAGACCGATTTAGATGCCTGAACGGTAGGTATTTAATACTAAATATATCCCTTCTGGATTAGTTTTCCTTGCGAGTTAGGTGTACATCTCCTAGTGGTTCTGACCAAAGTTACTACTGTAACTTCATGATGCATTTCATCAAGAACAAATCTATCTCAGGAAAGGTTTGCATGGAAAACAGAAGTGATGGTGGTACAGCAGTGACTTTTCTTGCTCCCATCCCTTGCTCTCATCCCTTTGCGGCATGGAAACATATCTGATGTCTTTGACTATGAAGTCTTCTCTACTGTGTTACATAAAGTGCGAAGGTCAGCCTCAGCAGTCTGCTTTCATACTCAAAACTTTTAAATAATTTGCACTTTCATTTTTTTTAAAAAAAGCATATTCAAACTTCAAACTTGTTTTGATTAGAGTTGTCAGTTGTAGTTGATGGCATAATGATTTCATTACTAAGAAAATAGAAGAGACCACTGAATAGCTAAACCTCGTTTAGGTGGTGAGCAGAAATGTTGTTTCACCTAGAGAACTAGCTAATACAGACTTTTATTAAGAAAAACCAAACCAACAATCAAAAAAACTCCTTTAACAGTGAATTTAAAATCAATTTATGTAGCATATTTTTTCTCATTCTTCCATTGCAATCAGAACTCTTGTTTTCAGATCTGCTGAAAGATGACAAACCTACTTCAGGGTGTGATTCAGATAAAGTACAGCTATGTACAGTCTTTGCACTGTAAAAAACAGGGGGAAAAAATCTATTTTCTATTGCTTCAAGTTCTTTCACTCAGTAGCATCAGTGTTTGGGTTTTAACTACATCAAAAATGTAATTTAAATTTGGTTGTGCACAACTGTGTAGTCTTACATTTTCATATGTATTTTAATTTCATTTAGTATTGTATTTTAATACAAATTTTAAATTATATAACTTTATTATTGTCACTAGATTTAAGTAAGTGAAATTCTTATGAGATTTATGGAAGTGTTGCAGAATAGTGAATTACTGTGGAAAAATCAGTTCAGAATTTGGGATTGTTTGGAATTCTTTTTTGAGATGTTTCTATAGGTCTACTCAGCATATGTTTGGTTTTGCAGAAGCTTCACTGAGATTTTGTCTTCACAGGACATACATAGTTGGGGTATTATTTTAATTCAGTCATCAAAAAACTGCTTTACTTTCAAGAATATTGGTTGTTCGGTTGTGGGGTTTTTTAATTAAATCTAAAGCACGTGTGTTTTTTGCATGGTTACAATTTGTGACTAAATCCCAGCACTGTATGTGTAAGCAAACCCTTGCCCTGTTTTTGTTGGTCAAGCAAATGACATTATTTGTTTTGTGGTATCAATGATGTCATGGCAGCAAAAGAAATCTTTGGCAAATGATATATACAAAGGCATTGAAAAGACAGTCTCTTTAAGGTTTTTGTTGTCAAGATGGTTATAAAACTCCATGTAAACACTGTCAAAGTCAGTATCTAAAAAACATTTGAGGAGAACTACTTTTCTTTACTATTCATTCTCATCACAGTGTAACTAATATCCTGAGTCATATTCTTCTACCTGATATTTCCATCAAGTTGTTCCCCCGCCTGTGCCATCCTCTCCTGGAGTTGTTCTACAGACATAGTCCCTTCCCTGGACAGCGAGCAGAGATGGGTCAACTTTCTCTAGAGTAATTTGCTGTAGGGAGTCATCGAGGCAGTTGAAGTGCACTTGCTCTGCCCATACTCCAGAGCAATCACACAGGCTGAGAAAGCACAAGGATGTGATTTGAGGTTGTTGTTGGGTCTGCAAAAAGTACTTTTTATTCTTCATTCTTGTCTCCTTGATGTTAAGAGTCTCCACAGCTCCACCATTTATAGCTGCTTCCTCCAGGCCCAAAGCATTGCAGGCTCTACTCAGCCCTGTTGCAACCCTACTGATTTAGGAGGGATCCTCAAGGCCATAATTGGTGCAGTAGATGAGGGAGCTCAGCAGATTCATTGCCAGAATAATTTAGTGCTGATGTGGCAAGATTTTTCAGCTGTAAGTGTTAGAAGGGATTTCTCACCTGTGTTGCATTACGAGTTTAATACCACCAGTGTGTGTGTGTGAGAACACCTCATAGAGCAGGACCATTTCATGGTTTAACATTTAGTGTAATGGGGTCCAATAAAATCATGTTAAAAGATGTTAATGTTGCAAAGAAAAACATCAGAAGCAAGGAAATGCCAGAATTAATATGGCCTGTGGAAATTCAGCTTCTTACATATTATGGGGCAGATCTTATTACCTGACATCCTAGGCTTTCCAGGGGGTATCTTTTTTTCCAGTGAATGCATAGTTAGATCTTTCTTTTAATGTTCCTCATTCTATCTTTGTTAAACATGAAGCATCCAAAGCCCAATTAATATAAAATCCTTCATCATGTAAACATTTATCATATACCTTTATTGCAGTTCTTTGCTGCCTAATAAACGCATAGCTTTTTCACAGAGACCTCAAATTATCAGCCACTTTTAGTGTTCATATTTGAATTCTGATGAACCAAGTCAGATGAAGGTAGAAGTTGTATAAAACTTTGATTATTTTTAATAAAAGTTTAAGCCAAATGAGACTTTCATTTTTATACACAATCTTCTAAGTTGGAAGTATATTTTCCCAGCTTGGATCATTAATTAGGTCTTCTATATAGCTGGAGTAGCAGAACTAGTCCGCTGCTCTGGGCAGACTAGTCACTAATGACTTTTGTAATGAGTTTCGCAGGTGTCTGATGAGTGCTTAGGCTTGTGTTTGTGGTGTTAGTCCCAAATCTAGAAGAGAGAAGAGCAAACTGTGGTGTTCCATCTCAGCCAGTCCCGATATTCTTCTGCTGTCCACACCACATGCCTACATCTGTCACATTATTTTCATTTGGCTTCTCCTCTCCTTTAGTTTTGCCACCATGGAGAGCCCATTTTTCTTTTGTTCTCTATTTCTGTTCCCTCTCCCTGTTCTTTTTTCTTCTGTTTTTCCTCCCTACATTTGAGTCCACAGGGTTTTTTTACTTTCAGGATACTGCCTGGGTACCCTGTACCCAGGGTAATGCACCGTGGGAGATGGAACAGACTAAGCAAAGACAGTTTTGATAGTGTCGAATTTCCTGATGGCATGGGGTTCTCCTGGCACTCAGAAGAAATCCTAAGGCTTGTTCAGCACCAGCATCTTTGAGGTGGAGAGTATTCAATACAGATAGGGTCTTCAGAAATTCAGGAGCCACACTGCAACAGGAGTTCACTAACAGTATGACAACAAGCCTTTTAAAATCTTACAAACTGAAGTAAATGTGGACACCATTTCACAGAAATTATAATTCCTGGGTATTGGTAATTCTCCCCCTTCCCCTTTCAGTTTTGGGATTTTGCCTCCAACTTTCAGTTGCTGAAGCCAATCAGCAGCATAATGACGTGACATTCAAAACATGAACACAGCAATCTGTTCTCACAAATATTTGTATTTGAAGGTTTTTAGCTGAAACTTTTCAAACATTTTGTAGCAGGCAACCAGAAAGTTCAGTGCAGTTCAACAGAATTCAAACTGAAACTGGAATCTTACTCTTGTGAATGATTCTCAACATGCATTTAACTAAAATGGTGAGAAAACCTGTGTAAACAGAGAGGGGGGAAAGGAAAACAGAGCAGGAGTAAAGAAAAAGGTTCTTTTTATAGCATTTAACACATGAGAATGTAAATAAATGTGGTGTTAGTGAAAGTTAATTATTTTGAAAACAGTCAGCAAGGCAGATTAAGAGGTAAAACAGTGCAGCTGAAGACAAAGGAAACGATATTTAGTCTTTGATCAGACATTTTCACAGTGATTTTCTGTTCACCTTCAAGGGTGGCATAATTTTATGAATAACAGAATTTGTTTTGCTACTTGAGTAGCCTTGAAGAGAAATGGTGTTCATTCCATATGGCCACTTGAAAGAAAATCCCATGCCTGTTCGTCCTTTAAGAAATAACATTTTTATTTATTAAATCTTTTCTCTCAAAGAGGGACCCTAAAGATACACAAAGAAGTTTACATTTAGTCTCAGAGGACAAGCCAAATCTATACTCTGTGCTTCTGCACATTTCTTCAGATAATGATCATAGGTGAACTGCATCATCTATATGCCAAGTGACAAACCTGAAGTACTCTCACTTTTTAATGCATTTGGCTTTCATTGCAATATTCTTAAATAAAAAATACTCATTTTTTTTCTCCCCAAGTTTGTTACATCACACAGGAAGTGAGTCATTTTGATACAATCGGTCACTGCCTTTTCTGCTATGACCTTTCAACTTTTATCAAAATTTATTGGTTGGGGTTTTTGTTGGTGTTTTTTTTCTGGGGTTTTTTTTTATGTTTAATGTTAATTTAATGTTTAATGTTAATTTATACAGAAAAAGCATAATCTTTCAGATATTTAGATTCCTTTGTAATGTTGGTCAAAACAAAATGCAGCAGTAGTGTGAGCTATGGTAGGAAAACTCGTCTGTGAGTACCCAATTACTGCATCTCACATTCCTGCCCAGGAAAAACAGGGGTCTTAATATATTCTGTATATTAAAAGTGCTCAGATTATGTTAATGTGTGCTGCGAGTATCTTTGGGCTTCTGTGGTAGTTGCCCACCACCGGGTGTTGGGATGTCTGGGTGACAGACTCTCCAGCAGCTGAATAAAGTCAGTCGTTGAACTTTCCTGACCTGGGGAGTGAGATCTGAGCCCCAGTGCAAATGTGAGAGACAGTGCTACTGGTGGCAACCACAGAACAGAAAAGAAATTGGACAGGAATGTATAAATTCCACTAAATTTAAGAGCAAGGAGATAACAAAAATATGCTGGAAGTGAGTGTATGCTAAAGGGACATGGAAAAAGAAGATCTACTAGGGTTTATACTCGATAGCTACTAGGCATATACTTATTTTTCTAATTAATTTTAATTATATTATTGTATTTTATAGTTCTAAATACATTATATTTTCAATAATTTTAAATTATATTTTATAAGTGAAATGAAAATATTATTTTTCTGGTCAAATCTCTGTAACTCAGTTGAGACAAACTGCTCCTGAAATTAAACACATCCTGTCAAGGAGAGGCTGTCGTAATTTCAGTGTCTTTAAATGATTTTGAATATATTTTTTTGAACAGTTCCCTCTGACACTGACACTCAGGAGACACTCAGTACAGTAATCTGAATAACTGTTTCTCATGTTTGTATATAAGGCATACTGAAGGCATTTTTCATGGTAGATGGTCATATGCTTTTATATCTGAAGTATTTTACTGTATTTCAGATGTTATGCTACTTTAATAACAATGTGGTTAACATAAAACTATAGCAATGATATTTGCACCTGAATGTCTATGAAATCCTGCCTGTCAGGTTTGGGTTT
Source organism: Ploceus nigricollis (assembly GCA_013399945.1). NCBI lineage: Eukaryota > Metazoa > Chordata > Aves > Passeriformes > Ploceidae > Ploceus > Ploceus nigricollis. The sequence goes on from VXBC01002292.1 coordinate 313,449, forward strand.
GTGTCTCATGCTCTATGAGTGGCTCATCTCTATGAGTGATGTTCCATGGCATTCAGCTGAGGGAACTTATATATATATATATATAATATTTAGCATTAGTGTAGTCTTCTTTTTCTGTTTGGCCTGGTAAGTGTATTGTCAATTGTCAATAACTTCAATAGAAGTGAGTCAAAGTCACTTTTTTTTTTCTCTGAAATACTTTTAAAGTAGCAAAAAAGTTTCTTCAACTTTATGGAAGAGTTTCTTGATGTAAGGTATCCTGAAACTTGTCATTGAACTTGCTGGTTGTAAAGGGAATGGTATTTTTATTGTGTCTCTCACACGAAGTGAACCTCAGTGAGTGATATTTCTAGGTGGCTTTAAAACTGGAACTTCGAAACCTCCCACAGAGCCCTGGATTTTGCATTAGCAAGCTAGTGAGCAAAATGGTTTTTTCCTCTGCTGAAAATGCAAGTAATTTAGATTACCAGAAGGTACAATTAAATTTTTGCTGGAAATCATGAAGATCCCAAGGAGATACCTAGTCTGCAAGAGAACGGTTTTCTAATTTTATTTCTTTACAGTGGTGGATTTTATCACCTCCAATCAGCCTACAGCAGTGTATTGCGGAGATCAAATTGGAAGCTAAAATTCCTTTTATGTACTTATGTATTGTAAATATGAGTGAAAACAGTGCATGTATTCATTGATGCAATAGGAAAATATAGTTAACATACAGTTAGCAGATTCACAAAATTAAAAATACCATATGAATTATTTAACTAATGGTGCGCTTTGCCCCAGAACCTGGTGTTTATTATTTTGAGCTTTAGCAGGAAACAGAAGCAGTATCAATTGGGGAAACATTTCTTGGCCAAGCTGAGAACAGTATGGCTTTCTCATTTCAAAGTGGGGAACCTGGTTCTTTGGTTTCTTTGTTCCTAGTTAAGACTACTCCCCAAGCTATTTTAGCTGAACATTTAACCCACTAATGGAGCCTGGGGAAGTGCAGTTGGCAGCTGTTCATGGGATAATAATGAAACACACTGTTTAGTACAGCAAACCGCTGCTGTAAAGTTGGGGAAATATTTTATAGAGATCCCGGTGAGCAGAGCAGGATCCGCTTTAAGTTCTGCTGGAATGGGGGGAGCAAGAGGAAGTTGTGTTTCAAGTGCGAGTAACCAGCACTGCTTTGCTCCTGCAGGTAAAGAAGCCGTGTCCAGAGTCCGATGGTTCAGAGCCACAGAATCCCAGGTATGGTGGTGGAGGGCCGACGCCGACTGACTGTGGTGCGGTGGCAGAGACCGAGGCTGGGCTCTGCTGTGGATTTGTAACATCAGAGCCCCGGAGTCACATTTTGCAAAGAACGAGTGGTTGGATCAGCTGTAACGGTTTTCACTCTGGAAAAGGGTTTTATTCCCTTTTCCCGGTCAAAGATGCAGCCTAGAGTCTGGGTTGTTGAGTCTAGATGATGGCATAACACTGAATGGTCACATTCAATTAAAAAAAAATCCCCGCTATTAAACAGTGCAGGGAAATCTGTGTGATCAGATCTCACTTTCTTCAGTTATCCCTTTTCTGCATATCTGAGTTTTGAAGTTTATTGAAGATACAGTTTATTTCCAGTGTGGAAAACTAATTATTTATTTGGGAAAATTTGCCCTTACCAAAACTTCATTTTGTTTTCACATGTGAAAAACATGCTGTGTTCATAAGCTGGAAAGAAGCCATACATTCCTTTCCAGCACAGTCGTTTCTTATATCATGTACATGGGAAAAAGGAAACGCATTTAACTTCCATGTTTTGCACATGTATGTATGTGTATGGATAATTTTGAGCAAGTGAAATAGTAGCTGTTTCAGATGTGCATCTTCCTGGTCGTTAGTAAACTGATGGATAGTTTTCTTCAATATTTAGTGGGTGCTTCTTGTCTTTGTCTTGCTTCTGTATAGAAGACTACTTCAGTGTCATAAAAGCTCAGAAGCTTTCATTGTGAGGGGAAAGCCACAAATAAACCTGACATTTCATTAACATTGTCACTAAAACTCTGAAAAGTTAAATAATTCAAGGTTTGCCCCCCAAACCCATCCTTACCTATATCTTAACTATATTCCTTAATTATTGCAGCAGGATCCTCTGGGATTCACCTGCAATATCCAAGGCCATTATAGTATGTGCCTTGAGCTGCACTGTGCACCATCTGAATGTCTTTGATCAGCTCCTGTCTGTTATTAATATGTATTTTCATTTAGTTTGCTTAGAACTGAAAAGGGAAGAGATAGTTCAATGTCCAAGAATGCTTTCAGCATAGTCAGTAGCAGTTTTGACCTGGACTTCAGTGGAAACCTGCTTTGCCCTTCAGTATTCATAACTTCTAAATGAAAAACTTCTGTGCTGCTGCTTTGGATTAAAATTTATTATAGAGGTGAAGTTCTTTCTGAGTATTTTGACACCACGGAGAATCCCAGCTTAGCATAGCACTCATATACAAGTATGTAGTTTTAAGTGTTGTGATTGCCCAAATCTAGTGTATCTCAAGCCTTTAAAAACTGTGAATTCCAGTCTGATGTAATTTCATCAAAGTGTGATGAAAACAAACTGCAACAAACCTGAGGACCCAGAATGCAATGTACTGTCTCTGTACGTCAGGAAATTTCTTACAAGCTATAGTTAAATTCTTCATGCTGAGTCTGAGGAATAAGATACTTTTTTTTTTTCTCATGAACATGCAAAAGAACCCATGTTACAAACAGTCAATCAGGTAGTTTCATTTTTTGAAGTGCATTTTCCAAGAGAAACACTTTTCATTTTGAGCTCTGCACCCTCAGTTGGAGGTTATATCAGACAGAGTTGAAATTAGTGTTCCAAGCCTGAGCATATACAGTGCTGTGTATACAGCCTGAAGTGGGATTTTTTGGTTGCAAGGTGACTTTTGGTCTTAGAGGGGAATCTCTGACAGACCTTGGGCTGGAGCAGCACTAGAGGGCTCTGTGTGGCACATCACACTTCAGAGCCTGGAGCAAGGTAATTCTTCTCTAAACAAGGCTTAAGTGAAAACACTGCACATAAAATGAAACATCAGCATAAAAATGAATGCTGGAGACACACAGCCTTACAGAATAGCTCCTGGCTTGGGACCTAAGGCCAATATCATTCATTTATTTAGCTAGCTTTATAGTCTGTTAGTTTTGGATTTGAAACTATTACAATAAATGCAGATGGAAAGTGTTTTTACAGTAGGGAAGTAATTAAATTGGGTGTGGGAACTTTGTCAGGAGAATTCTTGGAGTGACATGTGTGTATCAGCAGATTCTTTGTCTTGCTTGGCCTGGGTTTGTCTTTTAGAAAGAAGCAGTCAAACTGCAGATGTGACTACTAAATTTTTTTAAGGGATGTACTAACCTATGCAGCATATCAAAAAATGCTTTTCAGAAGTGATCAGCTATACATGCAGTAAAAATCAACCTTGCCAGCATTTATTTAGAGAAAGTGCTTGTTGTCTTAACAGGCAGGTAAATTGCACAGAGGGAGAGGGATCTGCAGTTAAGAATTGAGGTTATGGTGAATAGGTGAGTTGTAAACACAAAAGGAAACATATGACTCCACAATGTTGCTGACAGACATTTTGATTCACAAACAACTTTGTCTTACAAATTCTGTCAGAGTTTCTTGGGAGTTTTTTTATCAAATCCCTCTGAAGGGGTTCTGAATACTTCCTTTTATACCTAAGTGGTGGCATTATACCTTACAGTGGTGGTACTGTGGCTGTATCAATATTATGGCATTCTTTCTTCATAATTCTGTAGTAAAAGCCAATTTGCCCTGCAAGCCTGGATAGTTATCCAGTCATGCAAAATGCTTTCTGAGGATGTTGGTTTGTGACACAGAGGCAGTGAATACTTGGGACTTGCCAACTGTTCCACCACAAGTCTGGAGCAGGCAGGAGCAGCAGAATGGACAGCTCTGACATGCTGGCCCTCCCTATGTTAAATTCACTAGCAAAGTTAGGGAGAGAAGTTCCTGTCTTCAGGGCCTACAAACATACATTGCTCTTAATTTTCTTATATGACAGGTAACTTTAGAATGGTATCAATCCCAAGTGTGCTGAACAGCTCCTACGTGAAATTAATGTCATACAAGAATTGCTGAAGTCTAGTGCAGTGCTTGAAAGTTAACTTGTTTGCAGTTATCAATGGCCTTCCTTTTTACTTAAATAATAAAAAAGCTATTTTAATTATAATAAGGAATAATTTTGTTAATCTAAAACCTGTGAGCTACACTTAAAACCTCATACGATGTGACCTTTGGAAATGCTAAAATATGTGTTATTCTGAAGTCTGGTAAAATGCTAAATATGAAGTCTGAGATTCCTGCTCACACTCAGCAACAACATATTCTATTTGGCCACGCATCCCAGGGCAGCATCTTTCTTTGACATAGCAGTCTGCTTGATGAATGCATCTCTCCTACCCCCAAATCCTCCTTCTCATACCACCAGGCCTGCCAGAGATTCCACTGTAAGACCAAAGTCATGTCAGGAATTGAGGAATGAGAGCAAGTATTGGTTACTTGGGGCAATAAAATGAAATAGGGAGGAGAGAAATTAAATGAGGGAGTGGAAGTCACTGCAAATGGAAATTCAGCAGGGTCTACTACTGCTTCCTCAAAGTTCACTGATTATAGGAAAAAAAATCATGGTTTTTTTACCATCTGGAGAGGATGGAAGAGTGCAGTAGAATGAAGAGATTTTTCTGACTATTTAAGCACAGTTTTTTTCCCTGGAAGGGTAAAGGAAAATGGCTGAATATTTCACATACTTTCCTTCTTTAAGCTGTGATATTTATGTTGTGATGAAGCTATCTATAGGAAGAAAGGGAAAACTTGAAGGTTTTGATGAGTAGTTTTGTAAGGTAGGGATAAATGCTGACAAATCAATTTAGGAATATTTAGGATACATAGTGTCAAAAATACATTACTTGTGTATTTGCAGAAGGGCAATGGATCTTTGTAATAAAAAGTTGAAATTAAGCCCCATAGAGCAAGAAGCCCTCCACTTTATTGCATGATTTTTACTACAAATCCATATTTGTATCCTGTGGATCCAATATTTCCAGTAATATCCATTCTTCCTGACTTTTCCTTTACATACTTAAAAAAAAGTTCTAAGAGCAAAGAGAAAGGAAATGAAGCCAGTCTTAAGTAAATCCTCCCATTTAAAACTTTATCAGATGCTGTAAGAAGAGTGTAAATCAGGGGCACTACAGTTACTGCATTGAAACTGGTTAGATGGGGTTCATCCCTATGTGTTACCAAACTACAAATTCACCAGGTGAATATTGAATCATATGCACAGATCAAGTTGCCAGATAAAGCAGTTATCCAAAAAAGCACACAGGGATTTTTTATATGTTTAAAAAGGCCTCCAATATTTCAATTTAATATGGGTTTCAGTGAGGTTCTTAGCATAGATTGCAGCTCTTCATCAGATGATTGCTCTTCTGTTCTTCAACACCCACGCTTCTATGTGTACCACAAAGTAAGATTTTAAAGATATTAATTCCTGTTCTGTTTCATCTTAAAAGTCTTTCTTTAAACTTTTGAATGAGAAGTAGGCTTTCAAATTTTCTCGCTGGTCTCATTTTGATACCTACTCATGGTTTTTAATTGGTCAGGATACAGAGTGCACATATACATCCAGAGACAATTATTGTCATGAATGCATTCACCAGTAAATAGATGGTATTGAATGTCAGTGAGAGCTACCACAGTTTTCCCATTCATTCTCTTAACCAAAGTTTGTTTCCTCTGCAGTTTGGGCTCACTGTTGTGGATGCAATGTTCATTATGTTCACGGGATCTGAGCTGTGCTAATGCTGCATGTATGCATGACCAAACAGTGTTTCCATGACCATTCATACACTTTAAATTTTTTTTTTAAAAGGTAACATGTATCTTCTGCATCTTATTCCAAAAAACCATCTGCATCCAACAAACAACCATTGAACCATCATGTTTCATTCTCACCGGTTTCAACTAAAATACACCTAAGATTTCTTCCACCAACTAATTCCCTCAACAAGACCTTAACAGTCTTACCTCAGAATGATTGCAGTGGTAATTCATTCTTTCAGTCAGGCATTGGCTGGCCCGTATTTACCTGATCTAACACTGTAACTCCTGAGCCCAAATCCAAGCTTTACAGGCACCTGACAGATTCTGTGATGAAGCTTTCATGCCTTTTCCATGACTTTGAAAGCAGCTGACCATCTGCATACGCATTCCTAGTAGAGTGGGATCAGCAGTACCTTCCCATTCATTTGCAGTTCAATAGATGAACAGCGTTATTGTTACATACTAAAGAGGAGCTTGCAATTGAGCTGCTGAGCAAGAAAAGCCAGCAATAGCTATGGAAATTGTGATTTAAGTTTCAACAATTATAATACAAAAAATAAATAGTATTTGTTGTGCAGTGAAAATGAGCAAACCAGACTACCTGGCTTTCATATATGTTGTTTAAACACATTAGGCTCCCTAATTTTCTTCTCATCCATGTCTTAGAAGCTTTTTCAGAAGGTAAGGGTTTGTTATCTTGTGAACCATATGTAGCTTGTCTTGACCAGAGGATAATGCTTTTCTGAGTCAGAAGAGTAGCTCCACTGTATCCCATACTGAATAATCTGTAATCATTATGATGTGATAAATGGGCTTCATTTGAGGAAATTAGTTATTGAGAGGACTCTGATTTAGACTTCGAAGGTGAGATTCCTCTCATCCTGACGTAGACATATAAGGTAGGCATTTTGAAATGCCATTTATTTGAACGTCTTTCTGTTGACACCTTACTGTATCCCTCTTCCCCTGGGAAACCATGCAGACTCCACCAGCAATCACCTGTTGCTCTGCTGATTTATTGTAAGACCAACTAGATACACAATTTGACCAAAGGCAATGAAAGCATTTCTTTCAATTTTACAGATTCAGCATATCTGCAAAACTGGTAAATTCCAGAATACCTGCAAAAATAAAATTTAATCTTTAGCCAGGAAAAAAGACTTTTTGACTGGCTTCTGGTATTTCTTGGACTTGGAGCAGGCTATAAGAAGAAACAGACACAGCAAAACAAATTTTCTATGAAAAGACAGAATAATTAAATTGAAAGATTGTCACAAGTAATTTTGGGGACTGGAAGAAAAACTAGTCAACAAGAGGGATAGTATATGCCAGAGTATAGCATTCATGTCAATGAGGCCACTACAATTACAAACACTTCACCTAGAGAAATGTTTGGCAGGATCTAGCCCAAACTACTCAGTCAAGACAGTGACTGACAAAAAACATACAACAATCTTCCAATTTTAAAATAACTACATTGTGGAATAAGATTTCTCATAAAGACTACATTCTGGGACACACAGACTTAGCTTGCAGAGAATGTTTTATACAAATCTGGTACTTATTAAAGTTTTGTGCACTCATTTAGTCTGCATGCCACTTAGGCAGTTGGAATCAATCAAAGCAATGTGTTTGGGAGATGACTCTTCACATACGTGTAACTGAGTGACACACAGCAACCATGACAATTGCACTACAATTCCTTCAAGGAGTAGTGCCTTGCTACGTGAATTTTATTTTCAGGCATGTAGTTTTCAGGCAATGCAAGTCTTTTATTTTTTTAGATCAGTCTGTGTGGTGTCTCTCTGCCTTCCGAGCACTGATGTTCTCATTCTTTAAATTTAAAAATTCTGTCTTCTGATTACCCAAGGCCTATTGAAGCTGGTCACTGTCTGCCTGTCAGGTTTTGTTGGCTCTGGTTCTAAAAATGTATATGATATGTTTACAGAAATTACAATAATCTATTTAGAGTGCAAATACACGGTAACTGATGACATCACAGGGAAGTATTTTAATGGTTTATATTAACAGATCCCCATGGCTTATAACAATAAAAGTAATGTATTTTTTTATATTTCATGTCTGTTAAAAATTCCTGGGGTTTTTTGTTACTATTGGTCATAGCATACTTTCTGTGATATTAATAATAATTTATCCCTGTGATCCCAAGCCAGATCATGTCACTGTTAAGATTTCCATTAACCTGAGTCAGTGATGGGTCAGACTTCAGAATGAATGAAAGCAATAAAACCTAAGGGATTTTTTTTTTGTCTGTTTGTTTGGTTTTGGTTTGGGGAGTTTTGTTTGTTTGTTGATTTTTTTATCACCACATTGAAAAAAAATTGGATAAACAAAATTCTATCAGAAGTGTTAGTGGAAGTAATCTGGAGATTTTGGAGATCGAAGTGCCTGGTGATTTTTGAGTTTGCTAAAGGGAGCAGGATTTCTGGATTAATTAATGTATCCATCAAACTTTTCTAACTGTTGAATCTGCAGGAATATCTTAGGGTAAATACTGGTTTTGAGTTAAAGAAGATAACCTAGGATTACACATACAAAGAGTTAAAGAAGATAACCTAGGATTACACATACAAATGTTTTTGCTTGATCCAGTAGTCTCTTAGAGCCTTATCCTAAAATTTAACTGGATTTTGAACCATAAAATAACAGTGTTTGTTCTTCTTACGTGTGCAGCACATGTAATCACAATGAGAAGGAGCTCTGTTTCTTTCTCCTGTGGTCTATTTTTTGCTCTGTCATATCACATTACAGCAGTACACAGGAGAACTAATTCAGACTTTGTTCCAGCTTCTTTGACCTCTTGTATACTCTAAATATATTTTACCATTGGTGAGCCTGAAAAGTATTTGATTCCACCTACTTTGCATTTCAAATATAGCTGAAAAAATTCCAAGAAGAATGTAGACAATAAAAAGGAAATGGTCATTGAGATCCAAATCGCCTGTTCTGAGATTGGTTTGCTTTTTACATGAATCACATTTTTTCTCAAATATTTTTAAGTGTAATTTCTTGGCTAGATGTTTCACATTTTAAATGTTGTCAGTAAACATGTACTCAGTAAACAGTTAACTAACACCATGCAGTTATTATGCTGTGCTCATATTTAACATACCAGAATTCACCTCTTTACCATCCTACTAGGCCCTGATCAGGCATTAGAGAAAAAATAAGTAGGAAATAAAAATAGAATTGTCATGGTTTATGCCCAGCTGGCAACCAAGCACCACGCAACTTCACCCACCACACACCCACCCCAGTGGAATGGGGAGAAGAATCAAAAGTAAAACTTGTAGCTTGAGATAAAACTGTGTAATAATTGAAGCTAAGTAAAATATCTAATCATAGTAAATAATAATAATAGTGATAATAAAAAGAAAAAAAAAAGTACAAACAAGTGATGCACAATAGAGTTCCTCACTGTTTGCTGACTAATGCCAGACCCTGTCCCAGAACCTAGATAATCCCCACTTCTGGGTAACTCCTCCAGTTCATAAGCTGGGCATGATATTCCATGGTGTGGAATATCCCTTTGGTCCATTCAGGTCACCTGTCCCAGCTGTGCTCCCTCCCAGCCTTTTTTGCATAGCTCCTCACTGGCAGAGCATGAGACACAAAAGAAAAAGGTCCCTGACTTAGGATAAACACGACTTACCAAAACCAAAACATTCTCATGCTGAATCCAAAACAGCGCTGCAACAGCTACTGAGAAGAAATTAACTCTATTGCAGCTAAGGACAAGAAAGAACAAAAAAAATCCAGATAAAAAGAGACCACGTGCACTGAGACCACATGTAAATAATGTAATTACAAGTTTGCTTTCTTTTTCCCTACCATCTGCATCTTCCACACATTACACAAATGCATGTTAAGCCTGCTGTAATATTTTAGGCTTTGCCTCCCCTCCTTGTGTTAAGACAGCCTTATCAGAGAGCAATTCTGTACCTCAGCTCCCTGCACACTCAGTCTGAGCCGCAGTCACGCAGTCAGTGGTGTTCTCCGCCTGGAACAGAAGTCAGAGGATCCAGATGACAAGGAGGGAAAGAGGCTCCTCCATAAGCAGCATCTGGCTCTTTGGCAGATTTGTCAAGCACTTCTGCTAATGGGTTTGGATTTGCCCAGAGGTCTTTTATGTGGTTACATTGCAGATGGTCTGTCTGTTCTATCTTCTCCTTTTGAACACTTTTATTAAAAAAACCCCAAACTGATAAGGTTCTTTATAGGTCTCACAAGATGTCTGTGCAGGCTCCTTTCTGTTAGGCATTGCAAAGCTCTCCATATATCCAAACGTGTGTCTTGAGTTTTGTTGGCCATTCTGGACTTAGTTCTCCAGTTTAGCTGCCAAGTGATACAATTTACTGTGACCTGAGTTCATATTATTGTCAAATTTCTTTGGGAATTTCTTAATACCATTTGTAGACCAGAAGTAACTTTACCTCCCCTTAAAGCATGAAATATACTTGCCTTCCACTAGCCATCCACCTTTGAAAACATGAGTTTAAATCTGGTTTTGGTTAAACATGAAAATTACCGTGATGGTCTCAATCTAATTCATAGGGGATTTGTGTCTGCCATTTAAGAGAGGCCCAGGACTGAAGCAACAAGTCTGTGGGAAGGTATGTTTGGCAGAGCTATGGAGAAACGCACATGCAGTGCCCAAATAAATAAAGCAATTCCACGGATCAACTTTTTAACAGAATTATTTATTGTGTGGTGCGAGTGCAGAAGAGGGCAGAGAGGGAGGACATCCTGTTTGGTGAATTCCGTTTCAGTTCTGTTTCAATTTACAGCTAAATCTCTGTCACTTTAATTTTTAAGGGTTTTGGGATTTTATTTGCTTTTCAGTGTAGAAGTAATTGGCAGGTGACTAGACATAAGATCATGTTTTATTCCTATGTTATTTCAGGCTTATGTCTTATTTTCCTTCTAATTATGTAGATTAAATTAAATAGAAAATAAACCCCTGTGCTCTCAAAGATGAAGTGCTTTTCATGAGTTTCTCAAAATAGTACCAGAGAAGCACTTTCATCCCTCTTAGCATTTCATTATTATACCATGTTTCCCAACAGCAATTCTTTAACATTTGCTGAGAAACAAGAATAAATGTATTATAAAAAGCAGTCATGTTATTATAAACGTCTTGAACCCTGCCCTGTCGCACAAACCAGGTTCTTGGGGAACCAGTGGGGAACCTAAATGCAGTAAATTCAAAATCTTGCATCTGCAATATGGACATGGGTGGACATAAAAACCAACAGCACTGTAGGGTTTGTTTCCTGCCACCTTGTTTTTCCCTCAGTACTTGGACAGAAGTGGACATTTACTGATTTTAAAAGGCTAAGCACTATGTCAGAAGTCTTGGTGAGATCCAACCATTTGGTGTAAGCCGTGTTTTGAACAGAAGGAGCTCTAAAGGTGGGTAACCAGCAGAGAGGCTGGTTCCCAGGGCTGCTGTGTGTGTGCTGGGGCAGTGAGGGCTGGAGTGGTGGCTCTGCTGGTGCCCTGCTCCTGTGGCTCTGGCCAAGCAGGCAGGTATGCCCTGGCCTGGGGGCTGGGTTATCAGCATGCAGGCTGGGCTGGAAATGGAGGTGTTACAGATTTGCAGCTGCTACCTGCCCCTTCTTGTGGCCCAAGGGGATAATTCAGGGGAGGGGAACTGTGCCCCAGAGTTCTCAGCGACACGTATTTATTAACTCTTAGAAAAATCACCTCCTTCACCCCAAATGAAAAAGGTGTGTATGCTTTAAGTTTCAAATTATAAAATAACTTGGGGAAATCAAACTGCAAAGCAAAATGAACTGTAGTCATTTTATATCAGTTGTAAAGAGCAGCCAGCATCAATGCATTTATCAGAGCATCATTCTCTCTCTTGCTCAGGATAATGGAATTTGTTTTGAGTGTAATTAGTTATGAAAAGTTCTTTTACGCCTTGCAGGCAATAAGGTCATCCTGGGCAAAATGACAAGGGATGTGTGCAGCATATCTAGTGTACCTTGCCATCCAGAATGGCTGTGCCCAGCTACACCTTACAGGGATCAGATGCTGAAGCAGTTAAGGCATCAGGCAGTCAGCAAGTTGCATATATTTGTTTTATATTCTAAACCAAACTCATTGTTGGGACTGGGATTAGAGAACAGAAATAATTGCTTTTGACGCAAACTGTTTTGGAGCCAAACATAATGTGCTCCACATGAGGTAAACTACAGAATATTTGTCTTGGGAGCCAAGATTCAGATCAGATTTAACTTATAAGGGGAACTTCACTGTTAAAAGTGAGATGTGTTAATGTTTCCCACGTTAAGACTGCTTGCCAGTAATTCTCTGTATATTGTATTTACCAAGAGAAGTTTCAGAATGTTTGTATTAAAATATGAATAGAGCATGAAAACTACAAGTTTTTGGCAACTCCTGTATTCTGCCTAGTCTGTCATCATAACTCATCCTTTCTGGAAGCTGATGAAGTTTTTGCAAGGCCCCTGTACTGGTGGCTAAAGAAATTACATTGAAATGAGGTATGGTCACTCTTCATACAGCACACCTGAAAGAGCTTCTCTTGCTTTGGACATTTCCTGGTGAAGAAGAACCATGTTACAATAACTAGTTTGAAATGTAACAGACATCTTAATTTAGGGTGAGTCAGACACAACCCACCTGTTACTCTTTTTTTAATGAAAATATGAGTTCGCACTTACATCATGCTGTCCAGGCTCCACTGAAGCCAACAGCAAAATTCCCAGCCCTTCATCCCTGATTTCCCAATTTTATATTTGCTTAAATATTGTCTGACATGAATACAGTTGACATTATTATATTTAACTTCATAATATTATCACTGCCATAAGCAGTGTAATTTTGAAGGCTGTGTTTTACAAAGGACAGATTAGCAACAGGCAGAGCTGATCATCTCCACATTCCTCTGTATTTATGCGAAACAGTCTTTGTTGTTCAAATCAGACTCAAAACCACCAAAGAAGGACTTTGTGAGATCCTTCAGTCTCTGGATTTGTTACCTGTTCCTTATGTACAACCAGGTCACCTGTTAGAGATGTAGAAGGGACTCTGAAATTTCCAGCAGATTTTTCAGACATGACTCCGAGCAGTTCTGCAGAAGTAGTGGCCTAGGGGGAAGGCCACAGGCTTGCTGTTTGCATTCCAGCCATCTCCACAGAAGTGTTTGTTATTTGTTTGTGACACAGCACATCATGTTGTCAGAACCACAGCATTTGCAAGTGCCTGTCACATCTGGAAGTGATCAGAAGCTGTTGGGTGAACTACTCTTTGAAAATGTGGCCCTGTGATCCAAAGACTTGCATTTAGATTTTGTTTGTCTGTAAACTGGTAGTTTATATTTCGTGTAAGTTGGATACTTGACAGCTCCCCATGGAACTGTGCTGTCATTATCACTTTTGATTTACTTAAATACTCACATAAGGACTTCAAAACCTACTTTAGTGGTTTTTTTTGTTTTGGTTTGTTTGTTTGGGGTGGGTTTTTTTGTTTGTTTGTTTTTTGTTTTTGTCAAGTAGCAGGTGCCTGTGTATCTTTACGTGTTTTCTGTTCACATGCCCAGGCTTGGGATGGGCCAGTCTCTATGTGGAGTAAAAGAATTGACCACCCAGCCCCTCATTCTGCTATTCCTTCAGTCCCTGGTCCTTGGCACTTACTAGTTTAGGTGTTCTTTCTCTGGCTTTTGGAGTGGTTTTCTCCAATCAGCTGCCTTTTTCCTTGACAAGATGTGAATTATCTATTCAGACACCACATTGCCTCTTTCCAGATATTTCCTCCAGTGATTGGAGCGTAAACCCTAAGCCAAAATTGCATCCCATCAAAACTGTGGCTGTCACATTAGGATAGCCCAGAAAAGATATCTGAAAAGCTGGGATCCAGCTGGCCAGAAAGTATCATTCTGCATAGCTTTGCCTTTTGTGTGTGCATTAGTCTATTATATCAGAATGGACCAGTTTCCCGTATAAAACTATCATTTGCTTTCATCAACTCAAACCAATTTTAAACTCCAGAGTGGAGAGAGGATGTGGAAGAATAGCATATGGAAAAAGAGCGCCTCCCATTACTTGCCTTTTCAGTGTCAGCCTGCCTCTTTTCCTATTCTCAATCTGTGTTTTGTAACTGAACAAATCCTGAGCACAGAGAGGGTGAGCTGGAAATTTATGCTGAGGCAAATAACTTAGTATGTTCCACTTGCCCTGATTTGTCTTGATTTTTATTTATTTATTTTAATTGTTGTTGGCTTTGGACAAGTCGGCTACATGTCCAACAGAAGAATCCAGAAGTGGCTCCTAGGTATTCTCTATGTTGTATCCAAAAGTGTGGAAATCCAAATTGACTTTAGCTTGTCTTTTAATTGTGACAGGGAAATGACAGTCATTCCCAATAAAAGTCAGAAAGCAGTGAAAAATTATTGTAATGTGGATTTGTGGCTGACTGAACTGCACTAGAATAGACAGTTTTCTGTGGTTTTCTGACCACATTAAATGACATTAAACTGAAATAAAATGTCTCAGTCAATCAGAAACAAGGGGAGCCATGCAGTTACTGACTTTTAAGCAAATAATAGTTTTCAGCAATTATGTAGCACAACAATCCAAGCCGTCCAAATTCATTGGTGTGTTTAATCATCATAAGAGCAAGGCTAAACTTCTCACTTTCAGGCACAAGAAGAAAATACCAGTTTTTCTTTTCCGACAAAAATAAACTTGAATTTTTAAGCAATTATCTTTCACAGTATTTAGTCATATCTTCTCACTAGAGTCACAAAAAACAAATACATATATCCTTTTCAGTAAAAAAATTAATATCAGCTTATTACTAAAACAATAGCCATATACTAGATTAACAAAATTTTCAACCTTTGGCAGTTGTTCCTGCGGTGAGAAAAGAGGGAAGCATAGATCGAATAAAGACAAAAAATTTCTGACACCTAATTGTGTAGGAAGCACAGAGAAGCTCAAGGTGGCACGGGGTCAAAAAAGGGAGGGTGATAGCAAAAGCTTAACTGAGGAAATGGGAATGGGGGTGGGGAAGATGCTGCAGCGCTGTTAAAAGAAATGTCTTTTTCTCTAGCTGTGAATGGTGTAAGGGGGCAAGCTACAATGCCTCCCTTTGTCACAAAACCTGCTCACCCACTTTTCTCAGCTGAGCTCTCTGCATCAAGTGCATCCCAGGCACTGACACTGTCTGCCTGTCAGACACATCCTGTAAAGTAATACTGTCTGCAGGAGGGTTTTTTCTCCTGGTATTAGGCTTGAATAGCCAGGTGAAGAACAATAGGCAGGAAAGCAAAACTGAGATACAGTCACAACTTGTGCCCCTTTATGCCCCAAAGAATTACCTAAGGAGTCCCATCCTCTCTAAGACAGGCAGTTTATTCAAGATAAAAAAATATATTAAACAAAATCAGGCACTTTTGAATTTTCCTCAAATTATTGTTCCTTTTTACTAGAAGGACCCTCTCCACAGTGCAGTTATTGCAATATCTGGGTATGGGTCCTTTTCCTGTGAGCTTGAACTCGTGTGCTGGGAAGTTGCATAGTGATACTCAAGCTTGTAATGAATAGTCCATAGAGATTCTAGTACAGCCCTTACTATATACTTACGGTTTTGCAAAGCTCAACCTTGTGATATTTTTATTATTTTATTACCTATGTGGTATTCCTTAACATGGTAGAAAAACTTGGATGTTTTAATTCTTTGTTTCACTATGGTTCCCTCTCTTTGATACCCTCTGTCTGATATTGCATATAGAATGATGGAAGTATTTTTATTCTTGGAATATGAATGTGACTTTACTTTTGCCTCTTTCCATTACTTTTTTAATATGAATGTTGACACTGTACTTACAAACACAGAAGAAACAGAAATTATACAGCTGTAATCCACCTCCTATCCCCAAATGATTGCAAAAAGTTTAGCACTTGTTTTCTGTATTGCTAAAAAAAAGTTATAAAATAAAAATCTGAGGAGCATTTTCTGGTTTTATCAATACAAGATGATATATTATGATGAATTGTTTTACTGCTTCTTAGCGCTGTATTGCTTTACAATTTAAGAAAGGAGGCCTCAAGGAGAGAGGGAAGGAGGTCTTACAAGTGTCCAGTACTATTATTTGTTTTTAAATCTGGCAAGCTTCCAGAACTTGTGTGTTGGAGAAGGAGCTTTTGCAATATTGTGCCTAGAATAGCAGAAGTTCTGCTATTTTGGCCAACTACTAAGCTTAGGAAGATTTATAGGTGGGCTTGATGAGCCAGGGAAAACAAGAGGGGTAGCTGTCTCAATGGAACAAATTTATTTCATTAGTTGTGCTCTTCCTTCTTTACCTTTTACAGTGACAAAAAAAAAGACAAAGGCTGCCATAAGCAGTGTAAAAGCACCTGGGGAAGAGAATGCTAACTTGTATTTTGGGGTTGATAAAATGATTGGAAATGTTTCTCATTTGAGGAGGTTTTTTTGGCTGTATGTTTTGTTGCACTATTTGTGGAGATCTTCCGTGGCAAGGTGTTGGGAAGTTTTTGTTGTGTATACATTTAAACACGTGGTTTTGTGTATATTGAGCACCAAAGAATTATTATAAGATTGGATGTATCTGTGTGTTAGTGTACATGAATTTGTATACAACTGTATATTCCCTGGAAACCTGTCCATCATTCAGAATCTCTCTCTCTTCACCCTCTTTCTTATTGCCCACTGTAGCCTTTGAAGGGTTGGTTTAACTTCTTTTTAGTTGCATTGTTTACAGTTCTTGTAGGTGCAAGTAAGCATGAAAAATATCTGGTCTAACTGTGAATGTAAGTTTAAAAAAACAAACAAACAAATCCAAAAACAAAACCCTAAAACACTAGAAAAAAAGCTTTTGTAATTGTGGTGTTATCTAAATTATTGTTTGTTTTAAACTTTGTTGCAGGTTTTATGTAGATTGGGCAAATGTCATTTGTGTATGCGCACCCAATTTGATTGTTTTTGTCAGCATAAAGGTTTGTAGAGCTAGTTCAGACTATATATGAAAGAGAGATGAGCTCACTTGTCCCGTTCAGAACATGGCTGAAAGATCTGCCTAAAAAAATCTGTGTGTGAAATGGAAAAAAAAAATAATCCACTTGTTTTCAAAACAGTGTAGTTGGTCTGAGAGTTGAGCTGATACCAGTAGGAAACAGATTTAGCCAAGTTTGAACAGTTCTGTTATCCAACCTTCCTATTGCACTAAAATTTAATTTGAAATAAAGGGAAAGTTTGCTTAATTTCAGAACCTCCAGGGTAGCTGATAACTTAAATGGACAAGACTCCACATTTCTGTGAGAAAGTAGGGACTGTTTAAGAATTGGTGTTACAACAGGAGGGATACTAGAAAAACAGGGTTGAAACTAACCTAACAATAATAATAATAATAGTAATAATAATAGTAATAGTAGTAGCAACGACAACAACAGAAGAGAGAGGAAGTTACCAATAGATGCCCGATACAACTGCTCAGCAGCCACTGAATGATGACCAACCTGCCCCACAACANAAATGCAGGTGGATAACACAGTTATAGCAACCCAGATTTTCTGAAAATAGATTTTATTTCTGAAAATAAATTTATTTAAAATAAATTTTAAATTTTAAGAATTATGCTGAAGAAAAGCAGTGCACAAATGAATATGTGATTGTTACGAAGGGAGGAAAAAAAAAGGCATTTTAAAAACAACAGTAGAAGCAAGGCTTGGGCTTTTTGCCTTTAAAACAACACAAGTGAAAGCTATGCAGAAATAGAGAGATGCAGTTGTCAAATGAGGCAATCATAATTAGTCCTACTTACACCTTCCTGTGCAAGGTTGGGTTATGGTGCTGGGCTGTGCACTCTGGTGGTCTGGGGTGGGGCACAAGTTCTGTTCATCCACACTTGTAAAGATGGGATAAAAGACAGTGGAATTTGTCTCTTTGGATGCTGTTCCTTAATTCGCTTCTGAGCATAGGCTAACCCTTGAAAAGATATAACTTCAAGCTGGGGAACAGAATATGCTCTAATGCGAAAGGTCCAGAATCCCCACATGGATATATTTTTGATTCAGACTTTCTTCAGATGGGTAGGGTTGTCCACAGGTTGGAGTTAAAGCCCGCTGAGATCTGGGAGACTGTTCTGTGAAATGGGATATTTTAGAGACTTTTCCAGTAAGCCTCTGAAATGATCCACTAAGCATGTGCAAATACCAACTTTCAAAGACGTTAAGCATAGCCAAAGCAGAATAAAAGACAAATCTGTCTTGCCAGGTTTTTGCTCAGAAGCTGGGAATAATGCAAACCTTCTTCAAACAGTCAAGAGATAATTAAAACTTATTCTTATCCAATCCATTTCCTGACAAAATGTATCTTTTTATACAATGTAGAATTTTACTTAATTATTCTAAAAAGCAGTTTGAGACATTGCAGGAGGGGGAATAATGAAGCCCAGTTATATGCCTGGCAGAGAAACAAAATATGTAAAATAAAATTGTACAGTGTAGTTTTTAAGCAACTTAATAAACTTTATTCCACCTAAATTGGAACACTCTGCATTTACTAGAAAGCAGTCTTTAATAAATAGCTGCATAAACTTAGAAGCATTAATTACTTCTTCAGAGATTTCTTTTAAACTATTTTTTAGTGCAGGAAAGCACATATTGAACCTGAACCTGCTTCTGATTAAGTCAGTGAAAGCAGGACTCTGATAAACATTTAGTTTGACAAAATGAATTCAAGATGTTGGAGTTATTTTGTCCATTCTACGAAGCATTTTTCCTGAATCCTCTATTCACTGGAAGATAATATTTTAGTAAGTCTGTTACATCTTCCTGGGAAATTTTTAGGCTAAAGGTAAACTAAATACATCCAGAAAAGTGAATTGAATTATATATGTAACACAGAAGGTAACATGTGCACTTCTGTAAATAAATCACATAGGGATATATTAAAGTAATCCCTGTTCTTGTTCACACAGGATGAAGCACCCAGGATAATACAATGTATACACATGGTTTTGTGAAAATTTTATTGGTTTGGATATCCTTTTTATTCTTAATAGACTACCAATAAGTACAAGATGCCTTTTACTCCTGCAGAAAAAATGTCTATTTGTGAAGGCACTACGTTAAAAATACTTTTAGTTAATTAACTTGCTATGTCTGCAGATGGGATGTCATTTGTTCCAGGAAATAAATTAGGGCGATAAAAATACTTTTATAAATAAAAATACTGCACAGAAGATTTTGTGCTTGTTTGGAACAAAGAGTATTAATTTTACAAAATTGGATTGTTTATATTCTTTCCCAAGAAAATAAGAATTAGTGGACCTAGTTTTCTGGTTTAAAAAATATCTGATTTGATTAAGAAAATCTGATTCATTTGACTGTGAAAAGTGCTTAAAAGGGATACTTCTTAAAAAGACGAGGTAGGTGAACCAGTGATTTTGCTTCTAAAATGCTGCTGAAGTATTTGCATCTGTGGCAATGATATATGCCTGTCTGAAAAGAAATTGTTGTAACTTTTATGCAAACCGTGGGAAAAAAAATACACGTGTGAACTTTCTAAGTTGGAACTGCCCATTAGGTATCTGTGTGCTGATCATACTTCAGCAGGAAATCATGATATTTAAAACTGCCAAGTGAACACGTGGGGAGCATTACACTGTATATGCAATGAAACACACATTGTTTATTTTGTGTAGCATTCTTCTGCTCCCTTAAATACATACAAGATGGAAACCCATAGACTTTTTTTAACCTTTAGCTGCTATACTTGTGCAGAAACTGCTAAACAAAACTTGGCAGACTTGTAAACAACCTGAGTTCACTTTATTTCATCTAACACTGATCACATTTCCAGTAGACAATAAATATAATGCACTGCTGACAGGTGTGTAGAAATGTATATACAAATAGATGAAGAAATNGCATTTTTTACTCAGTGAAGTTTTGTGAGATTCTGCTAAAGAAATGTACATGGCAAATTTCCTATAGAATTTTAAATACTTTAAAAATTTTTGTTATGATTATTTACAAACTCAATTAAATTATTCAATTTTAAATAGCCTCCATCTACTCCTTCTTTCAGTTCTCCTGTAATTTGGATTTGCTTCAAATTCTGCACAAAGGAAATGGTATTTGTAAAATGTTCTAGTTAGGCTGGGACTTGTTTTCATGTTAGAATATTNGTTTATGTCTTTGCATTTCCTTGAATATGGCTGTAAAATTCTTACCTGCTGATACGTGGCCTGCAGCAATACCAGTTTTTTCCTGCTCATCCAGAGTGCTGCTGGGCAGGCTGTCCTGCCAGTGGCTTAGCCAATGCATCTCATTGTTGACTCAGACATTTACTTGAGTAAATGAGATTCTTTGCTTCATGTGGCTTCGGGTAAAGCTTCCATTTATTTTCCCAGTTGAGATATAGTATTTCCTACATTTTCTCAAATATATTCAAGACATGAAAGCTCTGAGTCTCTGTCTTGGGTTAAATGAATGTAATGTGAGGGATTAAATCATCCAGGAGATCAGCAGAATTAGGAGTACAAAAGCCAGATAATTTCATTTTCTGGAGGGGAAAAATCCAGATTCAGCCAGCAGACCCATATTTGATGGAAAGGTAGTGGGGTTTTGTTTGTTTGTTTTTCCACAGAAGAGGATGTCTGGCACACAGAAGTTAGGCAGTTTCAAAGTGAAACTGCAACTAAATTCTTAAGATGTTGGGTGTTGCCCTTAATGATTTGCCATTGATTGTCCTGGTCAGAATATGAATACCTGGGAGCTGTTGTTGTTACTGAACTATTGCAACTGTTCATCTCTTTCCTCTCCATCTCAGCCTTCAACAATGTAATAGGGCTTTTACATCCTCTGTAAGTCAATCTTTCTGTTGGCCTTTGGAGTATACATATGGTAGATCATTCTCTTGTAACACATGGGCTGGCAACTTTCCTTATATATAGCAAAATTGTTTCTCGGGGGGAAAAAAGCTGTGTAATTAATATATAAATGATGCAAGGAGCAGGCGAGCACAGACTGCAAATTGGATTGCAATTACCGGTCTAACGAGAAATGTTCCTTGTCTGCTCTGTCTTTGTCTGAGAAAGGCAGATCTGTTGTCACTGCTTAAAGCCATCTACAGGCCCCCAGTGTAACTGTGAGGCTGGAATTTGTTGCAGTCTAAATCCACTTGAAATTTTGCAAGCTTCCCAGAAATTACGCAGAAGAAAATAAGTATCAAGAGAGCCAAGGAGAATATACACATTTGTAGGAGTGAAGAATTTTCCAGATGTACATGAAAGTTCTGCTCATTCACTTGTATGGGCTGTTCCTATAATTTAGTGTGGATGCAGTAACTGCTGGTGGTTGAAATACAGATAATGAGAGGCAGAAGTTCCTGTTTCGGCTTTCTTATGCACAAACTCTGTGGTGTGTTTTAGTGTCAGTTTCATAAGCCTGTATCACCTAATATCTAAAGGAAAAGTGGAAAATAGTGGCATTGCTGCTGTTAACTACTTTCCTAGGTTTGGTAAAAAGCAAAAATATCAGAGGAACCTGCACTGATTTGTTAATCTGGATGCATTGCAAACTCTCCATATTAAATAAATAAATAGATAAAAGTTATTATAGAAAAATTAGATTATTTTGGATACTATCACAATGCATTAATACTGCCACCTTGGTTTTTAACAGGTCTATGGAAATGCAGGATCTAGCCAGTCCTCATAATCTTGTTGGAAGTAGTGATGCACCGGGTAGTTCCAAACTGGATAAATCAAATCTCAGTAGCACATCAGTCACAACAAATGGAACAGGAGGTAAGTATAAGACACAGCTGGCACACAGAAAGTTTTGGCTAGTTTTTAGTCATATGCATTTTTTACCATAATTTCAAGAATTACCATATTCCTGTTTATAAATCCAGCAAGAATGATGAAAAATTGGCAGTTACACAAGCATAAATTTCTAATTCCAACATCACTTCTTTGATTTGCACCAACTGAAGTAAGAGACAGAACTGAAATAAGGTGCAAAGATGAAATAAGGAAAATTTTTGAATGGTTGATTTGAACACAGTGTTAAATGTTTGCTTATACCTGTTGGTAATTTACAAAATAAATTGTATTTTCTGTGTCATACCTCCTTGATGAGTAATAATTTACTCTTATACCCTGAGTTACATGCATTTATGTTAAATTAAAATCACTATCAAGAGAGGTGCATCAAAATTAGACTTAGGTAATTTTTTTTTTTTTTTTTTTTTTTTTTTTTTTTTTTTTTTTTTTTTTTGCTGATGAATTCCATTTCTCAGGAGGCAATGAAAGTTTGTAATAGAGAGAATGTTAGATTTTCCTTAGCAGTAGCTGGTCATTGCTGCTGTAGGTGATACTGTAGCACTGCCATGCAACTACAACACAGATATTCCAATGCTTTCTACCCAATGCTTTCTAACCAATTCTACCACAGCAGTAGGAGGCGGGGTGCCACATTCTGAGGTGCAGTCCTTGAAAGTGACACCATGGATATGAGTCAAACTAGAGTTCCTTCTTTAGAGTTTATACATTACTGTCTATTTTAACAGTTGGTACTAAGAAAATTTTTTAGTTTGTTCTTTCTGGCCACAAGGAAAATTCACTTACATTTTATTCACTTACTCTATTTAAATAAAAGTCTGTCAATGTCAATAACAAGTGGATGTGCCTGGGAGGGTAACTGAGCTCTGCAAAGAAGGGCTGAACCCTATTTTTAAACAGAATCCTTATTCCAGCATAAAGAGAAGAGAAAACTTCAAGCATGCTATTAAAGAACACTAGTAACTGGATGCCTCTATATTATACAATGTGCACAAATAAACCAGTTAAAATAATACCCATAAAACCAATAGAGTTCTGTTAGAAGGCTTGACTTAAAGTGCCAAAACACTGCTTTGCCTAGAAGATAATTCATTTACACTGAACAGACATTGGGAGAATGAACTGTTGTACCATTCCTGTTCTCAGGAGACAACATGACTGTGTTAAATACTGCAGACTGGTTACTGAGTTGCAGTACTCCCTCCTCTGCAACAAGTATGAGAGACCCTGGTACAGTGCATGCGTGTGTGGTGTGTCTCCCTGACTGCTGTGTGACATCTCTCTCCATTTGCTCTGGTCTTTTCTTATGCAGTTTGAACGTTCTCATGGGGTTCCCCCTCACCCCGAGCATTTTTTTCCTACCCTTTCTCAAAGGCTTTTCCCACAGCCAGAAAACTGTTAGGAAGTTGCAACAAGCAGTTATCTTACAATGCTTTGAAAGTCATTTGATGAGCAAGGAGAATTTAACCCACTTATAATTAGCTTAGCTGTCTACGTGCTCTGAGTGACTGGGATTGTCTCGTGGTGTTCAGCACTGCTGGGAATTGCCAGTAGTCAGCATTGGTGGAAATCAGACCGATGGAATTTTCACAGAATGCCCATTTGCTCTTCTTTTGTTTTTAAGTAAAGAGTTGCATGATTACCTGAGCAAAAGTCAAGGTTGACAGTATTGTTCTTACTCCTGCTAAGACTTTCATTATTAATCAAAGCTTATGTCTAATGTGCTGCCGCATGTAACTTGCCACTTTACAAAATTTTGGCCAAATTTTCCAAGCTGTTGTTTTCATTTATGAGTTTCCTGACATGTCTTATTAATTGTCATAAGTTGTAAGGATTAGTAATAACTCTATATGTGACATCATTGCAGTACATATGGGATTAATCATAGATGTAAACATGCATCACCATGTTTCTCTACAAGTCATTACAAAGGTGCTTAAGTTGTGCAGGTTTAGACTAAAATTAGGAAGATTTGAAAAACTTGTCCTTTTAAAAAACCCCTCAGAATCAACTTGCCATTTGTAAAACATATGTGCAAAGAAAATTTACCAAAAAACAAAGTTGACTTGAGCACAAAAGATCATTTGCACTAGAATAAGTCATTCCATGTGGATGCTCCTGCTGAATGACAAGATTTTAAGTTTAAGGAAGACTGAGATAACTTGCTCTGTCACCTCTTTTAACTGTTCAGCATGTTCAACTAAACGTGGAAGGTAACAATTTAAGTACTAATTCTTAGTAGTGAGGAAATACATGTTGCTTGTATTAAATCTGATTTTCCATAGGCAGTAGAATATTTAGAATTGTGCTTCTCGTTGAATATATTCCCAGGAAAACTCTTAAGGATTGCTGAAAGAAATAGGAAAATCATTCTTATGACAAGCTGTGTGGTTTATTGTTTTACATGAGCTTTTAAAATCAGATTTGTTTGCTGTAACTTCTGTTGCACTTGCTTGTCTTCCTTCATGCATAGTATTAGCATCTCTTGCCCCTAAAACTCTGCATTCATTTTCAGTCCTTAGCATAGAGGAATGCTTTAGAAAAAATAAAAAAGTGGTCAGCAGAGTAGCAGTCATTTTGATCTAGTAAGTCCTTTCATCAAGGTCTGTTGTAGAAGCTGTTGCTTGTTAGGAGCTGTATTCTGAGTTAGCCTTAAAGTTATGAAGTTTGGACGAGATCTCTGGAGGTCATTTGGGCCAAGAACTGCTCAGAGCAGAGCCAACATCACTGTTAGATCATGTTGCTCAAGGCAGCATTGAATTTTCCTCCTACATCTAATTGGATTTTTCTCTTAGAAAAATCTTGTATCTGTTCCCACCTGTTGTTTCCCAGGGCACCTTTTGTGGTGAGTGTGCCTTTGTTCTTTGTCATCTTTGCACCTTCCCATTAGATAGCTGCAGGCAGCAATTAGCTCTCCCCTCAGCCTCCTCCTCCTAGGACAGAGAAAGCCCAGCTTCTTGGCTCTCCTTGTACACCACGTGCCCCAGCACCTGATGATGTTGGTAGCTCTACTCTGTCACTGTGTTGTCATGGTCTAAGCCCAGCTGGCAACTAAGCAGCACACAGCTGCTTGCTCTATCCCATCTGAAAGCCGAGCATGAGCTGTCTTCACTGCTAGCAGCACTCAAATGTATTTCCAGTTAGAGGTTGCTTTTCATTTTATTTTCACTCTTTCAATACATTAAACAAAAAAAAATTAGTTCTCTTGAACTGATGTTAGAATATTTTGGTTTTCCTTAGTTAGCTTTGTGCTTTTTCCCTTCTTTATTTAATGACATACAGCATAAAGAAAAATAGGTAATAGTAAAAACCTCCAGCTACACTGAGGAAGGACCTTGATGAATTCTTTTCTGTCATGAAGTCTGAATACAAAAAAGTAGAACTGTTTAAAGTCAAGCACATATAAAAACAATTTCTATAGGTATTTGCCAACAAAACTCAGTGCCAATATAATGTTTTTCCTCAAGTTAAGTACAGGAGAGAGTTTCTTTTGTTTTAGATTATTTGCTTGACAGGGAAAGAAAAAAGATTGTGTCTATTCATGCTGATGGCAGAGCAGCACACCTGGCATTAACCAGATCTAGACACTTCTAAAGTAAACATTTCAATTCATGTCTGAAGTTTTTATTAAATATAACAGTTAAACACATACTGTCTTCTTGGATGCAATACTGAATATTTGTAGCTCACTATGGGCAATAGTGAAATACCTTCTTGAGCAAAAAGAGGTAAAGGTACTAAAAAGTAATTTTTTTCATGTAGGTAGATGCCCAGACTTTGCAGAAGTACATAGAGGCATCCGTGTGTAGTAATCAGCAAATAAATAAATTTAGGTACTTTTGGTACTTCAGGCAACCATACATGTTCCACAAGACTGAGAGGTTTAATGGAGGCCATCATTTTGTGACAAATGATCCTTGAACTTTTCCTTGATATGTGTTTTATTGATATGATGAAAATAAAATCACATCCTTCTCAAATAATTATAGAAATGGGAATGACTGATTACTCTATTGCTCTTCAGAATTACTTTTTTTTCATTTTGGGTTGTTTTTGTCACAGGTTTTTTTTTTCTTTTTTTTTAATTGAAAAGAAAATAGCTAGCAAAATGAGGAGTGCATGACAGCTTGAAAAAATGTGGCTAAAATTCTTCCCTAATGATTCCATATTGAATTAATATCCTGCTGCTTGCAGGGAGACTATTTGGACATGGTAGTTTTATGAAAGAGAAACAATAATGAAAAGAAGTTTACATTCAAAAGACACACATTCAAAAAGTTTTTAATATCAGACAGTAGATGGAAAGATAAATCTGCATAACTGAAACCAGAAGGTATTACTTGGTTTGTTTGGCACTGGTGCACCAGTAATGCTGCAGGGCACTCTACCAGTCCCAGAGACAAATGCATCCCAATTTCTCCTGCTTGATCCAAACAGGTGTCCCTCTGACTTCAGCGCAGGTCACTTGTACAGTTGTAGATGTCAGCAGCATCCCATGTGACTTCCTGAAGTAAGATCCATTAGGCAGTGTGGCTGGAAATTGGATGTGACTTTGTAGGAAAGGTAGCTCACACAGGGCTTGTCACAGGCAGCTTTACTGGTAGCTGTGCAATTTCTGATGAGCAACTCACGGTGCTCACAGACACAGGGAAGAATTGTAGAATGGGTCTGTAGGTGTAGTTCTGGACATTTTTCCCATGAGGAAACCAAATCCTTCCTTTATCTCATGCACTGCCTTTTCCTCTGCAGACTGTATGATGACTGCTTGAGGGCAGCTCAGGCCATACTTGGACTGAATCAACCTCTGGAAGTACCTCTCTGTCTCAGCTAAACATAAAGGGAGATTAGTAGGCACCTTTTATACGCTTGATTTAGGTGACTTGAATCCGTGCCACAGTTTTTAAATACATTGCCAGCTCAGAACACGAAATTCCCCCCTTTCCCTTGCTGTTGCCAGTGCAGTCAAACGTGGATGCAGTGATGTTGACAGATGAGAGCTTTGGTCAGCTTAGCTGAGGCCTCTCAGAGGCATCAGGTAACCAGCTGGCAGAGAACGCCTTTCCTTGGCGTATGTTAGACCTGCTGGGGGGCTCTGCCAGGCTGGCTGTCACAGCAAAGGCTTCTTCACAAATCCCAGGCTGTGCCCTTGGAATTTGGATACCTGGCATGCAACTGTGGTAGTTGCTTGTGCAGTTCTTCATTGTCTCTTCACTCTGTGGCCTTGGGCACCAACCTGTGATATCCATAAGCATGTGATGAATGTCCATGCCCAACCCTAACTGACCTTCATGAAGAAATTGCGTTAATATGTTGAGGTTTCCACATTTTCCAGTCAGACAGCTGATAGGAGCTGCAGCATATTCGCTACTGCTGTTTCTTACCACATCAACTGGATGGGTGGTTCCCAAATTCCATTACAAAAGTCCATGCCAAATGTTCTGTCCAGGTAATATACTTAATTACAAAAATCTGTATTGCCTCTGTGGTGCTTTTTTGTGCTTTCAGTTACAGCTTGGATGGTAAGACTGCATGATGATCCCTAAGAAGTAAATTTGAGTTCAGAGTAGACCAAACTGTTTGGTAACCTCTGATTAAGAAGCTGACTTGTCATGGCTGTCATTTGTGTCCTACTCTAGTTCTTTGGCTTTTTTTCTTTCAAACTTCTCTCTTCAGTTATGAAAAATTGCTTGTGGGTGAGCTAGCTCAAAAGGCCCCCACAGACTCTGTAAAAGGGGAAAGAGAAAGGCAACATGCTGGCACTGTGAAAATAATTTGCTTCTGTATTAGCATGAAACCATAATTGTTTGTTATATATGTAATTGTTTTACTTGTCAGGCAAAACTATTTTTGTTATGTGGTACATGCCTTGACAGCTAATGTTTCCTTCCTCTATGCTACTCTTAGGGTATTGTTAGAATCAATTAGATTTATGTTGAAATCTCCCCAGAAGACATTCCAGTTGCTAAAACCAATTGCTGGATGAATGCACAGATACAGAGCTGTGTAGATAAATGGGCATTCCTGTCAGATTCCTGTCGATTGTCTCAGTATGGTGCTAGAGTGAAGGTTGAAGCTGTTGCACGTGTGCTTGTTTGAGCTGGACTACCACTAGTGAGACTGGCATGAGGACTCCAGTACAAATCTAGAAGTAAAATCTCATGTCTGCTTATTCTTCTATGTAGTGTCTCTTCTTGCAGTCAAAACAGAACCCATGAACAACAGTGAAACAGCAACAACAACTGGAGATGCATCGCTTGACACTTTTACTGGGTCAGGTAAAGCCATAATAAAATGACGTTTTGTTAGATGCACATTAATGCAGCATTTAATAACCATCACTAACGAACATCTGCGTGGAAGCAACCTTCACAAAGCTACTATAAAACTTTATAGTATTTTATACCTAATAATAATAATAATAATAGTAGTAGTAGAAATAATAATGGCTTTTTCATTTTTGTAAATGCAACTCAGCAATTTATGTGAGGTGTGATCTTAAAGAATGCCTAATAATGATGCCTAAGACAACTGCTGTTTGCAAAAGTCTCACAATAATACTGTTATTATGTTAGATCTTTTATTATTACTATAGATCTTTCTTCTCAGTGTTAGTCTTGTATGATATTAGGAAAAAAAAAAAAAAGGGATTGTATTTGTAACAGCCATGCTAATTTGACCAGTTTCAAATCTTAAGGTTTATACCTCAGTGCTAATCCTTTTACTCCTATTAGCAGTGTGTTAGTTTAAAGTCTGACCAGATTGCCCTGTTAGCCTCTTTCCACTGGGATGAGCTACTTTCTTTCCAAGAAAATGGTTTTACTTTAAATAATCATAGGCTTCAATTACGTCTCAAAAAATTTAATCAGTGGTTTACGTAGATCCTAGAAATTATTAAAATGTGATGAACTGTAGAAAAATACAAGAACAAACTGTAGAAAAGATAATCAGCCTTCTAATCATTAAGTTGAATCCTGCTAATAATAATATTAAAAAGGAGAGGAGGGAGAATAAGTTTTGCATCTGGAAATATGGTAATGGCCTGACTGAAATGAAACACCAAAGCCACGAATCACCACTTCACACTGATGCTACTGTTACTTTGGTAGACTTAGGTAGTCAAGCCCTATTTAAAATATTTTGGAAATCACAATGTTTCTGTGTAATTAATTTTTTTTTAATTGGGTTTTGGAATTGTCTTTTAGCCATCAGTTAAACCCAAAAGTTAATTATTCCGAAAAGTATTTATAACTAATTTAATGCCTGAAGAAAAGGTATTTTGTGAGATTTAAAGTGTTTACTATTTCTGATTAGAAAAATGTCTTCATTTTAATTTTCATTGTCCTCATTATAATTATAATGAGAGGAACCTTACCTTAAAGGCTAAAAAGTTCCATAAAAATGAAACAGTCTGGGCTAAAATTTAGCTTTTCTTTTTCACTCTGTTTTCGCTCAGTGCTAAAATTTTATTAGTAATGATGACAAATCATAAAATATCCAACTCTATATATGATTTTTTCACTGTTGGTGAAGTTTTATCAGCTTCTGCCATGTATTTAAGGCAGCTGAGTTTTATTCTATGGCTAAGGCAACATTGGAGTGCCAAGAATTGCAGCCTTTAGCTCAGGTTTAGATAACTAAGTAGCAGCTTGATTTCCCCAGGTGCCACTCAACCATCAGCTTCCACTGACTTCAAAAGAAGTCTTGAGATCTCTACACTTTGGATGTTTGGAAAGTTGGTGCCTCAAAAGAAAAGATTTTTAAAAAGGCAGGAATTTGAGCCTTGCATAATCCTTTTTTGCCTGTTAGCCACCTGCATACTCAAAAGAAATACGAACCTGATTCTCAGTTTAGTGCACAAACTCAAGCATTAAATGAGTACAGTCATTCTCAGTGGGAAATCAATAGTCTGCCTGTCTGGGTGACATGCAGTCTTCATCATCAGAGCGAGACACAGAGCTGCCCTGATAATGGACTCAGCCTTTCATAAAGATTGAATATGTTACTTTTGCACTTGCCTTTTACTTGTACTCCAAAATCAGACCATTTTTTCCCTCTAATTATCTGGGAGAAGTGCTAAAGAGTGGTAAAACCTCAGCAAAACCAGGATTTCTCTGAGTTTTTAGCCTAACTGGTTAGTTGAGAAGTTTAGTGGGTTGCCAAAACCAGTAAATGCTGACTAGTAGGCAGATGTTGTTTCAAATGAGCCACTTGTGACTGAAAAAATGCGTAGCAAAGCCCAACACTGAACAGTTTGTTTTTTCCTGAAAATGAGGGACATATATGTGTTACTCCCAACTATGGCAAAGTCATGATTGCTGAACTTCTCTGTATTTTATGAAGTGAGACATGGGTGAAAAGAGAGCTCCTGGTGCTGAGATGCATTTGAGAGTCTGCCATACAGAAATCATCTCCTTCAAACACTCTACACATTAAAATTGATTTCCCTGCTCGAAAGGCAGTCAAAACACGTGACTTGTCCTGGAACTGAGCAGAAGGCTCAACAAGCCATGTGGGGTGTAAAGTAGTCATCTCTGTCCCTAATGACCAGCTGTAAGTGATGGTCAAACAGATTGTGTCAGGTATAGGACACGAGAGGCAGATTAGACTTCACAGAAAACTGATTCTGTGAACTGATATTGAAAAGCTGAAAAGATAAAGCACATTGATCTCTTGAATTTAGAGTGGCAGTTCTCCTGGTGGCCTTGCCCTGGCCACTGGGATTGGCAAGGCCCTGTTCAGGGCTGTAGCCCATGTGTTACAGCTCATGCCCAGGGCCCTGGCTCCCCTGTGCTGGAGAGCTGCCCCTGGGAGAACTTGTGCCTCTGGGCATGGATTAGCCAGGTGAGGAGTCACGTTGTGTACCCCTCTTCCTCCCCCTTCTTCTTCAAAGAGGAGCAGTTGGTAATTAGTGTCCTCAGTTTGCAGCTCTGTGATTCTGCAGCACGCTCCTACTGGGGCGGGCATTCACAGGACTGGGAGAGGTGCACAGCCCTTTACTGAGATTTTCATGCACTGTGAATTTGTTGCAGCTGCTGTACTGTAATACTGTGTATATATTGCTTACAACAGTGGATTAATTTGAGAACTGCTTTATCATTTTAGTGGAGTGGAGAGAGAGGTATTTGATGTTCTCATCGTCTTTACTTAGTATTTATTACACAAAGGGTATAGAATACAGTTTATAGATGTAGAAAACAATTTCTGAAGGCTATGGAGGTGAAGTTAGGGAATGTCACTGCTGTTTAACCTACATTTGGTTCCCTTGTGCATAGAGATTGTGATGTTACTTAAATGAGGTCCTTTTAACCTGACCTTTTTGCACAGAATTTCCAGATGTAATGAAAATATATAAAACTCCAGCCCATATTAATATACTGAACTCAACACATGCTATTAAAACAGTTAATGGTCATTTAAATCCTCCACAACCACCTTGGCCATTTGAACTAAGAGAGTAACTGGTAAAGAGCTGGCTGTCAGCTTGCCCCCTCTGTGAAATAATGTTAATGGAGACTGGAGAGATCAAGGGTCTTATACCTGCCCTGAAGGGCATTCCTCTGGTAATTTCAAGTAGTGAAGTCTTAGGAATATTTGAGTTTTTCAGAGAATAAACAATTTTGGTTTGTTTGGGTTTTTTTTAACATAAGCAACACAAAAGAGCATTTAGCCCCTTTCATATAATGCCTATATAAAGCACCACAAAACCCACAGGAACCTGCTTCCACCATCTCCTCCACTGCCAGCAGTCCTCAGAGAAGAGATGTTAGGAGGTATCTAAAGTTTCATAACCCTTAGAATTAGCAGTTTCATCTGTGAGATACAGGTGTAGTCCACAGGCTGCACTCAGTCATAATGTTCTCTTATGATAGGCCTGACACCCTGTAATGTTTCTCAAACATTTTACAGTCTAAAATGTAGTGGACAAATTGCAGGGACAAACTACAGAGAAACAATGAAAAGAACGGATTTTTCAGTCTTGCCTCTTTCTCTTCCTTACAACTGGTAGTATCATCAGAGAAAACTGGGGATAAAAACAAGGAAATTTAAAACCAGACACATTCCAAAAGTATTTTATTTTCTTGTCTGAATTTTAAAAATAAGGTATATCAGAAAGAATAAAAAGACAGGACAGTTTTTGCTGAAAAGTATTAGGTTTTGATAGCTCAAGTGATCTAAATGAATAATAATTAATTTTTTTGTAGTTTATGTAAGGTGGAGTGGCATGGTTAATGTGCTTTAACCAAATTGATTAATTGATTGAGCTCTCATCCAGCAAATGATTGGACAAAAAGTGAAGCAGTATGGCTAAAATGATCTGATAAGCCGATAATGGATCACAAAAGTTCCTTGCCCTGAGAACCACCAAGGTCACTCTGCTGCTATTGCTTGTCTTTAGAAAGGTCACAGAGCGACAACAGGGAAGATTAATTACTCATCAACCCTTAAATAACCAAGAGCATTCTTTAGAGTTCTGTGAATCAGTTACATTGATAGAAACAGCTATAGGTTTGTCTGACTCTGGGAATAGCTGCCTGCACATGTAGCAGATTGCTTTAAGCCACGGAAAGGCATTCTCAAAAAAACCCTCAAAAACAGTATCCACACAAAATGAAATTTAGCAGATTTCCATCACAGGCAAACCCTCAATATCTTTTCAGACAGCAACTCTTTTATGAAATCTAATGGCACATCTTTTAAAAGTTATTATACAATTCTTTATTTTCAAGACATACTTAACTGCACATTTTAAAAAGAAGTTAATTGTTTTTCTTCTAATGTATTTTCCTTTTAAGTCCTACACATTCTAAATACATTTAAACTATCTTTAAAAATATGAAGTTCTGTATGTGTTCAAAGCAATAGATCTGAGAGACATTAATTAGGGCTGGATGTAGAAATGTATCATGTTTCATAAAATAGTTAGGAACCTAAACCTATTTGTCACTTATAAAATTCTGAATGTTCATTTCTACTACCATTATGAATAACTCAGGAAGAGGGTACACTTTGAAGTACAACTATGATTGATTAGACTAAAGAAATTCCAGTGCTTCATTGTGTACTACTTTAATCTTTTGAAAAGTGAATGAACAGCAGATGGCCTAATAAAGACACTCTGTATGTTTGCCCAGTATGGATTTGCTCTGAAGGGATTGGTTCAACACTTTAGAGTACATATATTTGGAATACATCTGTCTTAGTCAAGACAGATGGCTAAAGGAAAGGGAAACTTCCAAACACTTGGAATTAATCCAGTGTGAGCACTACTTCTGGATGAAATTTTAATGGGTTATGACTATTGTTCTTTTAGCTTTCTTGGAGAATGCAGCTGTGGATAGTATAGATACACACAATTTGGATGGCTACTGAACAGGACTGTTTATGCATACTTTAAAATAAAAATGCTGTTGTTAGGGGTTATATTCTAATTGGCCTGTTTATAAAGAATGGTAGTTGCTTTCTAGTGCTCAATCCAGTGTCTTTCATCACCTAAGCTAACTAAAATTAGTCACAACCATATAAAACATGCTTTTTCTAGCCAGTATTAAAATTTAACTTCTTGTTATGTGAGACTATAAATGTATGTCTTTGTTACTTCAATCCCATGAAATATGTCAAATCACAAGATTCTTTTTAACTACCCCTTTTAATACAACTTGCAAATTTGAAAGACCAACAGTGTGTGGATCACAGGTGATGTATGAAATACATGCCTCTGCAATATACTCAGAAATGTGTTAGTCAAGGTGAGAAATTGTGACTCACCCATGCTAACTAAAGAGTTCTGCACAACAGTGAAAGATTTGGAAGTTTTTAATTTTTTTTTAAGATGTTGTGGTTCTGGTGACATCTGCTTCCTTGAAAAGCTGTCTATTTCAATAGGCTTCTCTGTTAATGTTGCTGCTTTAGTTCACGCTGTGTGGCTGTGCGGGTCTCATGGTGTTTCTAACTGCTGTACTCTTGTTTTCTGTTTTGCAGTAATAACAAGTAGTGGCTACAGTCCCAGATCAGCGCACCAGTACTCTCCACAGATATATCCCTCCAAGTTAGTGTCTGCACCTCTTCTAGTCTTTCATAGACCTTGGCTGTGGGCAGTTTTGTGGTTTGTTGCAAACAAGTGTTCAGCAGGAGAAACAGAGAAAAAGGAAAATTCTTAAGCCACGGTACTGGCTCCGGTACTGGCTCCCTCTCCAACTTTTTTTTCCTCGTGTGTCTACAGAGTAAGATCCTGCTTTGTGCAGTATTGCTGCACAAGAAACACCCTTGAATATCAGCACACAACAGAAGTAAAATAATCAGACCATTGCATTCTCAAACATCAGCATATTAACAGCATGTGCAGGGAATCTATACAGATATATTTTGGAGAAGTCAGTTTATATATAGAAATCACAATTGCATGCACAAGTTGCATACTGGGGGGTAATCCTGTCCCTGACCCTTCCAAGGCCAGCATTGCCAAACGCTTCCAAACATTCCACAATCATGAACCACCCTTTCCTTGTCCCTCTCCAATATCATAAGATTTAAAAATCAAATAAATTGGATTAGCTTTTAATCTTATTATTTTTAAGCCAATGGATGTTTTAGAAATAGAAAATTTCTTCGTGGTTTTTTTTTTTTGGTGGGGGGAAACTGACTTTTGGGCAATCACACAAATCCAGGAATGGGAACTTTAGGAAGAAACACCAAAGATGTTGTATGAAACTGCTGCAGTTGGCAGTATATTAGTTTGCTTGTCCTGTGATCAGTGTTGTGCACAAGGGTTCTTGATTCCAGTACGCCATCTGTTTGTTTCCGTTTATTTGATACAGCTATCAGTGTGACTTTGGTACAGAGAAAACATTGAATCTAAAGATTCAAGAGCCAGTTAGGCTCTTTCAAGTTTTTTTTTTTAACAAATTTGCAATCTTATG
The DNA here is from genome assembly GCA_013399945.1 of Ploceus nigricollis. Taxonomy (NCBI): domain Eukaryota; kingdom Metazoa; phylum Chordata; class Aves; order Passeriformes; family Ploceidae; genus Ploceus; species Ploceus nigricollis. Next base: position 348,097 of record VXBC01002292.1, read on the forward strand.
ATGGTAGCCAAAATTTATTAATACAGAAAGTAGGTGCCTGAAGTAAGAGCCATCATTCCACTTTGAACAGGTTTTGGCAAACTATATTAGGTACTTTTGGCCAAATACATTACAAGGTTTAATAGAATTTTCAATCTACTGTTACAATTTTTTGGCATCTAAATTAATGAGCAATCCTTTTCTGATAGTAAATGCTGCCAACTGTACTGAATTAATTAGAAAAAAAAAAAAATTTAAAAATTGGAATCTGAAATTTAGTCATGGCTTTTAATGGCCAGGTTTCTTTTAGCGTAATTCTGCAGAGTGTGTTTATTCAACTCTTGGTCCATAAAGTCTTATTTGACTTACAAAACAATCCAAGAAAAATGTTTCTCTGTATATTTTTTCAACTCTGGAGGGCAAAAAATTTAAACTTGATTTTATTCAATCTCTCTATAAAACCTCAGTGTTAATAAATAAAAGGCCATTTTTATTTCCATTCTATTTTCCTAGCCCATATTTTCCGAACATTTAAAGCCCATCTGGTTACCAAAGTATTGCTGTCAGTATTTTTTATGCTGCTCTCAATGGGTAGGATCCATCTCCCATTGAAGCTAGAGGCTACATGTCTGTTGAAGCAGAACCTATACAGATGACATAATGTACTAGCTCAGCATTCACCTCTGTGTTTCCTCTACTCTTCTAGTCCAAGTTTCCCTCCACTGGATTAAAAAAGTGTGGGGGCTTTTCTAATTGAAGCATTCTGATCACAGCTGAAAGATGTTAAATCCATATAAAGACATGCAGCAGTGGCACAGCCCACCCAAAAGTGGACACAGTAGCTTAAGAATTAAATTGTAGTGATGGGACAGCATAAAATATTCACTGTGCCTTGGGGAATGTGGGACAGAGTGTCTTTCAGCTTATTTCAGTGGGGGATGGAATAAATCCCAGAAGAGGAGCAGTTGGCAGAATAATGAACTGCCTTTGGACATCTTTAAACCTTTTTCTTTACTTTATTGCTTGAATCAACATACAATGTATTTGTTGCCACAGTAATGCTATTTTTCCTGATATTTAGGCCCTATCCGCACATTCTTTCTACACCAGCAGCTCAAACAATGTCTGCCTATGCCGGACAAACGCAGTATTCAGGAATGCAGCAGCCAGCGGTCTATACAGCCTACTCACAGACAGGACAGCCCTACAGCTTGCCCACTTACGGTATTTCACCACTTATTACTTCACTTTACGTGCAACTGAAAGCAATGCCGACTGGAATGTCTTTTTTGCTTTCTCTTTTGTTTTCCCAACTGTAACAAAATATTTTAAAGAATCAGTTGAAAATTAATTTCTTATACAGATTTGGGTGTAATGTTGCCAGGCATCAAGACGGAAAGTGGGCTCTCGCAGACCCAATCTCCTCTGCAGAGTGGGTGCCTCAGTTACAGCCCAGGGTTTTCCACCCCACAGCCAGGCCAAACACCCTACTCCTACCAGATGCCAGGTGAGTAGCCGCCTCTGAAATTTAAAGCTAAGTATTTCTTCCCAGTGTTAATAGGCATATGTGTGTTCATTTTTATCATCTGTTACTTCAGATCTCAGCATGGAATGCAGTCCCTACTTGAGCCTTCTTTTGGATTTTTTAGTGAAGTGGAATCCACTAATTTTTTAGTGGCAGGACTGGAAGCACATGTTATATTTACTAATATATACAAGTCTCTTTTCCTTGTTTTTTATGTTCCTGAGTATGACATAATTTGATACTTGTTTCTCCTTGGAATAACATACTTTTTTAGAATTTCTCTTTAATTAATATTTATTCTTTCATTTACTATTTAGTTAATAATTCATTGATTACCCTCTGGTCATCGATAGCCTATTTTATTTGGATAATTTTTAAGCCTCTTATACAATGGTTAATCTTCTGCTTATTACAAACTGCAATATGAATCATCTGATTTATGTTGAAAACAAGGCCATGCCTCATTACAGATTGATTAAAAACACCCGGATATAGTCTTTTTAAAAGGCTTTTGTTTCACAAACATAACACTAAAGTATTAGAAATGAAGGCAAAAGAGAAAAACAGTGTTTGAGAAGAGGTGAGAATGCAATAAACTGAGAAATGCTTTCTAAATTGGTGAGATGACTTACTGCTGATATCTTCCTTGCATGGTGTGGAGAGGAATGTATGCCTGTATGTGTGGAAGTAGTATTTAATTTCTTTTAAAGTTCCATTACAACGTTTTATACTTCTAATGGAAAATAAAAGTGATTTTTGTGTTCTTATTCATCTACATCTTAACATGGAATATTCTAATTAGAATTTTATTTTGACTCACTAGCACGTTCTCACAGTTAATTGTATTTCTTAATTTTAGGTTCTAGTTTCACACCATCGTCCACTATTTATTCAAACAATTCTGTTTCAAATTCTACAAACTTCAGTAGTTCACAACAGGTATGAATATTACCATTTTTATTTGCCAGTTGCAAAAGGACTTATATAACTCCAGAGATAGCATGTTATTTTAATTTAGATCTGTTATGCTGAATGAGACACACTGTGGTTTAATGCTACTTTCTGTGGAAAATGATCAAAATCGTACTGGAAGCCTAGTTACATATTTCAACACTTAAATATTTCAGCAGCTTCCCTGTAGTCTTTTAGTAAATATCTTTAAATTTAAAAACACAAAATATTCTTAAATTAAAAAAAAAAGCTAAACCAAGCCTTCAAAATACTAGCAAAAGTCATATGACTGTACACTTAGAAATATTTAATAGGAAAAAATTCACTCATTACTGTACTTAATTGAGTGCTCTGCTGCATCTGCTGTTTCAGGATTATTCATCATACACAGCTTTTGGCCAAAATCAGTATGCACAGTATTACTCAGCATCAACATATGGTGCATATATGACCTCAAACAACACGGCTGATGGCACTTCATCATCATCAACCTACCAGTTACAGGACTCTCTCCCTGGCTTGACTAGTCAACCAGGTACAGATCTACATTCAGGTGAAAACAATTTTTGTATTTTATTCGCTGTTTTTATAAAGACAAGATTTTCATATTCAGCTTGCATGGATATTGATGTTTTACGTTCGTGCCTTTCAGAAAACTTTATCAGGTAAACCACCCAAAATAAGCTTTTTTACTGTTTAGTTAGGAAACCTGTCCAGTTTGTTTGCTAATTAAAGAAAGCTTTTTGCAGGCTGAATAGTTGTCTGTATCACTTGCAGTGGAACAGTGCTGTTTCCGCCTACACATTCTGAAGTATTGCTGTGAAGAATTTAAAACAAGATACCATTTTTCATTTAATTATGCCTCAGCCATGCTGGCTAGAGCACATGGGTTTTATTCAAATGTGTACAAGCCACACTTGCTAATTCACTAATTTAAGTAACCAAGAATAGAGACATTAGTTATTAGCACCACAAAGAAAAAATGTATTGAAATAGTTGAATTTGCAAGAAGAGCATTATCAGGAGACATGAGGAAGCTCCCTTTGCCTGCCCAGCCCTGCCCTCTTGTGCACAGCCACCATAGCACAGCAGCCTGCTACTTGTATTCCTAGGGCATCCCTGGAGGGTAGTGGCAGTTTTTAATTTTTCTTCAGCACTCTTAGAGCAGTCTCTTTCAAGGCCATCAGCTTCACTTATCCAGCGAGAGCAGTGTTTGCCATTTCTAAAAAGACTAACAAACTGGCTTTTGGATTAGGCTCTGAATAGGGGAGGAATTTATGCTTTAGTCTCAAAATCACCTTATTGCATAGATCTTCCTAACAACTGCACAATCTTATTGAAAAATACAGTAGAAAGACTAATGTATTATTGTAATGAATTTGTACAAAGGAAAGGTAACACTGTGTAGAAAAGTATAAGCAAGGACTCACACATATTATAAACTGCTTAAATTTGCTAAATTTAACTAAATTAGTTGAAATTTTTCCTACCCAGATTTTCCTCAGGCTTATCTTTAAATGTAACAGTGCATGTGTTTGTGGGTGTATGTTTGGGGTGGGGTATGATATGGATATGGATATGGATATGGATACGGATACGGATACGGATATGGATATGATATGGAAGAATGATGGGGAGATACATATTCCCTTGATTTTTGATGAAAAGTGTAATGTTATTCAGTAGTCTCAGAATGCAAATCTAGGAAGAACCTAAAGGTAATGTGAAATCAAGTGAAATTTCAACAGGTGGAGGATATCTATAACAGACACAAATCATATGTAAAGAATTTTTAAAAGAGTATGGAGTGTACTCACAAGTGACATGTTTTGATAACTGTGTATGTCCAGTGTACTTTCACTTGCTGCTTTGTTATTCCTTCATATTCTTATTTGAGAAAATCAGATAGTTTCCCATGTTGTTTCTCCCCCAGGTATCTGCTTCCTAGAAATGCTGTGTAAATGTATCATGTATTTTTACAAATGCCATTAGTATTGAATAGAATTGGCAAAACAAAAGGAATCTTAAATAGTTTGAACATGTTGAAAAAGTATTCACAGGCTTCACATCTGTGAAACAGTAAAGATTTTTCTTGGTTGTGGATTGTTTAAGCATATGAACTTGTTCTCTTGTTAAGTAGGTTGTGCATCTGAGTTTAACAAATCCGCCCCCATCTGCTCCTTATTTCTGTGAAGGGTTGCAGTGATCATGTGGCCCTCTGCTGAGAGTGAAACACCCACTTTGTGAATGCATGACATGCCTGTGCCCTTCTGTGTCACATTAAAAATAAATATCCATTGGTGAGGGGCAGTGTCTTGGAGATAATTTCAGGTATCATAGATCATGCTGCAGTTCTTTAGCACTCACTGTGTTCACTTGCTGTCAAACAAGTCCTTAAGATTTACTCCAACAAAAAACTGAGACTAAACACAGCAAGGCACTTCATTCTTCTGGCATCTCTACTAGCTATTAATTCAAATATCTAATCAAAGCCTCTAGTGGCATCTGCACATACAGGATTTCTCATTTGCATAATAAAGCCCCATCAGATCAAGAGTTAATACCAGCTACAATTTTGTTTATTGACTGTGTAAAGAAAATGAGATGAAAATTGAAATAGACTTCACTCTTTCTGCTGTTCATGACAAGCAATAACACACTACAAGACAGAAAAGAAAGCAGGCTTGTAATGTTGAAGCTGTCTTCTGGCTGCTCTGTCTGGTAAGGATATGTAACAAAAGTCAATCCATAAGGAAAGCATGAAGGGGCTCAGAAATTAATCCATTCCACGTCCGTGTAATGTTCATCTCCTTAAACCAGGGACTTCTCTTCTGAGCTTGCATTGAGCCTGCCCTATATAAAGATTTTTCAAAATTCACTCATTACAATGGAGTATTTGTGAGATAAATAGGTGTCTTCTAGGGCACTTCATCTCAAACAGGGATAGCTCAGATGGACTGGGAGGTGAGGTCTCACGTTGAGTATATGTGATGAATACATGAGTACATTTAATCTGGGGCAAATAAAACTCTAGCAGAGAATATAGGCCTGGATAAAAGCTTCATGTGAAGGCACCTTGCTATCATATATCCAGGGTTAGAGGAGGCAAATCACCCTAGGATATTACCTCCCATTCCCTTACTGGGATGCAACAAAGCTTAATTTGGTACCCACAATGAAGTCACCCTTTGCAGCTTCTCTGGGATATGGCATTAGTTTGTATTCAGACTGCACAAATTCTTTTTTTCCTTCTTAAGTTGTAGAACTGTGTTTTAACAAGGAGGAGGGGATGTTCACATCATCAAACTAGAGGTGGGAAGCAATGTCCTGGATATGAAAGACGACCTCCATTTGTAATGTGGTGCTGTAATTCTCTTTGTAAATCAGTGCTGTAATTCCCTGTCCTCTAGCTGGAGCTGCTGCAAGGTCTCCACAGCATGAAAAGCTTCATATTGAACAAGTGTATGAGCATGTGTAAGAACATCTGTGATAAAGAAGTCATTCCATATTCTGGTTTTAACATTTTCCTCCTGTTTTCTTGGATCACTGGCACTGCTTGCAGTCCCAGTGGGAAGAGGCTATGAGGTATATTTATTAGGCATGTGTTGAATATTGAAAAAGCTAAAAAATTTCAAACATTGTAATAAAAATTTCTGTCTATTATGAGCTGCAGTAGGAGCTCTTCATCCATGGTAATGTTTTCAATACTCTCTGGTACTAGAATTTCTCACATTCTTTTATGTTACAGGGCTGAATTTTTAATAAGTTTTCATTTTGTCATCATTGGCCTCTTTTCTAAAGCAGACAGAGGATGAGAAAAGTGCAGTTTCTCCTCTAGACTGCTGTAGGTAAAAAGCAAATCAAGCAATTAAGCCTACAGTTGTTTAAAAAAACAAGCACCACTGACTTCTGCTGTTCTAAAATAGATGCATACCTTGCATTCAAGTAAGAGACAGCTGCTCATTCTGATTTAGAGATTAGTGTAATGAAATAAAGTTGGCTTTAAATATCTAGATTTTACAAGGAACAGCGATTAGTTACAGTGCTGATAAATAGATAATTATGCAATCATGTACAACACTGACCCAAGTAGAAGCCTAGAGCAACTAACTGGTAATGGCTAATGCTAAATGAAAATTGGATTTATTTACTTCAGTTGCTGGGTAATTTCAGAGAAGATTTAGAAGAGGAGTTTTTTTAATATTTTATTTTTGGTAGAATAGAATAAACACAGTCATTGAGAACAGATGTTTTAATACATTACTGTGGAAATGAGTCTTGATTTTATTGTAATGTGTTGAAGTGTTACAAATAAGACTTTTGTGGTAAGAATGTAAACATTCATCTTCACTTTCTTAGTTTTTGCTTCTTCTTTCTGGGGATTTGGTTTCGTACAATTTTTCCACTCGATCAGAAAAATCTAGGAAACTATTTTTGCACTGAGCTCTTGCACACTCAGAACTTATTTTAAAGCCATTGTAGGTTTTTGCTGCACGGGGATTCTGATTTGGATGCTTCTTGTACAGTTGTAATTACCCAAGTACATTTTGCTGTTCTTATGGGGAAAGAGCCAAGATAATGTGATCTTTATTGATTGCTTCACTGCCTGCTGTGACCTTGCTGACATCAACACCATGCTGGGAATAGAAATGAGCAGTCAACAAGAACTGTCTACTCTCCCCATTCTTTAGGGATTTCTGCCTGTGTGTCTTCTCCTTTCTCTGCGTATCTCTATGAAAAGTCACTTAGCCTCTTTTACTACATGCTCAGCCCCCTTAACTGTTGTGGTGACCCTCACCTGGACTAACTCCAGTTTGACAATATCTCTCTTCTACTTGGGGACCCAAAACTGCACATTTTTCCAGATGTGGTCTTGCAAGTTCAGAAGAGAGAAGAAAAATCAGTCTTCTTTATCTACTGGACACTTAGTGATGCTTTTTAGTAAAAATGAAAAAAAAATCAGATTCCAACTCAAAATCAGATGCATCATAGATGATTTTTGGGAAATGTTTGTACCAAGTGTTAATTTATTCTGCACATTTGCCATCATGAGCACCTTTAACAAATTTTACCCACGTCCCAGTAATGCTCAATTACAGACAGCTCAAAGACTCTCTTGAATCAAAATCTGTAGTAGATGTCAGATCAAAGCTGTACCCTTTTCTCCTTTACTGGAGAAAAATCAAATCATTATTAATAGGATAAATTAAGAAGGAGGGGTTTTTTGTCATTTAGCACTCAGCAGCCTAGCCAAACTGCATTTATTGCTAGAAGTTTTGAAAGCTGAAGATGCTAAGCCTTATTAAATGAGTAAGTCAGGGATGGGCTTGACTGTGGTTAAGACCAGCTATGCCACACCAGATCAAAGGCCCTTCCAGCACATCTCTGTGAAAGCCCACAATGCCTCATACTTAGAGAAAGACAATTAGAACACAGCAAGTACAACTTCATCCTCTTTCAGGTACTAACTGGAATATTGCATTTAATATTATGACTTTTCTCTGACAAGTCTGATGAAGAAAAAAAGTGAACTTGACTAAAGAGCAGGTGACATGGGAGGAGGACATGAAACTGGAAGCTGCCTGGCTGTTCTGGATCATGGATGAGAGCCAAAGTGTGTTCTGGTAAAAGTAAAGCAGGACTTGGAAATAAGTCTAGCTGAACTGAAAACATGGGAAATTAACTACTTAATTAAAAAGCACTTCATGTTTTGAGAAACCATTAGTATGACTTCTAAAATCCCCCTGTCTTGGATATATTGGTATTTTGCCTGGGCTTGTGTGTTTTTGTGTATCTGCAGATGTATATGTGCCATTTTAATTTTTGTCTTATTCTGCTAAGGTTTATAGTGTTTTGTTAGTAAAGCCGAAAGTGTGTGTGGCATCTGCTGATCCCATCTACATAGGACAAGCCACATTATCATCCTTTTTATACAACATTTTTACATGTCTCTTGTCATTGAGTTTGCATACAGATATGTTGAACTTGGAGGAAAAAAAGTTGATTATTTAAAAATCCTTTGCTAATTTTGACATGAATGGTTGCCTCTACAGGGGAGTTTGACACAGTGCAGAGCCCCTCCACGCCAATCAAAGATCTTGATGAGAGAACATGTAGGAGTTCTGGGTCAAAGTCTCGGGGTAGAGGGCGGAAGAATAATCCATCACCCCCTCCAGACAGTGACTTGGAGGTATGTCTGTGGTAATTGATGAATGTTAATGTGGAGGTTTCTTCTGATGAAGTGTAAATTCTGAATACTGCAGCTGCGAAAATAGCTTAAAGCATTTTAGAAGACATTATGAACTCAGTCTTACTAACCGAATGTAACAGAGAGTAGTGGCTGTTTTAATCTACATGTACAGTGAGACTTTACTGTTCTGCATTACATGTCTGTCAGTTTCTTGTGCAATAGAACCACAAGCCTGTACTCAAAAGTGTCACATTTTCTTTTAGTTTTTGAAATAGGAAATCTCAAATATATCACTCCGCTTAATTACATGTATTTATGGATACAATGTAAATATGAAGGATCATCTGGCCATAGCCTTTTAAATATTTAGGCACCAGTTTTTGCTTGTGTTTATAAATTATATCAATAGATCTCAATGAGGCAGCTTACCTCAGTGAAGTTAAGGCTGTGCCTTGCAGTGGCAGGAGCAGCAGGAGGAAGCAGAGTGCCTGCTCAGTTAATAAGTAGTTGGTTAAACTTTTAGAATCAGTTGACTTTTAGTCTCCCTGGATGGTGTGATGGTGGGACTGTGATGTTATTTGTTCAATAATATTTTCCTCTGTTCTGTTTTCAGCGTGTGTTTGTTTGGGATTTGGATGAAACAATCATAGTTTTTCATTCGCTGCTTACAGGATCCTATGCACAGAAGTATGGCAAGGTATGTGAGCTGTGAATTTTGTGTCAATTCACTGCAGCTATCTGGGCTTACTGTGTACATGTTTTTCACCTCTGTGCTCTTTATGGCCCTTATGGTTGAAGTTAGAGGCAAAGTGTACAGTAAACCCCATTTTCAGAGGGTTAATGTGAAGAAGTCAAGGAGAGAAATGAGACACAGACCCTAAATACAATAGATGAGGCAGGGCTGAAGCAGATGCTGCAAATAAGAGGAGAATTTATAGAGGAACAAGGATGAGGTTCCTGACATGCGTTGGAAGAGACATGGCAGGGAGATAATAGATGAAGTGCACAAATGGAAAAAAATGACAGTATCTGGAACAGTAGAGGAAGAAAGAAGAAACTGAGCTGGTGAGCGAATTTACCAGGAAATTTATGAGTAGGATGAGTAAGAGTCTGACTTATTTCAATACCAGCTGCAGATGTTGTTCTTTGACTCCCCACCTTTTTCACTGAATTTTTGGTTCCCTTGGCTGGTTCTGGGGTGAGTAATGCTGGGGAGTGAAACCCTCTTCCAAGTAGTTTTAAGCATCCTCTCCCCTCCAATGAGTCCAAAAGGAGTTCAGGTCATAGAGCAGTGAGTGGGAGAGCAGGAAGAAGAATGAGGGAGGCAAAGAGAGGCAGTGGCAGACTGCAGGAACAGGAGCTCCTGCTGGGAGTCCAGGGAATGGCAGCTTGGACAAGGTGAGAAGGGTCTGGTGTGTAACAACAGGAGCAAACTAATGAGAGAGGTAGAGCTAAGGGCCTGGATAAAACAAAAAATCAAAACAAATATATGGAAGAAGGAAAATGGACAAAGGGGATGTCAGTATGTACATATATTTTATTTTCTCTGTGCTGTGCTGTTCAAGTGAAATTGATGCAAAGGTATTTCTTTTTAAGAACATAACCGTGTCCATATTGTCTCGGATAAGGGGCTTGTTTAGCATGTTTTCAGCATCTTTATTCCAGCCAGAATCAGATGCTTGACAAAAGGATGTGAAAAACAGTACATTACAGAAATGCTTTTCAAAACCCACTCTCCTACCAGTGGGCTAGAAATGTCCAAAGCCAGAACCTGTGGATTGTAACCAGAGAGGGGCCAGTCTTCCCTGCAATCCTTCCCTGCAATCCTTTTGTGGTTAAAAAATAAAGTTAACAGGAAAAGTCACAGGCCAAGTGCAAAATCTGAATTTCTGGAATGCTAAGATAAGGATAGGTACTCATGTCTTGTAAAAAACAGCCTTCCTTGCTTTGTGGCTTCCCAGTGCCAGATCTGTGCATTTTTCAGTACTCTGTCAAAAAATCCTCTTCTGCTGTCTTTCAGACATTGTAACAACAGTGACTTTGTCAGAACCATTTCCAACTAATAGTTATCAAAACAAGAGAGAAAATTAGCTGAACATGAACTTTTGAATCACTTTGAGAGTAGCCCATAGACTTCCACAGGACTTGCTGAATTGTCACAGTGATAAAGTTATTCCTTTCAGTGTTTTTTGATTGTGCTCTTTGGGTGTTTCCTAAATCAGCTGTAACACATAGTTTTAAAAATCAGAGCACATTTTATAGCTCACAAAACATCTGTGGATAACTTTGAAAACTGTCTTGGAAACAGCAACAGAAATGTAATTTCTCTTGGTAAATTATTAATGGCATATTAACAGATAGTAGTACTGACACCAGATAAAGTCCTATATAAACCAAAAGTGTCTCAAGGGTTAGTGAAATTAATGTAGTTATACTGCTGAGATCAACATAATTTAAAAAATGTCAAATGTCAGGGATGACAATGAAACAAAAGGTGTGGAATTACAGAATTCTTAAGTAAAATCCTCCTTTTCTTTTTTCTTTTTTCTTTCTCTCCCTCTCTTTTTTTTTTTTTTTTTTTCCTGGTACTGGTAGGGCATCCACACAAATAGGGAAAGGTATTCATTTCCAGACCCTATAAAATAAAAGTAGTAGACTTTTTCCTTCCTGCAGTGATTGCCATTGCCATATTTACATAGAGCTTGTGATGAGTTATTGCCAGTGAAAGTCAAATATAAATATTGTTGACTGCAAGGAAGCTAGAGCAGTAGGAAAGGGAATACAAGAAGAGCTTATAATGGGTAGGCTTTAGTTTTTGCATGTCATTGTAGTGTTGCCTAAATTTAAGGTGGGATGTGTCTCAGCCTAAGTGCCTAAGAGGTTAGAAATGAGGGAAGTGAAAGATCCCACAGATAGACTTCGCTAAGCTCTGGTACATGACATGTTTGGCACATATGGTCCTTATCTTTTCTGCATATGATTTCCATCTGTATACAAGGTCTTAATCCAGACTGAAGATTGGATTGTTATGAGAATTGGGTTGCTACGAGAGTAAATGGTCCAAGAACTGTGAGGTTGTCAGCAGAGGTCTTGTTATCACGTAGGTCTTCCAAAATTTTTGAGAACTGTTTATCTTGGAAAGGTGGTATAAAATTGTTGCCTAACAATGAAAAAAGAAACAGGGTAGTGCAAAATAGTGGAGATAGTAAATTATTTAACTGTGATGATTTGCTGTCTGATTTTAAAAAGTAAAAGCATCTAATGTCACACAGATGCTCAGCTGTGAATACCATGTTCTTCCACATATATTTCAGGAGACTATTTTGTATAACATAGTCAACGTACTCACAAAAAAAGAGAAACTACCCAAAAAAAAACCTTGCAGATCAAGCAGAATTTTTCCCTTCTCCCATTTTCAATTTTTTACATGAGAATAGCATGCTGTTAAAGCAAATGTTGCTTTAAGGGAAGGCAACTTCTTATACCAAGTGTTCTCGCTTCATACTCCGAAGGAGTGAGATGCTGAGTTTAGAGCTAGTGGGAATATACAAACAGGCAAGGATATTCACCTTCCGTTCTTTCTTATGTACTCATTGATATAAAAACTTTCATTCCTTGTTTTCACCAGCTTCTTCCTGGTTTTTTGAGTACCAGGTGAAAAAAAATCAGGAATTAGTCTTTTAACCTCTCTGTTCTGCTGCAGTTCAGGCTGCATAGGAATGCAGTGAGAGGAGGTGCAGTGTATTATGGCCTGGCATAGGGATCCACATGTGAGTGCAGGAGCACTGGAGAGCTGCAGTTGTATCTGGAGATAAACACTTTCAAAATATTTCTACAGTTTAACAAGTGGTTGGAGTAGAAGAGAAAAAGGAAAGTCAAACCAGCATCTCCTTAGGCAAGGAGGGCTTTCATTGTCAGAGACTATTTGGAAGGCCTGGATCCAGTAGGCAAGTCTCAGGTTGTGTATTTTTCAAGAGAACAGCAGATTTCTGACTTACGCCTAAGGATTTATGAAGCTGAGAATGGACACTCTCCTTGATATATACTTGTTCAGCACTTTGCATGGAATGGTAATTATTTGATGCCAAAATTTTCTAGAATAATTATTTGATGACAAAATCTTATAATAACCATGCTAAAACAGAATTAATGATTTGCTGGAGGATGCAGCTGTAAGCATTTCATTTAAAAATGTGGCAAATTGCTGCTGCTTATCTGGGTGCCAGATAAACCCAACTGAACTGGGAGGGATTTGGCCAGAATTTGGCCAGTGTATCACTTCTGCATTTAAAATATAAAGCTTTCCCAGGAGAATATTCCATGCCTTGCTGTTGGCTATCTGTGGCTGTTTCTCTCTGGCGTCTGGTTTATTGGTTATTCTACTGGGCTAACATAGAAAGAGAATAAAAACTACACTACACCTGTGTTAGGTTTCAGGAAAGCTGTGCTGCCTTCCAGCAGTAAGATCACCTCTCACTTTTCCCCTCATTTGCTCATCTGCTTTGTGCTTCATGAAACCAGTACACTTCTATTTTTAATTACTTACTGCAGTAGCAAATTGTGAACATTGGCATTGGAGCTGTTATATTATGACTTGTGTGGATGATGATGGTTTTTGCAGCTGAGCACCAGTTGACAGATACAGTTTTCTACAATGCTGAGCTCTTAGTGAGCATTTGTTGATGTGACAGGACACAACAGATGACATCTGTTAGGAGATGTCATCATCTCTTAAAAGTTTATGAGGTACATTCTTATTCCCTGTGAACAGTGTGTATTCTTTGTTCCATTGCATTCCAGTTATTCTTGCTGGCTGAAGGATGATTAAACTGGAGTTTTTCTTGCTCCAAGTGTTTATATTTTATTCGTTTCTCCCAGGTCAGTCCAGAGGGCAAGGATTCCCAGATAAATGCTGTGACTCAAAGTGCAGCTCTTTAGAAGAAGAATAAAATTCCTTTGTGAGCTTAGAAGATGGAGAATGTGATTTCCAAGTGCAAAAATCAAAACAAATCCACACTTTATGATCATATTTTGCCATTTTTTATAACACTGGAAATGACAGAAAGTTGTCAGGGAAGCCTCATTAAATACCTTGTGCACTTCTTTGGAAAGGGCTCAGAAGCTTTTTACTGCTCACTGTCTGCTTGTCTGGTCATTAAACAAAAAACTTTGTCACCATTAACAACCATGATGGCACTCCCAAATTCACTCATAAATATTCTCTTGTCCACCTGTATTAATAGTGTATCTCTCATCACCTCCAGTTGTCCTCTCCATTCATTCCCTCCATGTCTGAGACCTCTGAGTTGATTTTCCTACTGCCTTCTAGAGAGCGTGGAACAGAAACTCCCTATGGAGTACGTGAGTTTTCCTTCATCAGCCACCAGCTACGGTTATCAAGAAGAGATGTGTTCTCTTCCTCCATCACCATCCACATGAATTTCTCCTGGGACAAGTGTCCCCCATGAGAGACTGAGGGCTGAACTTAAAACTGAGATTCCTACATAATATAGAGAAGTCTCTTTAAGCTAAAATATTGGTACTTTAATGTTAGCATTTCCACTTTTTCCCGAGGTCAGTTTTGTTTTAAGTCTGTTCAGGACAGCCACCCATTGAAAATAACTTCTTAAAATTTTGCTTGTTTTCTTGCTTATTTTTAAGGCTTCATGCATGCAAATTCCTGTCACAATGAATCTACCTGACAGTCTATTTATCTGTTTTCCAAGGTTTTATTAAAGTCACTTTGGTGTTTTCAGTTTTTTTCCCAAGAAATGAAATTATTTTGAACATGTGCTGAAACCTGACATTCCAAGACACTATTAAATACGTCTCTTCTGCTAATGGACACTGAGCTTTTGGGGCTTTATTCCAGTTACTCTCCTCTTGATCAGGACATTTAAGTATTGGTCCTCCCAGGATATTTTTATCTAATTCCCAGGAGGCATTCCAATGGATGGACCAGTCTGGTACAGAAGTCCACAGACAGACAGTCTGGCTCCAGTTTAGTGCCTTCATCCTAACATAACTAAAGTAATTTGTATTTAGGTGTACAGAAGTGTTGTAGCTGGTCTTGATTCTTCTGTACACTAATGATATCTGGCTAACATCATACCTCTGTGGGCCAAAGAGTTGTTCTTTGTTCTGTGAATTATCTGAGGAAAACTTCCAGATTTTTTTTTTTAATCCTTTTTTCTTCTATTGTGTGTGCTTGTGCAGAGTAGCACAAAATACGATTTTGACATAAGTTCTGTCTGCCTCTTACTAAGTTTTTCAATTTGCTGTGCTAAGGTCTGTATCAACTGCAAGTTTCTTGCTTTCTTTTCAACACTCGGTCCTTTGTGCCACTTGAATCAGTCTGTAACTTCTGCTTCAGGCTGAAAGGCAGTAAAATTGTGATTGTCATGTTCCTCCATATTGTGCAAACACTATAAAGCCACAAGACCCTTAAAAATCTGCTTTCTTGTCTATTTTTTTATGTGAAGGAAAGAACTTAACATGACAAGAGCGGGTGGAACATAATTTTTAATTCTTGTTAAACAGTTGCAGTGCAAAATTTTGGCCAATTTATTAAGGGAAGAATTGTTCATATCTTGAGAATTCAATTCCAGCAATTCTCCCTAGCAGAAGTTGTACAGGGAGATCCCAGAGTCATTTTATGCTAAGCTGAAATGAATTCTCTCTGCTTTGCTTTATTTTACATACCGTACCTAGCAATGGCCTTCTCATGTCTTTGTCAAAACAGGAATTTAGGAAATATAATTGTAATAGTAATAGGCATAACTGGTTACAAAACTATTAATAAGAAAATCATAAGAGCTTTGTCACGTTTATATCGTCCAACTATACTAGTCAAGGCAGGAAATTGTCATACATAGTTGGTACTTTCTGTAAAAACAAATTGAATTATAATGGAAAACATTACAGGAAATTTCTGCATTCAAGTCTACTTCTATCCAGGAAGGGGGAAAAAAGAGGCTGAGAATTAAATGTCTGAGATTCCAGTTTTGGAAGCACTCCAGTGAATAACTTATATAAATAATAATGAGTTACCGCCTGTGCATAAAATTATGCACATTGTCTTAGTGTTCATGGGATTGAGGTAAAAATGTGTCTTGCAAATACTCTCTGTTATATTGTATCTAGGGAGAAAAGATTTATAGTTTACAGTGCACAGAAAAGAAACGCAAACGAAAGAGACAAACACATGTTTATATGTGATGACATTTTGATAAAAGCATTGTAGCTTGATGAGGAATCTTGTGAGTCCAGGGTATTTTGGTGATTTGTGTTCTCAGTGCCTAACATGAGTTTTGCTAATCTCTTAATGGTGTTCCTTAATCATCCTCTTGGAAATCTGACCTTTGCACTTGGTGCTGCCTTCAGCCATGTGACTTTCAAATCCAGTGAACATTACTACAGAAGACAGAATGGATAAAATTCTGTTCCTGCATTTGTTTTTTGCTTCTGAAAGGTAGTCTAGATGAGTTCAAGGGTGGACATAAAAATATTTCCTTTCACTGCCAGAGAATGGGGTCTAACTTTGGATTGTTACAACTTCTTGAACACTATTCCTCCCTGCAAGTATGACTTTTTCATGAGCAAGAGTCAAAGTATGTCAGTGTTTCAGATTTTACCATTAGTTATTAAGTGCTTGAATGCAGAAGCCATCTTTTATTCCATCATTGCAAAGCCCTGGAATAGTGAGTGTCTGATCCTGGTTGGGAAGCCTTTCATATCCTAATGCTAACAAATGATCATTTGAGGTTTTGTAAGATTTTGTTCCTATATGCTGGTAAACATTTAGACTTTAAATCTCAAGGTATTTAAGAAGGGATTTCTGAAAACTTGCTCGTGTCAGTCAGAGTTTAAATGATGAAATATTTTTTTCATATTTTGATGAGAAGAGGACCGCATGTGTTTTAAAAGTCCACTGCAGTTATGTTAAGCATAAGAAAGTGAACGGAACCCCAAGAGCTCAGGCAGATGATTAAGGCAACAATCAAACTAATTACTAGGTGTCAGCAAAGCACCAGGGACCGTTACTCTAAACTAAATGTAAGGTAACACAAATCTGCTTTACCTCTCTCCTAGCAAACCTAGAAAATTTGATTACCTTGCCTTAGCTGTATGCTTAATGCTCTCAGACAGTGTTATTGCAGATTGGGATATTTGTGGTGCCTTGCTGAGGCAGAGCAATTTGAGAGTGTGAAAGACGACCTACAAACAAATGCAACATTTTGAATGAATCTTATCCAGGGACAGGATTCCTGTGTTTCATCAGCAATGAAGGGATGATCTACAGATCAAACAACAAACTTATATATGCTTTCCACAGGAATGTATGTTCCTACATACATCTTTTATGAAAAGTGCCATCCCTATTTCCAGTCTTCTTTATACTTGTTTATATTTATGTATGTTTATGGCCACCAGGTTTTTTCCTGTCAGTTCAGCCAGGTTGCAAATTGCTCGGCTTTAAAAAATTTGATTTTTCAGCATCCACAGCTCTCTGAATTTTCTCACAAACAGAGGTTAAGCAGTGTCTTATTACAGCATTATGTTAAAATAGCTTAATACTGAAAGGATTTCAGGGAAATATCTTACAGTCTTAATTTTTCAAAACACTTTATATATCATCAAATTTTAAAGTAATTCTAATATAACTTACTGGTATGTAATTAGCTAACCTTTTTTTTTGTTTTTTAAGGATCCACCCATGGCAGTGACCCTTGGACTGCGAATGGAGGAAATGATTTTTAATCTTGCTGACACGCATTTATTTTTTAATGATTTAGAGGTAAGAGTCAAAGGAATGCTAGCACCAGTATTCCCGATTTTTAACGTAGTGGCTTTGCTGTGCATTAGTATTTATTGTGTGTGACATTTCTACCTGTGTAGGTTTTGGGTTTGTCATACTCTAATCAAAGAGAGGCTAACCAGGTGGCACTGACTTCCGGTGGCACCAGAGTCCTGCAAAACTCAGTGAGACAGAGGATCTGCAAACTACCCATTCCTTTCTTTGTCCTGTCCTTTGGTTTCCATGTATGTAAAGCTGTCTGCTGTCATCTCCAGGATGGTAACATACATGCCTCACATTCTTCTGTTGAAGTTCTCCATATTCATTTGCTTTCAGTGGGTGCCCTCATCTGACCAGAAGAGACTGTTCTTCTCTTGACATACCTGAGCAGCCTTTTGGCTACAGGCCTCTGTTACTTGTTCAAATGTAGAATATTCTTCATTTACCTCAAAGAATGCAGCATCAGAGAGCTGGGACTGTGATAGATGTTCTAATCGGTGATTTCTCTTCCCAAGGTAACCAGGCAATCAATGTATTGTCACAATATACCCAGGGAATATAATTCGGCAATTGGTCAGAAAAGGGAGCGACCTCTTTCTAGGAAGTGCCCTCTGTGGGCAGCTCACCTGTCAGAAGCATATGGATGGACTCTCGCAGGGATAGTGGTCTGGGAAGCAGGCTTGTCAGCTGGGCTTCACAGGTTTTTTATTTCACTCTTACAGTCTGGGTCTGTTAACATGGACAGTGGCAGCCTTCAACCATGTTTCACTCAAGACATGGAGTGAAAAACAGTTTTCAAATTAACATAGGGGCTTTTCAGACCTTCTGCTGGTATAAAATGGTTGTTTTCTTACTCAGAGTAGATCCCAAACTTCCCTCCATGGACAGATACTTACCATGAATGGAAGCTGGAAGACTTCGAGGTTTTGTTTAGAATCCCAGAGAAAGGTCTCTGGTGAGTAAATAGACAAAATAAAGATAAGTTCAATTTTTCCATCTACTGGGATGTTGATTTTGTCTTTTGTTCCTTCATCAAGTAGGCAGTAAGAAAAGCAGAAGGTATCAGTTTGCAGTTGTCTTCATCATCCCTTGCAGATCTCATTTATTCTTAGCTCTTTTTAAGTCAAGAAACTGGAATCTACTTCATCCCACATCTGAACTGCACTTCCTCCTTGTAGCAGCAGAAATCAAAGAAAGTAAAGCTTTGGACATGCCTTTCTCAGTGTGTGCTTTATGGCAGTCCTAGTGGGACATCTCTTGACAATGCAAGTACATTCAGTGAATGTCTCCTTCTGGTGCCCTGTACCAGGGAGAGATTCCAAATAAATTTTTCAAAGCATTTCTTAAATTTCTTTTTAGTGGACCTTTGCCCCTGCATGTTCAGAGTTTATGTGGTAGGAAAGAAATTTAAGCCATTCTGTAGAATCTGGTCTTCAATGTTGTGCTGAATTCAAGTGGAAGAGTTCAGCAAAATGGAGCTTTGCCATACCTCTTTATTCTTGCTTATGGCCATTGAAACTTCATTCCTTTCTCTCATTATTTATTTTGTCTGTAGATCACAAGTTCAGCTGTCATAGGTGGATCATTACATTTTGGATAATCTTCATAGGATGGTTTTAAGACCCCTGTCTAAAAACTCATATGCCAGCTCATTCCAGAGCTTGAAAAGTTCCCAGTTTTAGATAAATAAAAAAATACTACCTGGGAGCTGTCTTAGAGAGTCTTGTAAATAGTTTGATTTGATTAAAAGCAATTTATATATATATATTTAATAATAACAATTTCTACAAGAAATGTAGTACTTTATGGCCCAGAATTCATCTTGGTCTCAAAACCAACTCTCTTACAAAATTGCCAAAATTCCAAAGTTCATGTGCTGAAATGAGTTGTATGCATACATTTGAGTTGTATGCATACATTTCAGTATGTGCGAGAAGACCAGCAATTTTCTATCTTCTTAGCAAATAGGATAAAGTGCCCAAGTATGTAGAGGCATCCTTTAATATGCTGATGGATAAACTTGTCTGTTTAAATCTGTTTGCAGAGCACATGGCCATTACTGAATATTATGCAGTGCATCTGCATGATGAATGTATAATGAATTCTGAGAACTCCCAGAGTCTGACTTGAGTTTTCTCCCTCATCTCCCCTCCTCTCCCCGTCTCTCTTTCTCTGTCTTTCTCTCTCTGTCCTCCCCCAGGGGAGCAGAAATGAGTGCTGAGCTGCTGATGATCATGGCCATTAAGACATGAGACCTTCAGTTCTCAGTGGAGGAAGTGAGATAGTCCTTTATTCGCCAAGCAGATAGATTGCTTATCCGTTCATCATGTCACTTTTTCAGTGGTGAGCCCTCAGGTTCCACACCTTCTGTCTTGCTTTCATCTTCAGCCCACAGTAAACCTAGTGGCTCTGGACATGACAACTGTAAAGTACTACTGAACCTGTATTTCTGTAATATTTACTCCAGTCACTACATCCTCTAAACTTCCTTTTTTCCCCTGTCTTTCTTGGTTGTAAACACTGCACAGCAGGTTCTAGGAATAATAACCAAGTTATTGAAGTTCTCACATACAAAAATAAAGTTTTCCTTCCTCTATGCAAATCTGTGTCACTGCAGTGACTGTTGTTGCAGAAATTCCGATCTGCTGAGACATTCCCTGCTGACCCAGTAACCCACGTTCTAGTCAGCCAAGCTGCACTTTTATTTCAGGCTAGGCTGTTCTCCAGCTACTGCATTCTCAGGGTACGAATTTTAGTTAGCTTGAGAAGTATCACTTGGGAGGGCAGTTGGTGCTTTGCCATGAAAATAGGCGTCTGGTGTTCTAGAAAATTCATGTGCCTCAACAGTGCTTAGGGATGGGACTCAGATTTATAATAACAGCCAAACTAAGGCATTCTCTTTTCAACCAGGTAAGGAGTAAAACTGAGTTTTTCTTCATATCTCAGTATTAATTCTAAGACAGCATTTAGAAATGTTGGTAAGGCCTATTGTGCAGACAAAAAAACAATTTCTGCAAATTGCAAGTAGTAATTCAGACATGAATCTTCCAACTCCGTTATTCCACTCCACTCTCAGGTCAGTGAAAAAAAAGAGTATTCATTTCAAACAAACTGAATTATATTTCAATTTTTATCATTATCCTATCATATTTTAAAGGAGATTTTGTCCTTTTTTTTCTCATTAGAAATAGAAATGAAAAATTAAAAATAGGATTTAGGTAAATCTCGGAATTTGGGAGGCAAGTAAAACTAGTTTTAACAGAGACTGAACATATATATTAAAAGGGATTTTCAGTAAGAAAGAAAGCATAGTACAGTTTTGTGTTCAGCATGGTAAGTCAGTGTTTTTACTGGATAATGAAATTACTGTCCAGTCCAGGATGATAAGTTTTATGGATGATGTATTGATTCTTTACTCTCAAATTTTCAGGCTCTAAAAATTGCTGCAAAGAATTGACTGCATTCAGATATAGTTTAGATTAGTATTGCTTCAAGCAAAAGCTAGATATTATGCTTAGATTCCTTTCCTGTATTTGCTCTAATAGGAAATGTATTTTTATGTTTCTTAGTTTTAACATTGCACTGACAGCCACCGTGACTTGAACTTAACCAGTACCGTAGCTGATGTAAAAAATATTTTACCTTAACATTTACATTGACAGAGAGCTTGCTTTCTTTCCTTCTTTCCCGTAACTCTTTGGTGTCATTTAAAAGCAAACTCAGACACAGTGTTGTGTCACCAGTTTCCTGTTTCTTTTGAGAAAAGTGGAGAACTATCTCAAATCTGCTCAAACTGCCCACTTTTTCTTTTTTTATGGCAAGATTTTTCCACACCATGTAAGTGAATTTGTAAAAGGTAAATGTTTTAGTTGAAGTAGATAAGTAAACAAGAAAACAAAGTAAAAGAAAACAATGAGTGATGGGCACATGAGCTTGTTTCTTGGTCAGAAAATGTGTATTGCCAGCACGTAGAGAGGAGATGACCCATAGATCGAGAGGAAAAGAGGAAGGGAGAAAAAAGGGAGTGGGAGAGTGCTGTTGGATTTGATCTCCTATATAACATATATGTTAACTCCTATATTAACAACCTTCTTGCAGGGACAGAGGGGTGAATAATCAGAAAACTGCATGGTCCCCTCATCCTCTTTCTGGAGTGAGTCACAGAATCAGAACGAACCAACTGTGAGACAAAAAAAATTAAACAGCTGAGCCTTTGCCGCCCACTGATATTTAACTTAATAATGACATTATCAGCAGAACAATTACCTAGAATTTTCAAGGCTGGAACAATGTAGCTGAAAGGCTTAACAAAACCCAAACAGCAGCAGACACTCCTTATCCATCAAGGCTTTTGTGTGCCCTCCATTTAATTAGTACACCTTCATATCCACAGGATTTTTAAACTTTTAAACTTAACACTTTTACGAGTTCCAGGGAAATTTGTGAAGTGATTAGAAAGCCAGATATTGCCCAGATGTTGCAAAATACAGAGTCAGAATTTTTCCCAGTAGGGTTTTTTGTCTGATTTTTGAGTTCCTATCCTACACTGGGTGAAGCATAGTTGCAATTTTTTTTGGAGTGTAAATGATGAATAAAGATAAAGAAATTAATCTTTTGTTTCAGCTGCCACGCTCCCTTTACTTTCTCACTTCATCTGCCATTTACATCCAAAAGTAGCGTCTTTAAAGTACTCTACAGCTCAAGATAATCTCCTTAGACAGAACTAAAAAAGTTTCTTTCTCCAGTGAGGGGAAGAATGCTTCATTCCTGTTTCTTGATCACAGCTCTATTATCCTATCTTAATGGATTAAGCCACATGAGCAGAGATGGGCAACTCTTTCCTTTAGCTTTGATCCAATATTTTAAATTATGATTGCTTGTATGATGCAATGGAATTATGTATTTGAAAATTAAATTATATGTATTTTTTATACAAAATTGCCTTTTTTTAACAACTTAGTTCATGGGAGTAAAAGTCTCTTAAGTTTTTGTTCATTGCAAAGTAAACAAAGTAGAAAGATGAAATGATAATTCCCTAAATTCACACTCTAGGAACTTGTGGCTTGCACATTTGGAAATCAGTCCTCTGTTCAGATTTGTCCTTTATCTGTACAATTTACCACTGTTATGAGACAAAGACTGGAAACTTAGAAGGACATACCCTGCATGTCACAGAGAGCCTGAATTAAGCTGACTTAAATGGACACTGAATTTCAGGTGTGTCTTTGGGTTAAGATCTTAGTTCAAGCAACTATAGAAAACAATTATATAATGCATGATGGCTCGGCTCATATATTTACTTCTGTTTTCACCACAATTTCTTATCTTTATGCTGTAACCGCTGTGCAGATAAGGATATTTGATTACTGTCCAATTATAAAACCATCTTGGAGGGGAATTCATATTTCCAATGTACCTCAGTTCTCTTGAGTTCTTTCCATCCCTTCCAAAGCCAGGAAATAATCAAGTTCTGTAGGATTTCTGATTATATGTGATTTTCCAGCCAAAGGCACTCACATAAATTAACAGAAGAACCTGATAAGTGTCCAGACTACTTAACATAAGTTTTACGCCTGTTGAAGTTCACCATCAATTGCTTTTAAGGAGTGGGAAAATAAGGTTTATGTGATATTCAAGTATTGGTATACTAGAGAGACTGTAAATGACACTTGCAATTTTTGTGGCTTTAAAATTAAGATATTTTTGCTCCTAAAAATCACAGCAAAATTGCATATTGCTTCTCTAAAGGTCTGTTTTAACTAGTGATTTAGAAGTGCATGTAGAAGTTGAAGGTTATACTATTTCAAGACGTTGATGGCAGTAGGAAACTGTGGGTGTGCAGAGGCTGCCACCTTCTGGTGCAGCCAGTGGCCTGCGCCGGTCGTTTCTCCATCTGTACTAAGCCTGTGGTGAGCACAGAGTCATTCGGGTTGGAAAATACCCTAATATCCCCTAGACCAACCATGAGCCCAGCTCACCGTGCTCGCCACTAAACCGTATCCCCAAGTGCCTCATCCACACACTTTTTGGACCCTTCCAGGAACAGTGATTGCACTCTCTGATAAGATAAATTTGTCATTTGGGTTTGCTTTCTTTTCTTTCTAACAGGAATGTGATCAAGTTCATATAGATGATGTTTCTTCAGATGATAATGGACAAGACCTAAGGTAAGATACAGAAATTCTTTTTTCTCTTTTTTTAAGATGAAATAATTTGAGCAATTACAGGAATACATTGTATTTATTTTTACTGTATTTTGGGTGTTTGCAGTACCTACAGTTTTGCAACTGATGGCTTCCATGCAGCTGCAAGTAGTGCAAACCTTTGTCTGCCAACAGGTGTAAGAGGAGGGGTTGACTGGATGAGGAAGCTGGCTTTCCGTTACAGAAGAGTAAAAGAGTTGTATAATACTTACAAGAACAACATAGGAGGTGAGTTCAATTGTCAAAAACAACTTTGAATGCTGATCAGTCTAAGCTGCCTGGTGATGAGCTGCCACGCAGGGATGGAGCCTGGGAAGCCACAGAGGGAATGGAGAGTGATATGACTGAACCAATGGCTGTTGAAAGCTACTGACTGTAACGGCAAAGCCACATGCTGTTGTGCAGGGGAAATGCAGTTGGGAAAACAAAGCAAGCTTCCATTTAGCTTTCACAGAGCCCATTTTCCTCCCTCAGAGCCAGCTAGTCTTACCTTACTGATTTGTTGAACCACTTAGTCTACCTCAGATTTGCTGTTGTTCTAGGAAAGACATTGTATAGTTTCACAGCACAGATTGGTTGTGGATGGCCATTTGCATCCTACATTTTCATGATCTGGTTGGTAACAACACTGTCGCCTAAACTTTCTTCTGGGTACCTGCTAGTCTCTTTTCACCAGTGGATGCAAGAAAATTCTATCACTGCCATGCCAATAGCCCCTTTTGTTGACTCTGTAGCTTACACAGTTTTGTCTCCAGTAAGTCCAAATCTCATTTGGGACAAGAACTTCGCTGTTACTGTTTTAATTCATGGACTTGCTTATGTCTGCGCTAGCAGACATAGGCAATCAAGCAGCAGAGTCAAAAGAAATCTGTTCTGGAGAGTCCTGTGTGCCTTGCAGAGACAGACAGCCTTCTTCTTCTGAGGAGGGAAATGAGTCAACTGACCCCCTCAACAATAGACTGTGAGGACAAGGAATACTTAGAAGTCTTCAATAATTGCTACAGTATTTTCACTCTTAGTAGTTCAGTCTTTCCTTACCACAGGATGAAGCAATAGGACCAAAGGGTGGTAGTAGAGGGCTGACTTTCACTTGCCCTACTTTGCCCTTCATTGGTGTTGTGAATAGAGTTGTTATATATTAATAATTCTTGAAACAAAGAAAGACCAGAAGTTTACTGGGTTTTCTTGTATCTCCTGATGCATCTAAGATTCTGAATCTGCTGCATTTCATAAAACCTATAACATATTTTTAAACCTAAACACGAGAGAACAAATCTAAGAGCACAGCACTGGGAAACACACTGTGAGGAACAAAACATTGCAAACAGAGTGCAGATATGTGGTGCACTGGATTAAGGTTTTTGTTGTCTCCCACGTATCCTTCATCTGAAATATAAGCCATCCTTAATGGCAAGTTTCTTCATTTTCCTCCACATCTTAGCCTTTTTAATAATCTTCTTAGCTTATCTGTATCTGTTTATTTCAAAAGAGCTGCTAGAAATTATCAGAAGGCAAGATTAATCCATATATTTTTAGGTTATTTCACTTCTGATTTTTGAAGACAGTCATCATCACTTGTTGGGAAGACAGTCATCATCACTTATAGGGTGTGAAAGAAAAGAAGGATACTAAAGGTCAGGAAGCCTATTTCCCTGCTCTTCCATGACCAAATCTACATTTAAAATACCTTGGTTCCAGCAAATTCATGTCTCAACATTCAATAGGCTGGGTATTTTTAAATTTCTGGCAATTTATATCCAAAAAGAGATTTTGAGGACTAACTTTTAAGGACCAACTGAGATATGAGAACATAAGATGTGCAGCCATTTCAGGCTCTAAATGCTGTAAAAGGAACCAACTACAACAGGACATGAAGAGCAAGCCATCAGCAAACAAATGTATTTCTGTATGTATACTATCTGCAGAGTCATAAGTAGGGCAGTTTTAAACAGTTTTTCCTAAAACCTCTTCTTTTGTGACCATGTTCACCTATGATCCCAATGACATGGATCTCCTTGTCACTGCCTCTGATAATGAGAATAACGTATGTGGGAGGAGCTGGTTTAAAAATATGTGTTTCTGAGAGGAATACTTTGAAATGAAGCCTGATACATAAAGAAATGCAACTAATTATTATTATTATCTGAAATAGTATCTGACATTCCTTGATATAGTGAAATATAAACCCTAAGATTTCCTGATCATTGAAGACAATAGATTTTCTCTTTGCTGTTATTTTCAAGGTGTAGTGGAATTTAAAATAGAAACAGTGACCATAAACCCTATCTGATACAGAATATAATTCTATTTTTCTCACTTTTCTTACATTAAAGGACTCCTAGGTCCCGCTAAAAGAGATGCCTGGTTGCAATTAAGAGCAGAGATTGAAGCTCTGACAGACTCCTGGCTAACAAATGCACTTAAATCATTATCAATTATCAGCACAAGGTATGTATCTGAGTCTGCTGTAAAAAAGGTTTCTAGACATGTAATGGATATTTTTTTACATTTTAGATTACAATAAATTAGTGCCTTTAAAGAACAGAGCAGGTCTACTATGACTTTTGAATAAGACACAGGAAAAGTGGAAAGTGGTTTCATTTATCCTGATTCCAGCATTTACTAAAGATAGTATGAAATACTAGTATGAAATACTACCTCTTCTCAAAGGTGTGTACATTGAAAGTGTATTGTAGAATTCTGAGACAGCTTTTAATTTTTTACCTTGTAGATAGCATTCTCTGAACTCCACAGCTCTCTGTTCTGTCCTTCAAAGTTTGTGCCTATTCACAGTTCTGCCTAAATACTGTACAGATACCAGAACATAAGGGCATTTTTCTTAGTCCTTCTAAGCAAACCATCTTAGTATATCTTAGTGTAAGATATCTCAGTACCTTAAGTATAATATCTTAGTTTATCTTAGTATAAATCTTAAGTTTTCACAAGAGCAAAAATCTCTTTTAACTCAGTTAAAAGTCTGAGTTCCCAATATTGAGACATAAAATGTATTGTTCCTCTGGAACAATAAAACTGTGAACCCTGCTGCTACTTAGTAAGCCATGCAATATGTATCTTACCAGAAATCCTAAAAAATCCTAGTTTTAAACCACAAAAAAGAGCAGCATTAAGTCATCTTGCTTTCTGAACATATCTGGGAAAAGACTCAGTGTCAAGTGGATGAAACAAGCTTGGACAGACACAAAAACTTCAGGAGGAAAAAAGTAAAAAATTTGTGTAAGCTGTTGTGTTTGGCTCTGCATTTCTTTCTGAATTGTTAGTCTTCAGAGAGACTGTTGGTAATGAAGGCCAGTTGAGCATTGGTGGATAAGTCTGGAAAACTGTTATCCTTCACTCAGGATTGTTAAATAATAGTCTTTTGTCATGTCTTCCTAGAACTGTACAACTGTAAACCTTCAGAAGCTACCTGTGAGACAGCTAAACATTACTGATAGGTTGCTAACAGGAAATTGAGATACATAAAGGTGAAAATAGCAGCCTAGGGTCTTGCTTGGAATTTGTGGAAATGCCAGAAGGAAAACTCACAAGTATTTACTTTCAGCTCCCTGTCCACATCATGGTCATGCTCATGTTACAGCCTGTGAGTGTCTAAAGTATCTCAGCTCCGAGTTCTCTGGACTACACCACTTCTCCATTCAAGTTTTCATCCTCACCATTCAATGCTAGCTTATTAATATGATCATTCTTATCTCTCCCTCTCTTCAGAGATATTCTTACTCTTGAAACTTGAAGAAAGCAATGCCATTGTGGAGGAAAGTGTAGATAAAAGAGTAGATAAAAGATAGATAAAAGAGTAACAAATCATGGTTTTGTATTCTCTTAACTCTTTTATTTTGCTGGTAGCTACTGACAATTAATTGCCAGCATGAAAATTATGCTTTCAAAACATTCAAATAACTTGTTTTGGAGATTGTTGATGGTCTTAAATATCTGTATTTTACTAGACTCATCTTCAAAGACCTGGTTTTTATAAACCAGCGTGGAATATCTCCTACAAATCAGGCCTACATATTTTTGAAGGATTTCACGAGGGGTTTTATGTACATTTTCTGTAAGTGATGGTGCTGAGCAGCTGTACTGTGTGAATGGAAGTAAATTTTGAGGGATCCTTAATATGCTCTCCACAGCTGGTTCACCTCATCAATATTTGGGTACTGTTTTAAAACTATTTAAACTTAAACTATTCCTCTCATTTTAGGAGTAATTGTGTAAACGTGTTGGTAACAACAACCCAGCTTATCCCAGCACTTGCAAAAGTTCTACTATACAGCTTAGGAGGAGCTTTTCCTATTGAAAATATATACAGTGCAACCAAAATAGGTAAGAAAATTATTCTTTCATCCATTCTGACTACACTGCATTACCTTTTTTTTTTTCCCAGCAATGGAAGTATTCCAAAACACTTCCCTGACACTTAGCAGTTTTAGTTATAAGATTTAGGCATTGCAT
Organism: Ploceus nigricollis; assembly: GCA_013399945.1. Lineage (NCBI taxonomy): Eukaryota > Metazoa > Chordata > Aves > Passeriformes > Ploceidae > Ploceus > Ploceus nigricollis. Next base: position 376,209 of record VXBC01002292.1, read on the forward strand.
GTGTTCAGATGTGTTTATGTCAAAGAATTCCAAATTCACCTTATTTTGAATGATGCCTAAAGGAATAGACATGCTGATTAAAAGTCTCAGAAACTCCTCATTATGGTGCAAAAAACAAAAAACTTGCAGAAGAGGATGGAGAGAAGTTTTTTGTGAATTCAAATTTGAGCAGAAATTCTGTTAAATTAGCCTCTGGTCTGACCTTCAGCCCTCTGCAAGCCAGGCCACAGCTTCACAAACCTTTTCCTGAGGCATAGTATGTCAGTGATGGGAATGACAGCTGTAACTGACAGAACCTGTGTTGCTGGATAACAAAAGGGCACTTCCCCATTTTGCTCACAGCTGTGTGCCTTTTGTGCATTATGGTTTGGAAATGTATGGTTTCTGGAAATTGCATCCAAAACTGTAAAGCAAGAGAAGTAGTCATTCCTGTGAAATGTGATGCAGCATACAATGGCTGATAATTTTGCAGATTTTACCAATCAGCAATTCAGGAATGCTTCATTTCTATACCTACGACAACCTTTATAGCATGGAATGTGTCACTTCATTGACAAAAGCTTTGCAATATGTTTCATAAATTATTTTCACAAGGGAAAAAGCAGTGCATATTCTAGCAATGTCAGGCAGAACTATTACCTCAGTCATCATTTAATTAAGTTTTTTCATTACTACATCACTCATTGTTGCAGATACATTAGAATTAAAATGTCTACTTTCCTTGTAAGAATATTATTACAATCATAAGGAAATATTTAAATTAAATTATTCATTCCCTAACCTATTCATTTTTGCAGTGCTGCTAGTTTCTTTGTCTTAGTGGCTTTCGTGTAATAATTAAGAGATCTAGTTTTACCTGAAACATCTTAGTGTCACTAAGGGAATCCGTTGCTTCTTACCAGATTTGTCTCCAAATCCCAAGGCTGGAACTTTTTAAAAGTAGTAGTAGCAATGTCTTACCACTGCAAAAATCCTCTGTAAGGCTTCACCATAACTCACTTGACAGCTTGAATAAATAGTGCATTGTTTTTCAGGCAAAGAGAGCTGTTTTGAGCGTATAGTGTCCAGATTTGGCACTAACATAACTTATGTTGTGATTGGAGATGGCCGAGATGAGGAACATGCAGCTAATCAGGTAACTTCACTCTGAACTCTTATCTCATTTATCTTCCAGGAAAAGAAAGTTGCTTTGAACGAATAATGCAAAGGTTTGGCAGAAAAGTAGTATATGTTGTAATTGGGGATGGTGTAGAAGAAGAACAGGCAGCAAAAAAGGTAACCTGTCTTCTGAAATGTTGGTGTGATACATAGCTACTAATGCAAGCCTTTCTGTTTGCATTTCTGTCAGTGTTGCACAAAATGACAAATAATTTCAGTCCACAGATGCAAGCCAACAAAAGCATGATGAGAACAACACTTAGAGTAAAATGAACCATTTGGATTCTAGCATTTGCTTCACTTCACTTTGGAAAGAGAAAAAAGAAAACAAAACCAAAAAATTATTTTTAAAACAGATGGAAAAATAATGCAGAAAAAATGTCTGACAAACTTCAAGCAAATTAAAAGATAAACAGAAGAGATAGAAAGGTTTATGGTATGATGGTTGGGTGGTGTTTTTCTTAAAATGCTGAAATTGGGAATGTTTCAAGAGAAGTGTTACAGAGAATGTGGAAAACATCTAAAAGACTGTGCAATTTTTTTTTTTTTTGCTAAGATAGATGAAGATCCATAGTTTACTGGGGCAAATATGATAAAAATATAATTTGCTTCAAGAAAGTCATATCTGCTAAAGGAAAAAGAACACAAGATAGAGATTGTGCACCAAATCTGTGTTTCCAAAAAAGAACTGTTTCCTAGTTTCCTCATTATGATAATTCAAATCTAATTTCAGCATTTTTAATGTTTTAATTTTTAATGTTCAGAAACAGATCAAATTAGTAATTTTTGCCATGCTTCCCAGTATAACCCCTGGAAGTGTGCAGAAATTGAACTTTTTGCCTCACAATGTCTGTACAGGACCAGTTAGGTAAATCTTGTTGTGCTAGGAGTAGCAAAATAAAGCACGCTCTTAGCATTGTAGTTGGAGTGGAAACAAAATGGAAATAACCAAAATGCTCATTCCAAATGGTTCCTTAATATAGGTAGAGTACTGGTGATGGGTCCTTTATAATTTTTGCTAAACAGTGGTGGTTGGATTGTGGGCTTTCCGGTTGGGCATGCTTTTTCCTTAACATTGGCTATATTGCATGGATAGATGTAGAATTCAGAGAGATGGATGAATATAGCACATTTCAAATAGATCTAAACACAACATGGAAGTATGTGGTTTTTTTCTGTTCTGATGAATTATTGAAGGAGAATAGTGTGTATACCTGCATCTCTCACAGACACTGATGCTTTCTGCAACACAGATTATCTTTTCTTAAACTAGAAATGTGTTATTTTCTTATCCAAAGACATTTCTTTTTCTGCCTGGATGGAGAAAAAATGCAATTCATCTCTGTTTTGAAGTGTTGAGTGAGAAGCATCTTTTCATGGAAGTCATATAGTCCTTCAAATGATGATTCGGTATTTTGCAGTCAAATAAGTGGAGCATCAAATGATTTCCTATTAATGCTCCTTTGTATGGGCTTGCATGCTAACAATAAGCAAGTAGCTCTTCCTAAGTAACAGGCATTTTCCAAAGAAACTATTAAGAAAGGCTATCATCTAATTATTTTAATTTCAGTTGAGCTACTAAGCTCAGATCTGTTTTGGTCTGATTTTTGTCAGTACTTGAAGAGCAAAAATCAATCCAGAAACCCAGTGGTGTAAGATAGGTGCTGGTAACCTCTAACTATCCTCGTGTGTCGTATGCCGCCTGATGTCACAGTGTTCATCTTTCCTGACCTTTTCCCTCCTCTAACAAACACAGCACAACATGCCTTTCTGGAGGATATCCAGTCATTCGGACCTCTTGGCTCTCCATCAAGCACTGGAACTAGAGTATTTGTAACTGTGTTCTAAAGCTGGTGATCCTTTTATATATATATATATATACACACATACATGTATATATATATATATGTATACATATTTCAAGTACACTGAATTTTTATGTGTGATTCAATGCCTCTGGCTTTACACATATGAATTGTCTTAAGAAGGGAAGAAATATTTGGAATTAAAAATTCCAAATTGAAGAATTCAGATTGCTGAATGGAGTTAAAGCATTAGTGCTACATAAGAAAGCTCTATGGTCTTATATATGCAACGTTTTTAAATGAATTAAAACTGTGGAGGTTGCTGGTACACACCAAGTGAGCCCTGACAGGAATGAACAAAGGACTCGAACTGGCAAAGCACCAAAACGCATTTTCCAGCCAACAAGGTGGTGTTCAACAACATTCCTCAAAATGGGATATATTCTCAGCACTGAGGTTTGAACCAGACTTTAGCCTACCTAACCCAAAAAATCTGAATTGGAATGCACTCAGACTGTATAATGACAATCCTGTCTAGACGTGTAATTTCTGTAAATTATTGATGAAAATAATTTACTGTGACTTTATTAGCAGCTGATTTTGGAAGTGGATGCAATTTTTCTTTCTTTTTTTTTTTTTGGGGTTGGGGCAGGGGAGGGAAAGGGTTATATAATATTGTCTCTTTTATAAGTTTGGCAAACAGAATGTGCATATGATGTGTTGTGCCTTAAAGAGAAGACTGTGTTCGTGTGTTATAATGTAATTTTGGTTAAAAACTCTGTAGATAAACAAAAAAACTTTTGTGATAATTTTTGACATGACCAAATTTGAAATTCAAAGAAATCAAAGAGCAGGGCTGCACCAAAGAATTTAAGTATTTGTTGCAGTAAGAAAAAATAATAAAGGAAAGTTTGTGTTTTTATTTGGATTCTGAATAATTCCACTGATTTTTTGAGAAAAGTTAAGAAAATATTGGGAGGTTGATACTGGGGACCGCTACCTGAAAAGGTAAAAGAAGAAAGAGTGTTTAACACCTTCAGCATCATTTCTTGATTCTCCAGCAAGAGAACTAAGAGGCATATTCATTAATTACTGAGTCCACTGAAAGCCATACTAGGAGTGCATCTGCTGTGTATAAGAGAACAAAGTTCCACCCAGCAGACAAAGTGTTCAGGTGGCATTACTAGAAGGTGAAAATGTGGAGTTAATCCCAGATGGGGAATAAAACACAAGTTCATTACGAATGAAAAATTACTAAAGAAGCTCTCATCTGTCAGATGTGGAAATTATGCTACATTTAGCATATTCAGGATCAACACAAGCTACTGAAATTGCTGGCTTGATGACATCAGCTGTTTCAGGAGAATAGTCCACTTTGGTAAAGAAAACAGCATTTTTCTGTAGCTTTTCCATTCTGTTCCACATCTTTGTGTATTTTGTTTAGGGTCACCATGATTTTCCTCATCCATTTTTGATTGCTCAACAAAATTACACAGGGACAACCCTAAATGTTTTTGAATCAGAAATCTCAATAGCATGTCAGGCATCTGAGGAGAGGATAAGGAGTGATTTTCATGAAGAAACATTGAGAAATATATCACCTTAACTTCCATAATTTCTATTAAAAGTTACAGTCCATACAGCAACAATTACCTTGCAAGTTTTGAACGTGCTACCTTTCAGCTATGGAAAATGAGCAAGATCCATATTGCACACAGGGCCCTTGATGTTCCGTGTGCAGCTTGAGCACTCTGTAATAACAGCAAGTGGCTCATCTCTCACGGCAGAAGGTGGAAACTGCTTTTTCAATTTTTAACACTGTATGTGGAGACACCTGAGGCTGCATGTGCACTGACTGCGTGAAGAGGTATTTGCAAGAGAAGATGTTAAAGGCAGACTCCAGGATGTCTGCACGAGCACAGTAGTCAGCACTGAGGTGAAAATCTTCTCTCTTTGTGCTCTGAAGCCATCATATGCCATAGTTACCAGGTAGCAACTTTGTTCATTTAAACTTTGTTGAGGTTTTAATAAAGTTACTTGGTAGGTGAAAGCCTGGAAAGCTACAAGTCCAAGGTGAAACTTCTCTATAAATTCATAAAAATGGATTTCTTTGCTGTGTTGGAATTGGATATACGAGTCACCACACCACAAACTAACAATAATTTTTATCACTGGGCAGTTTAAAACCATCACATGAGACTCACCACATATGAAATCACTGTAGACTAGGTAGATATTTGGGTGATAGATTTGTGTGTCCAAAACAAAAATAATTATGCAAAAATAATTACGCAAAAAATTTTCAGTACCTGGAAATACATGTCATGAAAATCTGTAGTACAGCTTTTTTAGTTTTTCAGATGGGAAAAAAGTGTTTCTACTGGAATAGGAAAGAACTTTGAAGCCCTTCTCAAGTTCCAGCATTACATAAAAATCTCAATGTAAAAGATGTGATAAAACAAAAAATTTGTTTGGTTAACTATCTTTTTTCTCTTCTTTCTTTTTTTTTTTTTTTTGACATGTCATATTGTTTTTTAAATGCATGAAGTAATGTTATTTCTCAAGTTATTTGTTCAGCTTTTCAATGTTCTTTTCCTAATCAAATGAAAGAACAAAAAGCAGCTCAGCAACAGCCGTTGGTTCTTATTAAAGGTTTGCAGTGCCTTCATTGGAGTTGTGCTTAGCTTTCTGTGGCAGATATGGCTCAATTAATATATGGACTTCTAGAGAGGAGATGGAGGCAAAAGGAGGGAAGTTTTACAGAGCATGACAAGGTTCTGTGTGCCACCATAGCAGAAGTTAATTGTTAAAACAAGTAATCCACACAAACATATATCCAAAGAAAATTCAAGGATGTAGCTCAAAAGGCTTTGCAATACTAAAACTCTAAAACGAAATTTCACAGAATGAATACTCTCTTGCTAAGCAAAAATTGCTATATATCTTTAAATAAACTTCTGTAGTACACACCTGCCTTGTAGAGAGAAATTAGTCTGATATATTTTCCTGCATGAACAATACAGAGGAGAAAATAACCAAGGCAGAGACAGTCACACCAGACTGTTCCAGATGGGCCTAAGAAGATTAAACTGAAGGTTGGTCACTTTGGCATTGAGTGCATTTTAATTCAGAAGCATATTAATCAGAAACTACCTTCCCTTCAGCCTCTCCTCAACAACCAAGATTGAGCACAAGGTCCTATTTGCAAGTATTTTGGGCAAATTAAATATAGAATAAAATGCCTTTTGCTGCTACTCTAGCAGTTCTCAGTACAGAACATGAATGTTCATTAGGCATTTGAGTGGTCAGCTTGCAAAATACAAATATTGTGTGATTACAGTCATGGCATAGTATCTTAGACCTAACTCTGTGCAGTTCAGTAAAAGAGGGCAGAAAAACCTAAAAATTATGCTTATTTTTAGATGCCTGTGGAGATTGTGCACAAAGATAGAGGTAGCAGCTAGCTCCCAGATCTATTCCCATCTGAATCCAGTGCAAGCAGCAGTGTTTGCATCTGAAGCAGATGCAGAGTGTGTTCCTGTGTAAGCATTGACGAGGGAGATGAGGCCAAATCAAAGTCCTCTAAACAAGCACTCTTCGTCTTGGGGCAGATGAAATCTTACATCACATTGGAACTGCAGAGTTTATGGAGAATATAGGCTTGACCCACAATAGGAAGACTAGGTTTTAGCAGTGAAGTTGTATCCAGATCCAGGGTTTCAGTTCAAAAGGCATCTCTGCTTTATAGGATTGACACCAGGCATATGCTGTAAATGAATATGGTATTTAGTATCTCTGAAGAGGAGCTGAAGTGACATTAGCCAAAATCCCAGCAATAGCAGCATTTTGGAGATTTGAAGCCAAGGGTCTCTGTCATGTATTAGCAGATTATAGTTTATTAGGGCCTACCTAATTTAAGAAAAATGTAAATTAAAATTAAAAGCTTGTAAAATTATGTACATCTTTACTCTTTCTCAATAAATACACTTGGAAGTGTCATTTTCTGCACTATACAATGTTGTAAGTTGTTTGGTTTGTGGTTGAAAGATGCAGTGTCTCTTACAGGAGCCAAGTGTGAGCTGGGACTCTGACCATCCACGCTGCCCTTGTTGCTCATGCCTGGAGAAGCCCTGAGCCCGTATATGGGTCTGGTAGACACTGGCTCACCTGTGGACTGTGCCTTGCTCCAGATGCAGCCTGAGAGACAATTAGCAGCTCTTTGCAGTCTCCTTGAGACAAAATACAGAAAAAACCAATTTGATGATGTAGACACACAGTGTATGCATTTATATCCCCATGCCAGTTCACTCACTAATATTATGCTAATACCTTTATGGTCATAGGTTGTTCAGGAGACAGACTGGGCTACTGAGGAGCAAGCAGCCTCCAGTTGAAGATCACCCTCATGAAACTCTAAATGTTTTTGAGAGCAGTACTTCATTTTTTTAGTGAGGTGCTGAATTTCGTTTTGAGTCAGTCCCTCCACAGTCTGCTAGCAGAGGCCAAAGTGAGATCACAGAATTGTCAGTACACTTAGATGTGACATTATGATCTTGGGAACTATGTGGCAAGGGGCAGAGCCTTGGTAGCCACAGTGATGCAGCCACAAGAAGCAGCTTGTAAGCAGTGGACTTCTTTGCAAGAGGTTAGATTAAAGCATGTCTCTTACAAACACAGCTGTTCTGTCTGTACATCTGCTGCCTTCTCAGTTTTAGGAACAAAAAGGAAGATCTGTCAAAAATCAAGTGGACAAAATACAAAGAAATCTCCTCTACTGAGCGGACAAATCCATAGTAAACAATTTTACAATGTGTCTCCCAAATGGGTTTGCATTCTCTGGTGACTCCAGAGAAGAACCATTCAGTAACATTTCAGGAGAGTGAGATAAGAGGTAGTCAGAAATTGGGTGATAGTGCAATGTTACCTTCATTTCTCATTGCTGAGAAACTCAGTGCTCTAAATGGCTGTCATTGTATCCTGCTCATGATGTCCACAGTGATGAACTAAAGCAAAAATATCGTACTGAGAACATTTACAGGTGGACTCTTCCTCATTTGGATGCAAAAATGCTTCTTCATCATTATCCATCACCTATAAAACTCCTCCCTGCAGAAAAATGCACTTTAGGGTTGACTTGTTTGATTAATTTTCTTTTTTTTTTAAACAAATAATGGATTCTGAAACATTTTGGAAATGTTTATAAGTTTGGGAAAACTTTTTTGATTTTCTAAAAGCCTAGGCAGTAGAAGGAATTCTGAGAAAGTCAAAACATCAAGAGTTTGTTTTTCCATGTTAGTTTCTCTACAAATTTCAAGGTCTAATTTTCAAAGGACTGAGTATCTAACTTGAAATAACTAATTAAAAAACGAAGAATTTGTTTTTCTGGTTGGGAAGTAAAGATAAAAAAAGAAGAAAACACCAGAAATTTTCAGAAACCAATTTTTTAAGTGGACAAGCAAAAAAACTCCTTTGGTACACAAAAAACCCCCCGTTTCTCAAATTTTGTGGATAATTTAGGGATCGACATCCATCTAAACACGGGCTATTAGAAATTCACATATTCACTTCAGTAAACATGAAGCAAGAAAGCAGAGAAGTATGAAGGACAGGATTTATAAGAATTATATGAAGGAGCCAGGCTAGAATGGAGCTTAATTAGATTCCATTTTTCTGCCTTGCTCGTAGTGTCTGGGAGAATGGAGCACGGCAGAGAGGCAAATGGAAAGTGATTCGTGTTTCCTACACTACTATACAATCTACTGTGCCCTTCACCAGGAAGCACACACTTTTTCTACATGGAAAAAAACAAAAACAACTCGAGCTATTTGGAAAATGTTAGAAATTGTTGACTCATTGAAACCAAAATGTGTTTTGGGAGTGCACACACCAATGTCAGTGAATGGAACATTTCTAGTCCTATTTAGAGAAAGAGTGAATCAAAGGCCCACCACATCAGCCAGAAAAACAGTCTGAGCTACTGCAGGAGTCTGATGACTGTGGCTGTCAGATGACATATCAAGCCCCTGTTCTTTGCTTTCAACTTGTCTGGATTAGGCTCTTGGTGTTTAGCCTTCTGACTCAAAACAGTTCTAATTTGGTCCAGTTGTGAAGAGTAATGTTTCTAAATCAGGGGGGAAAAAGAAAGATAAGTGAAGAAAAGAAAAAAGAATAAGCATAAGGAGATCATGTCTAGTATTGTGAGCCTTCTGGATAGTGGAGCAAACTCTTAGCAGTAGGGCACTTAACAGTAGGACTTCTTTGCAGGTTTTTTAAGGTTTTTTTTTGGGTGGTGTTGGAGTAGCCTTGGCTGGCAGCCAGACTCCCATCCAGCAGCTCTCTCAGGGACTTCACAGTGCTGGGGATGTCTGGTGCCAGGGGAGGCCTCTGCCTGTATCTCACCAGCATACCCTATGAGCAGCCTGTAGTATTACTTTTATAAGGGTGTGCTAGCCTCAAATGCTACCTTTCTCACATGGAAAGCTTTTTGTTTGAATTGATTTTATGGTACAAGCCATGACTGGAGCATGTGTTATACCTTTTCAGCTCATGCAAACCAGAAACCCTTAATGAGAGCTGTGCCTCATGATCACTCATGTTTAAAAGCAAAACAAAACAAGGAGGAAAAAAAATGGGAGAGGGAGAAAAACAGAGCCAAGTGTGGAGGGCTGTTCCAGTCACACGGCATATACACACTGATTTATGAAATGCAGTCCAATTCTCAATAATCACCACAGACCACTGATGCGTGGCAGCTGATGGAGGTAGGGTAATTAGCAAAGCCCAGCCTCTCCAGTTACTCACTAGGAGCTAAAACAAATTTATTACAAGCTCTGAATAGTCTTGATGAGGAACATAGTAATGTTCAACATGGAACTGCCTGGTGGCCAAAAGAGATGCACTGTAGCCACCTGACCCCCATACCAGTTGAAAGGGGAAACAGCCAATTCTGCACAGATCCCTTCTCAAGGGAGGCCGTCACTCCAGTCACCTGGCCCCTCACCTTGTCCACAACAACCTTGCCTGCCACCATTCCACTGAGGAGAGGCAGTGATCCAGGCAGCATCACATCTGGGTGTAACCCCCAGGGAGCAGGGGGTGCAGCTCCCAGTGCTTTGCTGACTCTGAGTTGCTTTTATATCTTCCTTAAATGAAGTTGGTTCTTGGTGGAGCAGGTGTCCTAGCTGGGAGGCATCTATTCACAGAGGAAAAGAAACAGCTAATTTAGGGTCTCAAGAGGTCAAGAACTGCTCACCCCAAAAGATATCCAAGCACTTGACAGTGTTTTTATTTTTCCTCTTTACCTAAATGCTTACAAGTGAATTTTCTTCTCTGGTTAAAATGCAGTTCCTCAAAGGAAGTTTACTTATAATGGAAAGGCTGACTCAACCTTCACTCTAATAACCAGGAAAACACAACAGTAAAATGAAACAATAAATCATTGCTCTGACAGTAATGAGGCACTTGCTTAGACATTTATCTGTCCTTTTACAGGGCAGTAATTTTATGGTTGAAAAGCCTTGGGTTAAACTTTGTGCCTGCAAAGAAATTGCCAAGCCCTAGCCAAAATTGCCTCATTTAGCAGATGGTAACATTGTACATAATTAATGTATTCATTTTCATTCTTAAAAACTAGTAAATGCAGTGTATTTGAACTTCCTCCTGAAAGCTAAATTTATTATCTACAAAACATTGAGACTGTGCCAACTGTTTCAAGGAGATTATGTCCTGTCTTTCCCCTGTTTTCTAGCAGTTTTCCACTAATACCACCTGGGTGGCTCTTGTCTATAAGAAACTTCAGTGCAGACAACAGCTTTCTCCTGTCCCTTTTGTTGCTTCATATGTTTTCATGATAAACATTTCTTTCCTTCACCTCCATCTAAAAAGCAGAGAGGCTGCCACTTGTTTGCTGAAAACGACTTTAAATTCATCAGCTCTCCCAGACCTAATAAAGTGACATGTTTACAATGCTAAAGGAAATCAGGTGTTTTAGTGTTAAAGGAAAAAAAAAACATATTTATGTAGTGTTACAGTAATACAGTTTGCCTGGCCTTTCTCAGCCTATTCATCATCCAGCAATCTCCTCACAAAATGCTGTGGAGTCTGTGTGCTTCAATGCCATGCAATAGTAAGTGCAAATTCACCATAAATCACGTATTGCAGCGACCCCCCCTTGGCTGCTGGCAACTGCTGCAGTGGGGCACATGTAGGGAAAGAGTCATTCCCCGGGCATGTGGCAGTGAGGATGGAGCAAAGGAAACCCAGTGGCAGGTGGGTACTGCTGCTGCAGCGCCCTCTGCTTCTCAGGTAAATCCCATTCATGCTACTTGTCCCACTACACCCCACCAGGAGCTGCAATGTCCTACCACTGAGCAAGCCTAGGTGAGAGCTTTGTGGGAGACAGGAGCGGTTTCTGTCTTCCCTATTGAGTGGAAAGATGCTGTTACATTGTTCTAACACACAGGTAACCGAGGCACTAAGTGATTTTTGTTGACACATCATGGCAGGATATGAATCATACACCTGAAATTAATCTCAACTCTTCACCCTTACCTGTTGATAAATCCTGTATCTATTATTCTCTGGCCAGGGCCCCATGAGACTTCATCAATCCTTGATGAAGTTGAAATTTTCCATTCTGCTCCATGTACAGAGACTGGTGTAAGTCTATAATGAATGGGTTCTGGATTTTAAGAGGAAATAACACTCCTTACATATGAGCAGAAGGAGATACCGAATTTCTAGCTAGTATTTCAACCACGTTCATAGACGTGGGTAGAACATAGAAATCTTTAATTGGTAGCTTTCTCTTGTTCCCACCCCTGTTGAACAACAATCAGACTCTACTCTGTGGTTATATGCTAGAAAATATCTGGAGAACATGTGGTTCCTTACTTTCTTCAGCTGGCTGTCTTCACTGACTTTCAATCTTTCGATGGTAGTTGTGAGTTTAAATATCTTTTCTTGCACCTGTAGATATCAGAGCCAGCAGGTCCTGCATTCCAGTATGCAAATCTACAGACACTTGGCACTCAAATTGACCACTGGGGTTAGTAAAGGAATCTTGTCTCTGCTCTGAAGACTCTATGGTAATGATCTCTCCAGTGATGCAATAGCAGTGACCTCTGTGGTGATACAATAACACCACAGAACAAAACATCTGGCTATAGAAAGCAGCCACTGGGCTCTGGGACAACAGTTCCTTTTAAATGGTTTTAATAAGATGAGGTGCATAAAGAAGTGGATGACATTGTTTTGGCATATTTCTGAATTAAAAGAGGGTGAACCTCTTTATCTCTGGTAACCATGGATTTCAATATTGGGATGCATTACAAGAAAAATATTGTCATTATAAATCATCACATTATACTCCCAGCCTTGTAACTGGAAGTCTTTCTTGACTCTCACAGCAGTAAACTGACAATCTGTCTCCGTGATGTTCTGCCATCTGGAGAAGTGGTGTTTTCAGAGTTTTTATCATTGTGGATTTCAGGATAACATAATGAATAGAAGAAACCAGAAATCTTGTCAGAGTGTTGGACTTATTAGAACATAAAATACAAAACAAATGTGTTGATATTTGCTTTGTTGGGAAAATCAAACTGAATAACACAGCAGACTCTCTAATGTAATCCTGGCTGATACGTTTCTTTCCTGTTTCTCCACCTTTGTACTTAATCCAGAGTTCCTCAGTAGTTTTCAGCATGTAGATTACTCCCCAGTGCAGAGCTTTTCTCATGGTCCAGCTCACAGTTCCATGGCTGATCAGCTACTTCCCCTTTCACAACAGCTTAGTACTATGTAACACTAATGCCTGGTTTGGAAAACCCACATACCGTCATTTATGTTTGGCTTCTTCAGTGTAATAAGGCCAACCAAAGGAAAGACTTTATTTTTTACAGATGTAAGCAGATGCTTGGAGCACTATTAGGAGTCCCAAAGCTGTAGCTGTGGGAAAGGTTATTCTCCACTTGCCTGCTTGCAATCATTTCTTCAGATAAACCTATCTCCCCTGCAATTGTCCATATCAGATCTGATTGGACCAGCCATCCAGGAGATCTAGCTTGTCTACTTATATCAAGTGGCGTATCAGAAAAGGGTAATTGTGCTTGGCAATGGCAGTGCGTTTTTCCTGGTCCCTTCTTCCTACTCCCACCTTTAATGAGATTAATTTTCTTGAATATTCTGTGGTGCATAGCTGTGCATTCAGCAAAGATGCCTGGGATAGATGAAATAAACATTAAGTTATTTCACCCTTTCTTGACATTTGCTGATGGAGCATCTCTGTTTATACAGCATTTTTAGAATTTATTTTCAGACTAGTTCCTAATGCACTTCCTAGTCTGCTTTGTAACTATTGTGCACTAAAAATTATCTTAATTATAATTAAACATTTGCATTATTTCAGGATTTTTCTTTTTCTTTTAAAACCAGTGTTAAACATTTCATTCTGTTGATGAGTGTGCTAGCTGCTTCCAGTCAACACAGAACATTGGGTCCAGGTATTTAGGCAGATTTTCAGCTGTCTTATCATGGCCCTTGCAGTCTGAGATTGAGGGATGCCAAAAAATAACCTTTTCATAATGATTCAGCAAGTTTAGTGGTCAAGAGATGTGCCAAGGTTTTGGTTGAGGCAATTTTTTTTCTCAGTGGCAGGTATGGGGCTGTGTTTTGGATTTGTGCTGACCACAGGGTTGATAATACAGCAGTGTTTTTGCTATTGCTGAGCAGGGCTCACACAGAGCCAAGGCCTTTTCTTTCTTCTTTTGTACTGCCAAACTGGCAAGGGGGCTGAGGATATATGGGAAATTGGGAGTAGACACCGCCAGGACAGGGGACCCTGGCTGACACAGGGATATTCCAGACCATATCACATCATGCTCGGTATATAATGTTAGGAGAAGAAGGAGGAAGGAGGGACATTTGGAATGATGTAGTTTGTCTTCCCAAGTTACCATTGCAGGTGATAGAGCCCTGCTCTCCTGGAGATGGCTGAACACCTGCCTGCCCATGGGAAGCAGGGAATTAATGCCTTGTTTTGCTTTGCTTGTGTGCATAGCTTTTGCTTATCCTATTAGCCAGTCTTTATCTGAACCCACGAGTTCTCCAGCTTTAACCCTTCTGATTCTCTCCCCAGTCCAGCTAGTGGGGGAGCGAGTGCGTGGCTGCATGGGGCTTGGCTGGGGTTAAATCATGGCAAGGGGGTAAAGATCCTTTTTGTCTCAGGATTAGTACACCTTTAGGACTACTCAGACATCACCCTAGAATGTGGCAATAATGTCTTGGAGGCCGTTTGAAAAGACGATTGTGCTGCTTGACCCATTAACTGAGAGGTAGCAAGTGAGAGTTACTTGAGAAAACCTCCTGGAATTGCTATCTCTAAAGCTCACGGTCATCCAATAAACTGAGATTACACGTGTGTAACATTACCCAAGTGTCAGCTCCATAGCATGCTGTCTGCAGTGAAAGTTTCTCAGAGTTGTGTAAGCAGTCTTGTGATTTGTTTGAGAGATGAGGGAAGACATGCACTGTAACATTTGGCCTCAGCTGCAAGACGATGACTTCAGTGATGGCAGACAATCCAGTAAGTGCATTTGTTGATACAGTATGCCTCTCAGCCAGGCAAATGCTTCCCCTGTAAGCCAGATTTATGTCTCAGACGGATTGCATAATTTATCAGCAAGCCAGACCAGACCTATTGTTGCCTACAGAAGAGAGCCTCCAGAGATGGCAGGAGTGTGGTCCAAAGAGTTTGCAGTGCAGTCCGTGTGGCTTTTCTAGCTCTCTACATTAGAACAGGCAGAGATAGATGGACAGATTGGGATCTCTGCAACTTTACCACCCTGTGCTTAACAAGGCAATGAGTTGGCCATAGAGACAATGCCAGGAGACATTCCATAAGCTCCCTGGAGTCAGGACTGGATTTTCAAAGAAGCCAAGATTAAAACACAGTATTTTCCATGAATGAGTTTCCTTTCTACTGAGGTCATAGCATATTGAGAGTGTGTAATTCAGCTATCGGCAAAATGTTCTTGTACTCTCCCTGGCTTAACAAAAAGAGCCAGCATTCCCATGCTCTTCCTGCAGAGAGACTTTGTGCAAAGCACATTGTCAGGAACGTTAAGGAAGCTGTGGCCCTGTCTTTTTTTATACACATGTTTGAGGTCACACATTTTCTCTGTATTGATTCATTCTAGAAGAAACAAGTGAAATGGAGCTGGTAGGACAATCTCATAGGTAACTGGTATTCTCAAATTCCTTGGACCTCAGCCATTTAAATAGGATTATCCATAGCATTATTCACAGCAGTTGATGGTTTCCAAAGGACTTTGCCAGTGCTAGTACATCTTTCAGCAAACTTCAGTTCAATTGATCAAAAGCATCTGTTGGGCTGAAGAGAGATGGGAGGCCAGATATATTCAGATGTTTCCTGAAAAATAGGATAGTACTGAATGCCTCCTTCTCCAAAGGTTTCTAGCCATAGTGACTTCTTGAAGTCTTTACTACTCATCATTTTGGTAAAATTGGTGGAAAGAACAGCAAACCAATGTCGGCTGCAGTGTTTCAATAGCAACACTTCTGGGGTTACTTTACAAAATTCACAGTTGTTACCACATTTTTCCATTTTCCATTTTATTCTGGAAGCTGACTAAAAATTATTGGTAGTAGCAGATATCTAGGTGTTCTGAAACAGTGAATAAAATTTGTACTCATAGGATATAACAAATTTTTGAGCAACTTTCTTGACAGAAGACATCCATAAAAATTTTGGATAAATGTTTTAAAAGTCCCTAGATCCTCTGGCCATTGACACAAATGGAAAACAGATAACAACTTTTCGTTTTGGAAGGAAAATTGATCTTATTATCATGATGCTCCAGCACAGAATTTTGTGAAATGCTTTGCCAGCTCAGACATCAAACAAATAATAGTGAAAGCACAGACTAAAGCACCCACTCACTTTCTGGGCAGACTAGTAGCCTCAGACAGGAACATTACTGGTATCAGTCAGAAAAATACCAATTCTGTTTCTTAGAATATTCTGAGTTGGGAGGGACCCAGGGGGATCAAGTCCAGCTCTTCAGTTAATGGCCCATACAAAGATCAAACGTACAACCTGGGCATTATCAGCACCTTGCTCTGACCAACTAAGCTAAGAGTCCAGAGATGTTTCAGAGGAGTAAAGGAACTGATAGAAGAAGACAAATGCAGAGATTAATTTCTTGCCTTTGAAACATAATTCCAGGAAGGAAGGAAAAATCTTTTGAAAACAACCTTGTTGTTGTTACTGTTCTTCAAGAAAAGATAAATTAGAGGGTCCCAGGGACCCACTCACTTTCACCCTATGAGTCCCTGCAACTTGAGGGTGTGCAGGGGAGATGTGACATGGGACCAGCTAATGGAGGAGAAGAGTTTGGGAAGTGTGGCCCCTTCTTATTGCCAAATTTAAACGAAATTGGGAATGGGAAAAGCACAGAGTGGAATTGGGACAGGGCTAGGGTTGGTGCAGATCAGGGCTTGACATCCATATAGTAATTTTTTTTGCAGCAGCCCTTGGGGTACGAGCTGAGTACTTGGGATATTAGTTTCTGAACTGTGATGCTTGAAAGCAGTTGTCTTCTCCAGCCATGGACTAGTGCTGAGATGGACAATGTCAGCCTCTCTTATCTGCTTCACACTGAACCCCCCCAGAAAAACATAAGTTATTTCTCCTGTCACTCAGCCCCTGGTAGCAGAGATGAACCATCATGGGTGGCAGGTGAACAGTGACGTGATTGTTCTTGCCTAGAGTAGTGAAGCCTGTTAATGTTTGCAGTCTATTTCTCCTATTTTTTTTTTTTATAAAGGTTGATTCCAAGCAGATACTGCTGCTTTGAGCCGGCTTTTCATTCATCTGTGTCACCAGCACAGAGTAATTTCAGCCTGCTTTGTGGCCTCTGTAGGTCCTGACCTCGAAGTGTGAGGAGCAGGGAGTGGCAGCGGGGTGGGCAGGCAGTCTGACGGCTGGAGAAGCTGGAGAGATGCTCCATTGGCAAAGCACAGGCGGATCACCACGGCTCAGCTGATGCCACAGGCTAGTCCCACTGCTGCTCCCAGCCTCCAGCCATCGAGTTTCTCCTTCAGCGCCATCTTATCAAGAAGGGGTTGTACAAACGCGGAGCTGAGGGTGTTCCGGGGGAGAACGAGACGATCGCTCGCTGTGGTTGTGGTTCGTGCTGCCGCAGCCGTGTGAGCTCCGGCTGCTCGTCGGCGGGGACACACTGCCATCTCCCGACGCCGGGCTCCGGCTGATGGAGCGCTCCGCGCCCGCCTCCCCTGGGGATGCTGCGGGGAAAGCAGCGCGGGATGAGATGCGTGGGGACAGGGGCTGGTTCATCCATGTTCTGGTTTCAGCGCGGGTTTGGAGACCCGTTCGCAGACGGCAGCAGGAGGCCCCGCTCCGGGCCGCGGGGTGGGAGCGGCGCTGGAGTGAGAGCAGTGGGGCGGCGGCGACACAGCGAGATGAGCCCGAATGCAGCGGGAGCTCGGGAGGCGCACAGAAGTGCCTGAAGCTGAAAACTGAGCGGGTTGTCTCAGGCCATTCCTGGCACCATCACTAACAGCAGGGTAGACAGGAATCAGTAAATTGCGTGTGACCTGCCCACCCTCTCACTGCACCTGTTCCACCTTCCCGAAGGAGAATGCATTTAAAGGAAGCAACAGCGTAATTTTACACTCCAAAAAGACACTAATATGTGCTGGAAATCAGCAGAAATTCATGCACCTTTATGTTTAGCTATTACAAATACCATTCCCACTGAAGCAAACCAAGCTGGGGAGAGAGAGCTGGGAAAGAAAACGCGTTCAGCCGCTGTCCCTGTCTCTGCTCCAGCACACGGGACCGTCTGTGGGACGCCGCTGGAAGTGCAGTTCCCTGCTAAACTGAAGGCCAGCAATTCCCAGCAAAAGCACCAGGGGTCATTCCACTCTTTAGCTCCACCTTAGAACAGCTTCTCAGCATACAAGCGCTAGCAAACACCCCTCCCCTTTTCCTCTCCCTCTCTCTGCCTACGATAAACCTGAACTGCAAATAAGGTTGTGTTTAGACAGGAAAGTGGTGGGAATATTGTCTGAGTAAAGACAGGAGGATCTATCCCGGTGGAAAGGCTTTTCAATGGTTTACAGTATTTGCCTGTAATTGTACACATTCCTTGAACAAATCACATCCACTCATTTATTATCGTGCTAAACAGCGCAGTAGGTCTGGTACACAGGTGTGTCACTCACCCTGCTTCAGGCTAGAGAAATCTGCAATGGAATGTGATTTTTCCACACAGAGTTATGTTAATGCAACATCGGAGGTGACCAGTTTGGGGAGATGAGGAGAGAAGGAAATACAGGAGGAAAAATAATCTGAACAAAATGTTCACCCAAACATGGAATAAAATTACCAAGAACAGGTGTTTGGTTTCTTCCCTGACATAAAAAAAAGGGTTTTTTTAATTAATAATTCTTTTAAAAAATTTAAATATTTCTCTAGCTGCTGATAGTTTGATCTGAAAGGCCTGATAATCAGTGGGAACTTTCCCTGGGCTTTAGATTGTGTCCCACATGTCAGCTGGATTTATTTGACATGGGAGTCATAATGAGGATGAAATTGTTTGAGGCTAGAATACCTAGGGCTTTGCTTCTAGTTAAAGCAGGTTACACATGTGAAAAATGTGTACCTCCTGTTAACTACTGTGAGTGTTTTCCATGTTAAATGCAAGGTGTTTGAGGCCCACAGTCCCACAGGAACAGAGGTGCAGGTTTAGGGGAAGGTAAAAGCTACACACACAAACACAAACACGTTTTTTGCCATTTTCTATGGCTTAGTATTTCATCTCATACATGAGCAATGCAGTACACAGGATTGATGTGCTTTGGGCAAAGAACTGAGTGCTAACCCAGCTATTTCCACCAGAAAGTTAACCCCTTCCTTCCTGACCTTCCTCTGCACTCCACCTACCCACTTCAAGAAAAGGTAAGTCACTCTTCTCACAGACATTTTTTTCCCCCAGGAAGAATGGCTAGAAAAAGAAACATCCTCAGTTCCCAGTGTATATCAACATATGAGTTTTGCTGTTCTCACAGTCTTAACACTTATTTGCTATAACGGGCTCTGGTACCTCACTCCATGTCTGTCCAGCACCTACCCAGATAATATAGCCTAAAGTCCTTAATGGATGCCTAAGATTACACTATGTCGGCACTCACTCCCTGGCTTGTCTGAAAGTTTTTCATCATCTTGGCCAAGAGTTTCCATTCTTTTTAGTCTCCAGAAACATCAGGCAATCCCTATGCAATTTATTGCAGTTTATAGTTTCTCTATATGAACGTCACTTCCAAAATATTCATTAGAAAAATTAGTCATTTACAATAAATGTTACATTTTTACAAGAAAATGCAGCAATTCTTTATTAAGCATCTGGATTTTTTCAGCACCACTTCATAATGAGGATGAGCCTGAACTGGAACACCTGATCTAAACCCTCTTTTGACTTTTGGAGAATGTCAGATCCAAGTTTTTAAGGGCTGGGATTGTCTTCATTTTGAGTCTTCCACAGCTCTGAGCACATAGTTGGCACTTAACAAATAAACAATAGTAATCCAGAGCTGGACCAGAAATTAATGGCTAGACTGTATCTGCACTTTATAAAAAATGTATATGTCTTCCACATTACCCATGCTACGTCAAATGCAATTCCTTCTTTCTTTCGTAACCATACATGATGCAATTAGAAAATATAAACTCCAGCCCACAGCTCATGGGGTCGCTAGGGGAAAACAACATCCTTCATGTGGCGTGAAGGATAATCCAGAGGTGTGATTTGGAGTGATGAAATGGCTTTTAGACAATGGCATTATCGCAGAGAAACAATAACTTGAACTATGGCAGCACCTGCTGCAAAGCTCACCTGGGCAGAGGCTCAGTGTTTGACCTGCAGTCACACCTGGCTGGGAAGGAACAAGCTGTAAATGACACAAGGGAAAATATGAATTTGTGACTGTGTCTTATCATGGAAATTAATCCATGTCTGATTCATTCCCACCTCTCCAGGAGGACAGAGAAGGTGGCTCACCCAGGCTGGATTTACATGGATACAGCTTCATATCAGCACTCTCAAGAGAATGAGCACTTTGTGTATGTAACAGGCTCATGGAGCTTCCCTTTGCAAAGTATCACCTGCCAAAACCTTCCTGCTAACATCACTCCTATTTTACATGACCTGGGGTTTAGGCAGAAGTGTCCAGAATTGTAAACTAAAAAAAAAAGAATGATTGAAAAGCATCTCACATTGTCCTCCCTCAGGAAAGAGAAGTGCAGGGAACTTCTTGAACCTGGAAATACAGTAGGACAGCAGCATTAGTTGCAATCTGTATTGCTTTGGTCAAAAGCCTATACTACATTTTCCTTAGCATCTGCTTTTGTATGTTTGGTCTTCTCTCTGCTTCGCAGTGGAAATGAAGAAACTGTGAAAACTTCTGGCAGTTTGCATAGAACAGAAGGAGAGAACATACATGGAAAAGTGCTCCAGCAGAGATGGAGTAATGGCAACTGATATGCAAGGGGAAGTCATAGGAAACAATGCAATCTAACTTGTTCCAGCTGCCTGAGCAATCACAGGGACAGTGCCAGATGTAATATAGCTCTGGTTAGCATGAGCTGAGATCTGGGATAGCCTCCAAAAGCAAGGACAGGGAGAAGAGAAGCAGCAGCTTGTTTGTGAACAAAAGACTAAACTATTTGGTTGCTAAAATATATGCAAAGGAGGTATCCCTTCCCTTAGCCCCATGTGCAAATCACATCTAATCTGGGAAAAAGACAAAGAAAAAAATAATCCAGTTTGTGGTTGTGCTGAATTCATTTGATAAACACTGGAGCTCATGCTAAATATGGAGGAGAGCTTGGACAGCGTTATTTTTGTTGGGCAGCAATTGAGTCTGATGTTTTTAACAAACTACTGCTACTCTGTTTGAGAAACTGCATTTTTAAAATGTGGATCAACTGGGACAGTTCACAACAAAGGAGCAGTTGTGAGACCCCCAGCATTAAGTGTATGGTACATGGATGGTTAGACCCTTCCATGATTATGCTTTGGGATGGTGGGTGTGAATTACCTTGGTACTATTTACCTAATGTGCAAATTACCAAGGACTGTGGTAACCGAGCCTATGTGCCAAGAAAGAGAACAAATAATCTTATTCTGAACTTCCCTCTACTGGTATTTAACCTAAATCAATCTCAAACCACTTTATACTATGTGCAGTCATGTCTATGACTGTTGAATTTACCTTTATCCCTGAGCCATTTAGATGATGAAGGAAACCTAGGGGTACTATGTAGATCAGATTGCCTTGTCCATCCCATTGCCTGCTTGCAGCTGCTCCCCAGTCTGCAAGAGCACGGGCAGAACAGTGTCAGTCCTCTCAAAGACAGCACCAAGCCTGCATGATTGCTACCCTGTGCAAATGCAATCACAATTCATGATTCACTGCTTCGCTCCAGTACAAGAGCTGTGCAAGAACACGGGCAAGACAGGCAGCAATTTGAATGCCTCTGCAGAAATGTTTTGCAAAAGAGCCCTGCTGTAAGGATCCTTCTGACTTGGTTTCCAGAACACATTAAGAAATACCTTCAAGATATTTTTCCATTTTTAACTTGCTTGTGTTTTCCCCGTGAAGGTCCAGCTGTTCAATTTGCTCAAAGTATTAAGTCTATCTGCATGAAGTGGTTTGAAGGAAAGGATTCTGGTTTGACTAGACTAAATTTCAAAACAACTAAAAAATAATTATCATTATTGGTTTATATTAAATTGAAAAAGAGGCAGGAGATAAGCAGCATTATAATCCCCGTTTTACAGAAAGAATGGAAGACCTGGGGAACTCAGACAATTTTCTTACTTCAGGATATTCATCCAGCTCCATTCTTCCTCTGACACAGAAGTCACAGGTCTGAGGAGGACAGCAGACATTGCACGAGCATAGGCCTGCCACTCATCACCATTCTCAGCTAGGAAAATGAAGCAGGACCAGATCACTCAGTTTTGCAGGCAGTGAAAAAAATAATCTGAAAAGCAGAGTTAATTCTTCAATGTAGCAGCAGCATGGGCTTCCACAGAAAAATCTCTACTCTATTTGCAATTTCAGAGCACTGCTGCAGTCATCCTTCCTGCAAACATGATCAATTAACATATACTTGTTAACATTTGTAGATGTTGCCACATAATGTAGATACGGCTGCTCCTTCCCCCGCAGACACAGACACTGTCTATTTGAGGGATAAAAGCTGCTGCTTTCCTACAATCAAAATGCCATCAGTCTTACCAGTATCAGATCTGCGTAGAGTTCTAGCCACAGAAACACTTTACATTTATCCCCTGGCATGTGCCACCTCTGTGCCCTTTTTCCCAGGGACACCACTTCTGTGGAAATATTAATAAATGACAAGTTGCATTTGTGTAATCCTGTGAAATGTTTTGACTACTAAAGTTGTTCTATAGCAGTTCATTAAAGGACACATAAAGTATTTAAGTTTACATTTTATAAAAAGATCAGGCATGCTCTGGCTGATAGCTTTCTTTATATTGAGCATCTGTTTCCTATTTTTTTAACAGTTTACAGCAGTGGTTGGCTAATTCTGTATTAATAGTTGATCTTAACTGGATCAAAACATTGTAATTTCTTAACAAAGGTTAGAGAATGTCCTTCTAACACAGCTTCTTATGGCTGCAACCAGCAATGCCTGTGCATCAACATCTGGCTTCAAAATATTAAAAATGATAAACACTTCCAGACACAATCCATCTGGTCTCACAAAATTCTACATCTGCATAATTTTGCTTTCTTTTTAAAAACCAAACACAGACTTAGTTTGTGCCTGTTACATTACTGAAGAATCCTCCTCCTTCTAAGTGTGGGGCAAAGCCCATGGTCTAGTTTTGTTGGAAGAGGACATCTGTATCTGGCTGATTGTTGTGTCTAACATCGGCTGTGTTAGTAAGCAACAAGCAGAGATTCTCTGTTTGATTGGCATACAGTATCTGAGTGAATCAGAAGGAAGGCTGCAATGAAGAAGTCCTCATGAACTGAAGGAGCAGTGAAATTTGCAGTGCTGGCTGAGATCAGGCTTTTGAAAGCTGTTTGCTTACTGCCCATCTGCATCATGTCAGTCCTCTCGAAGACAGCACCAAGCCTGCAGGATTTTGCTGCCCCGTGCAAATGCAGTCACAGTTTGCAATTCACTGCTTTGCTCCAGTGTCTCAGGCTTTCCTGAGCAGCATATTCCTTGGCTCCAACACCTTGCAGACAGGTCTGCAGCACTGCAAGGGTCAGAGCATTGGAAGCGGGACCACCCCTCTCCCTTTTGGCTAGAGATGCTTCCTGCGGGATGGCTGCTGCCGCTGTGACTAAACAATACTGGACTACTTCCTCTGGCTTCTCTCCCCTTCCTTTTCATTTTACATGCCAATTCAAGGATCTCTTGTCCCTGACTGTTTTACCCAGATGGAAAGGTTATTTGTATTTCATATGCACAAAGAAATAACAAGTCTTTCTTGCACAAATAACTGTGTGCAAAGTACAAAACGTAATTGGTTTCATTAGTTTTTAATTAATGATTCTACTTAGTGTTCAACATTATGTATATAAAGAAATGGTGAAATGAAAAATAGCATATGGAAATTAATAGATGTGTGGGAGATCAGTCTTCCAAGTCAGAAGTTCATCTTATCATTTTTGTGTCCCTCAGTGGTCTACTTTGCAATGAAACAGCATTTTCCCCTGAGCTTTTAAAAAGCTAAACAGGTTCCAGTAAGCTCTGAAGACATGACACTGAACAGGCCTTTCACCCCAGATGGAGTGCTCCATCTTAAAGCTGAAGAAGTATCAAGTTGGAAATTAACACTTCTTTCACTCTTTCAAGATTTTGCTAACTCTGATGAGAGCATCTTTATGTTAATAACAAGGGCAGCATTTTTCAGACCAGGATAATGTCCAAGAGAAGTCACTGCAAAGTTGTCTACTTTGACTTGGTTCAGAGATACTTGAGACTCCACAGTCTGTTGCACAATGCCAATCAAAAATACAGTAAGTGACATGGTCATAGCCTGAATGGAATGGGTGAAAATGGCAACCACAAACCCCAAAATATTAATTTCATTAAGGAAAAAATTCGAGTCAGGCTAGCCAGTCTAAACGCTTCACTGCGTTGTCATGCTCATTAGTTGCATGTATTTCTAAGTCCAGTTTGAGGCCAACTTTCCTGAAAAACGAGACACAATGAACGCCATCCTAACACTGTGCCTAATCTGTCATGACCGATGTGGATGTTGCTAATGTTTCCTGGAGTGATGATGGCGTGCCAGATTCTGAGAAACAAGAGCACAGTCAGACCACAGAGTAAGCTGAGTAAAACAGAAGTCTCCTGCTGCAGTACTTACATATATATCTATACAACTGAAAAGCTTGGGTACAACAAATCAATGAGAAAACCCTAGAGCAAACTAAAAGCAGTTAATGTCAAACAAACCCCCAGTTACCCACAGCAGCCACCAGAAAGACAGGCAGAGAGGTCAATTCTTCTTTCTTGACTGAGATCTGAGGCAGCTCTTTTTTATACTGTTCACACCTAGAGCTTCCTTCCCTTTCCATTCATATTTTGAAAGACATTTGAGCATAGCTTACCCTTATTTTGAAAGATGCAATGTTTCAGTCTTGACAATGATTCTTTTATTTTCAATTTAAGCTGCCAGAATAGGGTTTGTCTATTAGTGAAAGAAATTCTCAGGAAAATATAGGTGTTGCCTTGGGGTTCTTAATGACCCTGACCTGCCAGAGTCACAGAATACAACCATCCCAACAGTATCACCATGTCACACTAGAGTCTAATTAATTCGATAACAAAACCATTTAATAACCTTATGTAATTCATAGGGTGACAAGTGCCATCATCATATGCATCATCCCTTGTTTTCACCTCCTACACTGAATATTTTATAAATGTTAACCATTGAAGTGTTTTCATTCTTTCCTCCTCATTCCTACTTTCATATCCCTCAACTTTGTCTTCCCTTGTCTCACAAGGGACATTTTCCTCCATTGCAAAGACAGATATTTTACTGTGACAGGGGCATGTGGTTAGACAGAAATGGTCATGAAACTTTTGTTTCCCCTCATCAGCTGAGGAAAAAGATGTCTTAAGATGTCTGGATTAATTTACTTAAAATTGTCTATAAAGGAAATCAGAACCAAATTATGTTCTCTATTTTTTTGAGAGGAGGGAGTAGATATTCAGTATATTCTAAGTTGTGACCATTGCTTCTGAACACCTGCTATCCTGCCTCATTCCTAGGAGGTGCATAGGGCTCCTCTCTCTCTGGCTTGTCTGGGCACCCATTTCAATGTAAGGGGAATTTCTATTCTTGAGCAGAGTTCTTTTAGATATAAGAAGCAAGTGAGGGGTGTGATGGCTGTTGTCAGCCCTGCCAGGAAGGGATGCTTATAGTCCCTAAAAGGAAGCTACAGAAGGCTGAAATTAGGAATGAGGCTGCAAGATGAGTCAAGATTCAGGGTTCAAGATTCAGAAGAAACTAGAATTTTAAGCAGTTATTTCAGTATTGGTGTGAGGGTGAAGATCCTGTCTTCCCAGGTGGAAAGCAAAGGTTTCATCCTCCGATTCCTGAGAAATAACACTGCAGTCATGAAAGCAGTTCTTGCCCTTATTTTAAGACAGCCACTCACCACAAAGAAAAACACCTTGAAGAAGGCACTTGAGGAATCCTAATACTTATATCTGTCTTAAAATATTGATAAAGTTATTAAAATAAAATAAATAAAATATTACATTGAATAAAGTAGTCTTACCCCTTAAGTTTGCCTCACAGATACCTTTACCTATTTGGCATGATTTCAACAAACTATGATTGACCTGCATAGAGGCAAGTGCTCTGTATTGAGACAGAAGCTCAGTAAGTCTGAAGCTACAGATTTACTACCAATTATTTTGCTTTACTACAGCCACACAAAAAAAAAAGCCTGAATAAATTTGAGATTGTTTGGCCAATTTTATGGTCATGATTTTTTTTTATGCTGAATAAATTTGCCACCATCCATGTTCACTGAGAAAAGGATGTAAGCACAATATTAAATGTTTTATTTGATATCACAGAATAATCAAGTGCACTGTATATTGAATTGTGTTGACCTTGGAAACAGGAGTCTCAGAGTTATTCATTGAATCAAGACTGCCAAACTTTGGCATGATCTCTATTAGAATAAATGTTGTTGCACAGTAAAATATGCCAAAGTATCTCTAGAAAAGGCATAAATAATTGCATAATTTGATGTAGCAAACAAGCTAAGAAAATAAAATAGCCTCAGCAAATAATCTGTTTTCCTAGGCAGCTTACAAAGAGGAAAAGACCCAAATCAGATATTTGCATTTCCTTATTCTCTAGCTCTTAAAAGGCATTTTTTTCCCTTTATGAAACAGAAATAGTTGAGTCAGAATCTGTTTTTTTTTTTCTGTTGAGACTAATAGCAATAGCATGACTTCCGTAGTAAGGAAGCAAATCCATTTTGCCAAAGAAATGCTGTAAGAACTTATCCATACTCTCTGACGTGTAGATAACATTAGCATTTGGCTTTTCTGTCTGATAGAATTGTTTTAGTATGAACTTCATATTGCTTTGGAAGTTTCCTTGGTCTGACCTCAAGATCCCTGAAGAGTGATGGGCTAAAATGATTTCATATAAGGATTAATGAAAAGAAAAGCAAACAAGAAGAAAATTATACTGGCTTCAGATTTATCTCCTCAAGTGTCTAGGCTGCTGCAAATCAATTTTAAATTGTGCAGAAGCATATAAAAAATACATTGCCTCTTTAGCTGTAGTTTTCCCCATAAGCCTTCACTCAAATTTTAGCCAACTAAATGCTGGAAGGCAGAATAATATTAATATAGAGACAAACAGGATATGTATGCAAACATACAATCCAACTGCTAGAAGACTTTATGGACGCTCATGAGGATGAACAGTTAAGCTGGTATTAAGAATGAAAGACATTCATTGTTCAGTGATGCACTTAATTAAGCTCCAGTTCCATCTAGTAACAGATTTCTGTCCATTCCATTTTTATTACATGTTTCTTCAATTGTGCAGTTCAGTCTTATAATAAAGGAGGGTATTTCATGTTCTGGGTAAATATGTAATCCCTATGGGATCATTTACACTTGAAAATTAGCTTGGCACAAATGCAGGGCAGAAACTAGACATCACCTTTTTCTGTGTAATTCCTCCTGTAGATATTGTTATTGCACATTGAAATTGTCTGCCTCTGGATTATTCAGGAATCTTGATCCAGATCTTTTGCTTCAGTAGAACTGTTCAGGTGCAATATCACATTCAGAAAACTCTTTCTGCTATATATTCAGGTCACATAAACCAGAAAAGGAGATAAGACAGACAAATTGGCTGGGCTGACAGAAAAGCACTAACAGAGATGCCCAAAGCACAGCCAAGCCTTGATGTTTGAATTCCAAGAGATTTCACTAATTTTTGCAGATTTAAGTTCGGGAGCATGTACCAGTGATGAGATCAGAACTATGCTTCCTTGAAATCAGCTCTGCCCTTGCCTAACTTGCATGTTACCTCTCTTCAGGATAGCTAACAGAGGCAGAGGAGAAGGTAAAGTGTTTGTACCTCACACACAGAAATTCTATTGACTATTATATTAAAGTAATAAGGGGATGCAATTTAATCTCAGTTTTAGGGGCAATTGCTCAGAGAAGTGAGGAGGGAATCCTGTTGCAACACTCCACTGGTCCCAGTTGCCTGTCATCTCATCTAGAAGGGCAGCTTCTTATTCTTCCCCCCTAAACTTTGAGGACAGATCTCTGAGTAAGGGACAGCTGAATTAGATCAGGTCTCCATGGTGTGAAGAGGGTTACTGAGATTTCATGTTGATGAATCTCAATTGTGTGTACGTGGTCAACCCCTGTACTGGACGAATTAAAGATCCCTGATGGTCTGAACCACCCAAAAACTTTGCCGCCTCAAAATGCTCCTTTCTTACTGGGAGCCTGGAAGATGGTGAGTTACACAGTGTCTTCTCCAGCTTGTATTCATTCTGAAATGCAAACACAGACTTTGGCTTGTCCTGGTGCCTGCACTGTCTGCAGACATCTAGTAAATTACCAAGAAGACCTGCAGAGTTGCAGGGCTGTGACAACAGTGGAGATACAAGCATTGAATTGAATATTACAATACCATAAAGAACTACTGGAAGTTAAAGCTTTGCAGCTGACTGCTGGTCACACATGCCCCTCTATTGCCCATTTCAGTCAGGAGGAATAGCAGGAACATTTGTGGTTTTGGTTGCCTAAAGACAAAAAACTCTTTGTGAAAATATAAAAACTGGAAACAAGCTGGCTGGTGAGGTCCTAAAATATTGGCTGCAAATCAAACACAAGAAAGGTATTGGTGAAGGCCGTGTCACACACAGAGGAACAGAGTGATACTCAGCTTTGGAACCTTCCTTGGGCTGTGGAAACAAATCAAGTTTCATTTAGACAAAATATATTCACAACTAGACAGAGTTCTGCTTTGTTTTTGTATCTTAAATGTAAGCATTGATGTAAGAGGGCATTGATGACTAAATGAAACTGTACTTTTGCTTTTTGTACAAAATGACTGTATTTTCCTAATGCCTATCCCAACCACATTACTCAGCAACAGCCTTTAGAAAGAGTGTCTCTTCTTAACAATAAAAAAGGATCTAATCATATTCATATAGTCACTCTTGCTCCAGATGCCTCTTGCCCCTACAAAGTACAAAGGGATAGACCTATAAAACTAAGAGTTGTACACTAAATTGACCTTGACCTCTAAAGTCAAATTCATAGTTAGTTTAACTTCTCTGGAAAACATGCTCACACCAGCTATCATTTAGATTGCTGAGTGCTTGACTAGGTTGAGAATATGGCCAATCTTTAAATTTCAATGAGGTGACTCCAGGATTATCATGTAGGTAAATATATGCCCCAAATGTCATCTTTACTCTCCATTAAGAAAGAGTTAAACAAAATGTTTCAATGGAAAGTTTAATAACAGAAGACATTTATGATGTTTACTTAAATTTTCTGGACCATTAAGTCTAAATGACATGACTTATTGGATGCTATATCTGGCCAAAAAATCTTTTTGACCAGTCTAAGTTTTACTACACGCTGAGCTGCCAGCATCCCTATTAGAAAAAAAAAAAAAAAAAAAAAACTTAAATATAACTCTATGGTCAAATCCTAGTTTTCTCATTGAAATCTGGATTCAGAATAGCCACTCATGCCAGAAAATACCTTTTGAAGTTTACATTAACATGGATATTTATTTATTTTCCCTCTGTAACAATGACAGTGGTTGAAATAAACTGTTTAATTCTAAATAGAAAACACATCTGCTGTTTCTGCATTGTTTGTGGTTGCTGGAGGGGTGACAATTTAAACCAAGTAGCACACATGACATTTTAAGTGAGATGTTGTATGAGGATTTGCAGCTGCTGTACTTTCCTATTTTCCTCTTGCCTGACGGCACTGCTCCATTGCAGGGCCTGCAAACTTTTCCATCCCCAATACAGCTCTCAAAGGGAAAGTTTATACACATCCTTACATACATGCATGCCTACTTGCATAGGTGTCATATTTTTGACATGCTTGTGTTCATCTCTTTTGGGGGCAGGAGCATTTTCTACACTGACTGGGATCTTGGAGGTGAGAACATCACTGAGGGGCTCAGATTAGGCCAGACTTTGCTGATGACAAGGTGGTGAGCAGGAGCCTCAGAGCTCCAAAAGCAACCTGCAGTTAAGTCCTGACACCCTGGCATTGGACAACACGGCCCTTTTGGAGATCAGTGTGTTGGAAGGACCTCCGGGCAGCTAATTTTTGTGTGCTGGAGTACAACAAAGCAGGCCCTGAGCTGGCCCTGTTCTCTCTGGCAACCTCCCCATTATCTCAAGGCTGCAGCACGGCATTGAACAAACAGAAAGTGCCATGGGATTGGCCTGAAGAAGGTAGTCAGATGTCAGAAAGGCTGGCCCTGCTCCAGCCAGGGAAGCTGTGAGAATGAACAGAAGCCCTGGCTCCCCGCTAGCATTTCATCTTGCCTGTGGGGGCTTAAAGGTGAGATGTCATCTACCCTCCATCCCAAGTACGCGCTGGCTGAGTAGCAGACTTAATTTGTGCCCAAGCAGCTCAGAAGCATCAGCCCTAATCACAAAGGGTGAATTATACCTCTGAATGTCATGCTGCAGTCCCAACACCTAAACTACAGTTAATTCTTTTTTTATTATTCCCTATAGGGGTTTAGTGTCAAGGATGTAATCATCCTTTCAGGTTAATGAACTTGGGCCTTAATAAATGAAGGCTACATTTCTAAATACTTTTGACAATCTTGAAATTTTACCTTTTCACTAGGCTGAGACAGTGAAACTCCCCTCACTCCCCTGTTCCCACACTGTTTTATGTTTAATAAACCCCTGAGGTTTGACAGTGCAGCAGTGCAATCCATTAACCATAAAAACAGTGTGGGCTGATATTTGACTCCTATATTATGGCTGAAGAGACTAAAATAGAGCTAAAATACTCCCGAGTAGTGTGAAAAGCTTAGGCAAGCACCTGAAGGAGGGCTGGAGCCCATGAGTTCCCAGTACACAGGCTCCACTTCATTTCTGCCGTTTTTCTTTTCAGTTCAAAGCAGGGTGTTGGCATTTTCTTTTGCCAGATCTTAATAGAGAGGAGGCTTCCTCTTCCTCTGGAAAAATTCCTACCTTGGATCTGAACAGAAATTTATGACATTTTCTTTGCTGTTATGGGATATTGTGTTTATTTCTCTCTGTTGTCTCTCAGCAAAGCAAGAACTTCTCTTTGGGTCTTATGAAATGTCCTGAGTGGAGCAAATTATTTCCCTTGGGAGGGACGCGATTACAACAAACTGCAAATATTAAAAAAATAAAATTCCCAGGGAGGAGCCTCAGTATCAACCTCCAGGTCATCTTCCCCCACAGCCCTCTTGGCATCATACAAAGTGAACTTTGTCCTGCCCTAGTTACTAATGTGCCCAGTCCAGTCTTTAGAAACAGAGCATAAACACACCTAGCCAAGTGCAAGCTTAATATAAGTGTGCTGCCTCTGCTTCTCATTACACTTGCGAGAAATTGTTTGTGTTTTAAGAGGGAGGACAGGGACATCAGTTCCCAGGTCAGGTCTCGCTATAGCCCTGCAGGCAGGGAGGACAGAGGCCAGCTCCAGTGCAGGAAATCTTCAAGCACTGAATTGCCACACGCTGACAGGGATGTGCGGGCCCATGTGCTCTCCCTGGGTCATGGCATGTTTGGGTTTTTTCATAACGCTGGCCCCCACACAGCAGCCACAGAGAATGAGGCCATGGTTTTCTTTTAGTTCAAGGAATCACTGGACTGCCAAAGAAACCACATAACAGCTATTCTGCA
Organism: Ploceus nigricollis; assembly: GCA_013399945.1. Classification (NCBI taxonomy): domain Eukaryota; kingdom Metazoa; phylum Chordata; class Aves; order Passeriformes; family Ploceidae; genus Ploceus; species Ploceus nigricollis. Next base: position 407,690 of record VXBC01002292.1, read on the forward strand.
GATGAACTCAAGTAATGGCACAGCACTTGGGTGGCCATATTTATACTGGGCTAGCCAGGAATGTCAGGATTTCAGCATTCACAAAAAATGCTCTTCTGGCACAAACTATCTCTGTCATTTCAGCTCCACTCCTCAGTCTCAAATGATCCATATTGTTAGGAGAGCTTTAGTGTTTGGAGTAGCATGTGTTTCCCCTCTCCATAGGTTTTGGGAGTAAGGAAATGAATCCTGCCCAGCCGTTCTCTTCGGCAGTTCTGCTTTCCTCTAAGTAAGCAATGGCAAACATGAGATGGGAGAGAGATACATCTGAACTCATGCAATCTGTCACAGCACAGCATCTCCCAAGCACAGGCTTTTTACCCTTGGATCTGTCCCATCTCTGTCTGCACAGCCATATTTCAACGATTTGTCACGGGTCACATCTGCCAGCAATCATGTGGAAGAAATATAGAAAACGAGCAGCATGCATTAGCTCCACTGTTTTCCTCCTGCAGCACTCCTGGGCTCTTGACAAACAGACAAACTCCCATGCTGAAGACAACCAGCCTAATCCCCACCCCAGAGAAGCAACTGGGGAGTTGCCATGAGCCTCAGCAGATATTGTTTCACAGGAGCAGAAACCTGTGAACCCCACTCACTCAGGAGGAGTTTAGGAGATGAGGCACAGCCTCACAGGTCCCCAGAAACATCAGCCCAGCAAGGAGACTCTGAGCACTGCAGCGAGCAAGGCCACCATGAAAACTCACTCGGAAGTGTTGTCTAGGAAAAATAATAGTGACTTTTGGACTTGTTCAGGATTCCCGGGCATCTGTCAGGCCAGGGGAATCTTATCTGTGCTCCCTCTTACCTAAATGACTCGTTCTTCAGAGCCCTGGGTCTCCTTGGCCATGCAAGAACAGATTGGCTGTACCAGTCCTCCCAGTGAGTCCAACAATTCTCAGCAGTATCAGTTCAATTGCACTTGATCTATATAGCTCATTTACACTTGGGCACAAAATCTGGTGTACTTTAAAAGCCTCAGGTTTAATGCATGTGTGCAGTGTATCTTCAGATCAGACATCTCCTGAGATGTCTATTCTTTTGTACTTGGTTTCTAGACCAGGAGATCCCAGGTAGGAATATAGATGCCCTGATTATGGTTAAAATGGACAAATAAGTACCTGCTGTAAATTGAAAGAGGAGTGGCATCAGCCCTTCAGAATAAGAGTATTCTTGTAGATCTTTTAATCTTGATTCCCTGGCAAGTTGGAGTGTTGCTCCAGACTGCTTTTTCAGAATTGTTCAATTTCTCTGCACTATGGGACAAAATAACCAAGGAAGATTTAAAAACAAAACAAAACAAAAACCACTTAACAATCTTGGATATTGGAGTACCAAAATCAAGCACTTCCAAGTGAAGATTAATTTAATCCTTCTAAGTAAAGTTTTACCATCATATAATACCAGCTCCATGAAATAGTACTGATGTTCCTTGTGACAATTTAGGAGCTTTAACCATATCTGGAAAAAGCTCTCATTGCGAAGATTTCTAAGTATTAGAGGACTTGCTAGGATCTCTTCTTTGTGAGATCAATGAACAACCAAAGCCACCTGGTGTTGACACAAATATCTTTTTAAACATGAAGGCCTAACACACAAAAGCATCTCTTCAGCCAAGGCAGTAGGCCAAGTGTTTAAGATACAAGATTTGCCAGAGTGGTGAGAGCTGACATGGAGCTAAGACCAGAGAAACACTCCATCTCTTTGCAGTAGTTTAGTGTCTCTTCTACAGATTTTTGGGTTTTTTTGTTTGGTAAATTCGGCGCAGAATAAAAACCTGCACATCTTCAATTGAACACTTTTCACAAAAGAAGGAACAGGAGCTTAAAGTAAGCACCAAAGCTTATTAAAACATTCATACCAAGGCATTATTTTCTTGACAGAAAATGTTCCGTAGACATGTCATGAACAATAAATATTGAACCCAAATAACATACAAACAAACTAATAATCATCAAAATCCCAGTGATGGGAAACAGATCCCAGCTCTATTCAAGCTCGTGGTAAGTTTGCCAGGTGTTTCCAGGTGAATCTATATTTCATCTGCTTCATAAAGAGTCAGTCATGAACTACAAATTTCAATTAACTAAACCTCAGGGCATAAGGATTGACAAATGAAAATCAGGGAAATCCATACACGGTTTAGTGTCATGTTTACAAGTGTTATCCTGGAAATAGGGCTATAGTGGGAAGACTTACTGATTCAAGCCATCTGCAATCACAAAAAGCCAGGGTTAGGCTCAGCAGTAACATTCGTGCATCAGCCACCCAGCTGATAATTGACAACACAATTTGTAATTTGTGTAGTTTGCCCCTCTGAGGTGTCTTCTTCCAGTCAGTAACAGTATATTTGAAGAGCTGGTAGACAGAAAATAGGGATAGAAGCACTTTGCACAAATCATAAAGTCCTTTAAAAATCAATCCCTGAGAGCATTCAATGGTATTGCATGTGACCCAGCCCCAGAGGTGTCTTAACCTGTGCTGGAGTTCAAGTTACTCCAAACAGAGCTGTACCACTAGTAATCCATGTGGTATGTGAAGCAGGAAAATTTTGAAACATTTGGACTTTGAAACATTAAATCTCTGATAATATTTAGACTAAAACCCCTTTGAGATATGGACAATCTCCTGCTGTATTTATGGAGAGCCTAGGAAAACCTGTGAGGGAATGGAGAGAAGACTGAGGCAACTTCTCTGGGTCTATTCCAATGAGAATTTCTGTTTCTATTTCTGCTGCTCCTACCACTGAAAATGGTGACTCAGATTATACTGAAAAAAAAAGTCTAAGAGCAAAATTGGTTATCCATGGGCCTTTTCCATATATAGATTGGATACTAATATGACATAAATTTTATAAACCGCCCTGAGTAAAGAGGTATAAAATCGAGTGGCTGCATAGCACCAGGATTATCCACAGAAGCTGTTTCTGCATGATACTTTTTTTTCCCCAGGGCCCTGCAAATTTGGGACTAAGCCAGAAGTAGATGTTTCCTCTTTGCACTGGATACACAGTGCCAGTGAGAGCAGAGGAAGCCTAGGATACACTGGATACACTGGATACACAGTGCCAGTAAGAGCAGAGGAAGCCTAGGACCTTCTTTGTGCTGCTGCTCTGGTGTGAGCAGATTTCATGTTGTACTGCAGTTGTGTCCCAGGTAACTTGTTCAGTATTCAAAAAAACTTCAGCTTTCACCCTTGGTCTCCCTGGCTTGGTGCTGTGAAAGTGGGTTGCTGCTCCATGTTAAAGCGAGTGGAAAGGGTGGGTGTGATCCAGGCTTACAAATTCCCCTGCACCTGCTGCTTATGTCTCCTGAAGAAAGCCTTCCTGAAGAGGTGCAGCAGTGATTCGCAGATAAGTGGGAGCTCAGGGCATGCTATGGAGCAGGCAGGGCTTCTTAGCCCTCAGTGTTTCAGTTAATACAGAGGGCTCCAAGAATTACTCCAATAAATCCAAATGCTTACAATTTCTTTTCACCCTAGTACCTCCTCCTTGAGAGCATGTCTTCTTCTGTGCCAGCAGTATGTAAATACACTTTTTGAAGTCACATCAGTTGTTCTAGTGGTTTCATAATTGTCACAGAAGTGGTAATCCCTTCTCTTACAGATGATGAATCACCTGAGTGGTACTACACTGTTGGGAGGATTACAACATCCAAGAAGTTTGTAAGCCTCAGATTTTCTAAAGCCCTTCAGTTTTACCTGTTCCTCCCTCTATCCATTTCAGACGACAGTGTGTTTTTAGGTTTGGCTGGATGAGTTACTGAGATGGGATTCATGGACAGCTGCAGTACCTGCTGATCAGATTTTCCACAGCCCTGTCTATTTGTCTCCTGTTTTCTATTTGTCTCCGGTTTTCATGTGGTACCTTACACTACAGAGACTGTAGAGCCAGTCAGACTGAAAGTGTGCATGCAGTTGTTTGGATATTATTTGCATAGACATGTGCATGCAATTGGTTAGATCCGTGCTCCCAGATCTAGGCACTAGGCAAAACTCCCAGTTGTGGAGTTAGCTACCCATCCTTTTTTTGCCTGATCTGAATTATGTCCTGGAAAAATCAGGAAAATTCCTTTACACCAAGGTATTTTCTCTGGTAACTTCAGAAATTTTAGTCATCAATATACACTTCCAGTCAATGGAAGACATTTGCTCCTGAGTGGATGCAGCTGCCAGAAACAAACAATGACACATGAAGCTCCAAGAGAAGACTTTTAATTCTAACAGAACATGTCCAGGAAATACCAATCAATTCATATAGTAACTGATCATCTTCACCCTTAAAACCTCATGCTAACAGCTGTGCACTGTCTCTTCTTCCAGAAATGACTCCAGATCCCTTTTGACCTGGTGTATACTATTCACTTCTATTGTAGATTTTGGCAGTTTGCTTCATACTTTTAATTATACCCTCTGAGCAATGAAAGTCATCCTGAATAGTTTACAGCCCATGCCTCATCTGCAAGCTGTAACCTCTTTCTTTGGAATTAGCAACAAGTCACACAACTTTTATTTGAAACAACCCATTCCTTTTCTAGTGTATACTGGACTGTATTTCCTGCAAATTCCTATCCATTCCAGCTGCATTAGAACTTGCCTTCATTCACTTGAACCCAATGCAGATATTTACTCCATGGATCCTAGATTTTTAAAGCCTGAAAAACAATTGTATTGTCTAACCTAACTTCCTGTAAAATTAAGGTATTAAAATTTCATTTAGCTATTTGCAACGAGAGCCTTAACACATTGCACTGACTAGAAAGCATATTCTTCTATTTTCACTAAAAGTTAATATGAAATACAGTCATTATTGCATTCCTCAGCTTCCATATTCCTTATACAGGCCTGTACATGATTCCACAAGGTATTAGGCATTGAAGAATCACATCAAAATTGTCAAAGGGTTGTAATCTTTCCTGACCAGTTTTCATGTATCCCTAGAGGATCACAACAACCTGTTGCAATGCTACAGTCTGGGACAGAGTGTCTGGAAAGCTGCCTGGCAGGAGGGGACCTGGGGGTGCTGGTCAACAGCTGGCTGAACATGAGCCATCAGTGTGCCCAGGTTCCCAAGAAGGACCATGCTATCTTGGCCTGTATCAGCAAGAGCGTGGCCAACAGGACCACAGCTGTGATTGTTCCCCTGTACTTGGCACTGGTGAGACCACTCCTTGAATCCTGTGTTCAGTTTTGGCCCCCTCACTTCAAGAAAGACATCGAGGTGATAGACCATGTCCAGAGAAGGGCAACAGAGCTGGTGAAGGGTCTGGAGCACAAATCTTACAAATTGGGAATGGGTGAGGGGGCTGGAGTGTTTAGCTTAGAGAAAGGAGGCTCAGGGGAGACCTTATAGTTCTCTAGAATTGTCTGACAGGAGGTTGTAGTGATGTGGGGGTCAGTGTGTTCTCCCAGGTAATGAGCCACAGGACAAGAAGGAATGGCCTCAAGTTGCACCAAGGGAGGTTTAGATCAGATACAAGGAAAAAATCATTCACTGAAAGAATTGGAACAGGTTGCTCAGGGAAGTGGTTGAGTCACCAGCCTTGAATGATTTTAAGAGACTTGCAGATGTAGCTCTTTGGGACATGGTATAGTGATGGGCTTGGCAGTGCTGTGTGAATGGTTGGGCTTGATCTTAAAGGTCTTTTCCAACCTAAATGATTCTAAGTTTCTGTGATTCTATACATAATGCTTTAATTTTCTCTTGTTTCAGGCTTCAGTAGAGTTTTACTGCAATCTATATGTACTCTCTGAAATAGAAAATTAAATTGATTCATGGAAAATATTATTATCATACTCTTTATGGAGTTTGGAAGGGATCTTGCTAAACCTATTTTCAATTAAAAATCTTTTAGATGGAGGTTTTTGGGTTTTTTAAATGATTTTGTTATAATTGTTGTTTATTGATAAAAATACTCCCATCTTCAGATGGGAGAAAGCATAGTAAAAGATTCATCTATTGGGAGTGAAAGAAATTCTAAAATGGTCCCAAAAACGTAAAAAACAGATATTGGAGTTGCTTTTGAAGAGGAGTTTTATATCTTTCATCTGAGACCTTGCACTGCAGACAGTATCTGCAAGGGTGGCAGTCTCAGATGCTCAGGCTGATGTTACAGACTTAATGAGAAATTTCAGATTGGCTTTTGAAAAGCTATCTCACTGTGAGATACTTTTTCCTAAAAAGCAGAGACAGTTTATGTTGAAATCAGAATAGAAATACAAGAATGACCACTCCCTGTCCTGTATTTAGATCACAGTTCTCAAATGCTTTGCCTGAGTGTGAGAAATTAGATAAACGGTCACAAGTAGGTCTTGTAGGATTTGGTAATTTTGCAATATTTGCTGTAGAATTAGAACATAAAATATTCTTATTCCTCCTCTGTCTTCCACTCCTGCGTTTTATTTCCTGCTTTGCCTAAAAGTTGAAAGCTTAGCTATCTGTTAAATTTTAAGTTTGATTTTAGAAGCTCCTTTGATTTCCAATAATTTTCAATGCTTGAGGAAGTTGTCCCAGTAAGTTGGAACATTGGAGATTATCTCCTGCATAATTTAATAAACAAAACTGTGGCATAAAAAAGTTGCTTAAATCTGCAAGAGAAGTAAATACACCATTCCAGCTGAGGGACCCAGAGGGCTCATTGTTATGGTCAAGTGGGTGAATTGCACAAGCTATTTCCACATCTGAAAATTGAGCTTGCCCTAATTTATTTAGGAACTTGGAGTGAGTAGGAAGCATTTTGGTATTAATTGAGGTATAACAATCTATACAAATGTCTATCCAGAGCCATAGAAATATGATGTAGGAGTGGCTTAGTCATGCAGTATTAGAATGTTTTCTTCCCTGGAGGAAGTATCAATATAATCTCTCATAAAGATTCTTTAGAATGATCATTTGCAATTCTGTTATTTTCTTCTTCTTTTCTAGCATTGATATGAACTGGTCTCCCCCAGACCATTATGTGATTAAAAGAGAAATGTAAAGAATCATAGAGTATTGAATTATTATAGACTGACTCTTGCCCTCTATCCTACTTGTTGTAAGCTCTGTTATGCAACTGAGTGTAGTGACATAAATAGGATATTGGCTCTCTTTATCTTTTTGGAAGAAGTTATAGTGTATTCAAAAGATTTTTGGTATGTGAGTTACTTTATCTTCATTATAAAAACAACTTGGATGTGGGCTCTGGGGGAATTTATAGTTTCTCCATGACACAATTAAATTACAAATGTCTCATTAGAGACTGCCAGTGTACCTCAGATAACGACTCTAAAGTATTCATCTTAAAGCTCATTTCCAGATTGTTTTTCTTTTGAACTCATTGTACTTTAGGATTGTACTAACTTTTATGAATATGTTTTTAAGGGACATTGTCCTTTAGGGCATGCCATAAATATTGGTGTGCTTGGAAGAAAAGTTGTTAAGAGTCCAGAGAGCAGAATAAAGGGAGAGGCTGCAAAAGAGAAGCATAAAACCAATCAAAGTAGCTAAGCCCAGTTATGAAAACTTTTGTCAAGCACGTGATCAAGAAAAAGTAGTCTTGAACGCACAGATACTTTATCCACTGCAAACTGCAGTTATATCAAAATTTCAGAAGATTAAACAACAACAAGAAGAAGAGAATATATTTGCTGTGATTCACTTCATAAAGGAAGTTTGACACTATTTATTTCCAATACTGACCAAGTTTTACAAAGTAGCCCCTTCAGTGAATGTTTTCTTGTATTTTTGGATTTTTCTTTTGGTACCAGTAACACACTTGATTCTTGAAAATGTAAATATTAATGAATTGGAAATTAACTCTTTTCTCCAAACTTTGACATTAGGTAATGAATCTAAACATCTAACAGAATAGACTTAGATTACCTATTGGTTTGGGTTGGTTTTTTCCCTAGCTCTTAGAAAATACCACAAAGCTGTATTATTCTGTCTTTCATGTATTCCAGGAAATGGATACATCAGAACAATGCACCCTTTGCATGAAAGCTCAAGAAAGAATTTCTGATTCTCTTCATATAAAACATTGTTTTTACAAAAACTGAGGCTTTGTTTGTAAAGAATGAACTACTGTTTAACGTTAAGTAGAGGTTTAAACTACTTAAATTTAGTTATCTTCAATGACTGAACAGGTGAGGGAAGATACCCATCATCCTGCTGCTTTCCCTTAATGTGTCTGTCTGAAGGCAACGTAGCATATCATTTGTGTAGAAAGCAAGAAAGTACCTCTAGGTTCTCTAGAGTAGAAGAGGTTCTTTATGTCTTAATGCCTCTGTTCCCTTCCTCCTGACACCAAGGAATTGAGCCCAGAGCAGTATACTTCTCAGAACTCTCAGAAAGAAAATCAGCAGTCAGCAAGCTGTAAAAGAGCCTTCTCTCTCAGACTTCAAACAGGTGATCCCTCTATTTTTGTAATGGTCTCATGAACTACAAACAGAAGGGTGCTTGGCTCTTCTGCTTCTGTATTTCTCCCTTAAACTGGATGATACCATGCACACTGGCCACTCTATGTCATCTGTGACATACACTTGACAATCTATGTCATCAGCCATTTCTTGAAACAGTAATAAATGAATGTGAGAAACACTATGAGTTTAAAAAAAAAAAAAAAAAACAACTGCCATGTCCATACAGCTGTTAAGGTTATGATGTCTTAATTTTGTTTGAAATTTTCCATGAGTTCATACACTGTTCAGAATTCACAGGCTGGAAATTTTAGCAAAATTTCCTACTGCTAACTCAGGTATCAGTTATTTCTTGAAGATGAATAGTGTGAAAGAACAGGCACTGCTTTTTGCTGCAGTTTATGACCTCTATTTTTCATCCATCCTTTTTTGTTTTCCAGGAACACAACAGTACACAAATGTTCAACCAATGTAACAGGAAAGAGCATCAGCACTTTTATTCAGAGAGTATAGATATGAAAATAGAAAGTCAAAATACAGATATATGTGTGGGAGGAAATGATTCAAGAATATCTAATACACAGCACTCCATTATCCAGTAACTGTTAATATCTGGTGCACTCCAGCCCACATGGGTGTGGAGAAGAACTAATACATACAACCAGTAAAATCTCAGAAATCAGCAGGCAAAAAGAAGGAAATAAAGGTACTCCTGTCTCATAGCTATTTCCCAGCCTGACATATAAGTGTTAGAAGTCAGCAGCGCTGTACTGCTATCTCTTAACAAAAAGATAGCTTTTGCTCCCCTCCCCTACATTTGGTAATTCCAAGAGAGGTTGCATGTGCTTTATCAGATTGTGGCTAGTAGTGACAAGAGTGATATAGCAGTAGGCTTTATTAAGGACATTAGGAATGTTTAAAAGCGCTAAGTAGGCCAAAAATGCATTTAAAATATTCCAAAGGCAAGCTAAGAGAAATGGCCTTTTGGACGCTTTAGAGCAGATTCTCCAGAGAGCTCAGCATCTAACAGCTCCTTCTTAGGCACTTAATGGCAAGGCTGGGCTTTCCAGAGTACTGAGCTCCACAGCCTGATCATGGGATTATGAGCCCCGCCCAGCTAGAACCTGGATTTTTATTTTTCAGCCCTAGATTTCTTTGCAAGTTCAATATTGAAATCTCAGGGAAATATTTCCCAATTATTTGCTTTATTAAGAAAATTAAACAACCCCCCTGTGTTTCCTGGAAGTCTGGCAGGACTCACACTGTAACTGTAGACAGATAATATCCCTGCAGATCAGGTCTTGCACTGTAAAGTAAAACTATACGAGGTGAGAATTACCTGTACTACCTGGCAGTAGTATGGCAGTATGATTAGGTATTATAATATTGTATTCAAATATTCAGACACAAGCAACATTCTTTCCTTTACATTTAAGTAAAGGAAAGATTTATACAGCTATAAGTGAAACCATTCTTCTGGAATAAATACGAATCTAAAGTTTAGAAATCCTCAGGCTATTTTCTAAACAAAGATGTGGGAAACTATTACTGTTTATATTAAATATTCCCATGTGGATCTCTTGGTCCTTGTGGAATATGAATGGCAATCTCTTGTAAAATCCCTACTGCAGCTGTCAACACTTTTTATATGAGGCATCCCAGACACAGAGAGGAGTGGAGCATGTATGTGTGTGGGACCTACCTGTTTCCCTAAGAATTCCTCACCCCTCTGGTGGCAGATAGGTTTTCTGAGGCTACACAGATATCAGAGCAAAGTCACTAAAGTGATTTTTCATAGGGGAGGAGATGATAACGCTTCCTTATTACCAGCTTTTTGAAACAGGAGAACTACTCCTGATTTAGAGAAGAAACTTGAGACTAAAAGGTTTGCCCTGTACCACAGAGTGACTCTTCATTCTCACAAGCCCCATCTTCTACAGTCAGAGCACACACTTACCAGCTTCACCTTGAACCTTCCCATTTTATCTGCTGCCTTAATGTAAACCTGACCCAGAAACCACCTTCTTCTTTGAAGCCTAAATTAATTCCTGGACTGTTTATAACTATTTCTGCTTGTGACAATATTTTTCATCTGTTTAAAATTTTCCTCTTCCTAGTATTTCTCCTTTTCCTTCTTAGTGTATTTGTGGAAAGTAACCTCATCCTCCCTTAGGTTTCACTGGGTTGCTGACCCATGCCAAGCTCTTCTAGTCTCTTCTTCTAGGACAGCCCAGTAGGCCCTTTGGTAAGGCTGTTCAATGAGCTCTTTATCACTCCATGAGCTCTTCTCTGCTCTTACTCCCCGCATGTGGGTCCACTCACAAATAGTAAAAAAAAAAAAGTTCAAAGTACACCAGAGGATCTCCTCACACTACCTTGGAGAAGGCCAGTCCCTACCAGAAACCGATAAACTACAAGTTTGCCTTCTCATGGTCAAGAATTCTTTACCATTTCCACAGTATTTTTTCATTCTTCTATTATTTCCAGATGATGAGATCTAACTTTATAGCACTTACACAATTAAGTGAGAGGTGAATCAGGGCCAGGTTGTTTGCCAAAAAACAAGTAAAACTCAAACACTTCATGTCACTGTTTATTTTCACACTCCTCTTGAAGAAATATCTAGGTCAGCTACACCAAGCTTTGACTTCAGCATGCCTTGTGTAAGACTTAAGCTATCTTATTTGTACCTTTTTGGATGAATTCTCCAAATATATTTGTAGCCTAAAGTATACTTACTGGTGAGAATTAAAACAAAAATCAATATTTAAAGTTCTCTGTTGTTTCTGTATAGAGAAACATAAAGCACTACTTATATTGTGCGTATCTGATATTATTATTTTACATCTACACAAAGAGATGTTCTTATTCTATAGGAAATGTTGTTCCCTAGAAATCAATGGCAAAATTCCTGCTGAGTTCAGTCGACCAGGATTCCTTCCAGAGTCTGATTTAGTTCACTGCATGAGTTGTATGCCAGGGTAGCTTTGCTGAAATCATTGGAATTCCCTTGGCATGAAAGCAGTGAAATAAGAAACAATCTGAGTACAGAGAATCACAATAATTTTTACAGGAATAAAAGGATTACAATGGAGGGATGACAGTTTTGGTAAATGTCAGCTAACAGAGACATTGTCGACTGGCTCGTTAGACAGTCGCTCGCACACTGCTATAAAAGCCAAATATAAATATATTTCACGTATTCATACTATTTTATAAAACTGGAATATTGCATAGACAAAACAGGGAAACTGCAAAGACTTATATCACTGCTAAATGACTTTCTCCTTAAAAAGTGTTCCACGTTTTTTAGACCAAGAGCCAAATTCTGCCCCTTGACATACACATGCAAATTCGATTAAGTAGCTGGAACTGAATATTTATGCTTGTGGGAATAATTTGGCGGTGTAAAGGCAATTCTGGGAGCATTGACTGTGAGGGCTGCCCAAGAATTTACCAGTGAAAATGCTTTTTTGTTTTATTTTGTTGTCAAAAACCGTTGATTTGTCAAAAATAAACATTTCTGCGCAAATATATATAGCCTGTTTGACAATGAGCACATTTGTGGTCAAGGAAAAAGAGAAAGCTAATATCCAGAACAGCCAACAAGCACTTATGCCAAACTGAGAGCTAATGTCCATATATAAGCTTTCCCAGACATACTCCCTTCTCTTCCAGTCCATGATGAATCCCTCGACCAGGACAAATTGTCATCAGTCTTCCTCACTGGAGCTATTTCACACAGATTTATAAATGCAATATTAATTGAACAAAGAGTCTGCCTAATCACCACTTCCCCATCTCATAGCTTTATGCTCCTCTTATTAAAAACAATTACTTGAACTCTTCCTTCCTTCCAGAGGATTGTTCTCTTGGCAGACACTTGTCCTTAATTGAACAAGGCATTGGCATATCTAATATCAGCCACAAAAGGGGAAAAAAGAATTTTTGACTTATCAGAAATGAGGGTTTTTTTCCTGTAAATTCCACTCACCTCTTTAAAAATACTAGCAAAATCGTGCTTGGTTTTGATATTACTTTGAAAATGTATATATTTGTCTATATCAATAGTAAATATATTTTCTTCCCATCTTTAGTATTTCAGAAATGGAATGAATACTTCACTGTGCTCTCAGCTTTCAAGGTGCTTGGGGATACAAACTAAGTGACAGACTTTTTACATTCATACGTGCAAGACCAACAGCAGGAGAGACACCATGCCTTTGCTGTGCTATTTGCCAAAGCAGCTGACACCAGAGGTGGGGGGGACAAGTTGGGAAGAGAGGAATTTAACACTAATAGTGCATTTTATGGATGGCTTATCTGGTTGACCTTTGGAAGGCAGAGTGATGTATTAAAACGCAACTTGTCAGGAGTGCAGCCAGTAGGTTAGGATCTAAATCCATCCCGACGTCAGGGAGTGAGGCTAAAACAATGCCTGCATGCCAGTCCTGCTTAGTCCTTTTTGTAGGACTTTTCCAGTGTGTGAGCCCCAGGGTGGTGATTTCATGGCCCCACAAATGGGAACCTCCTCAAGGGAAGTGCAGCAAACATTATGAGACATGAATATCATCGCACATTGTAATAAATATTTTGTGTGACAAATGGTGGTGCAATCAAATATGCCTCCCATTTCCCAATTCTGGCATCTCAGAAAGGAAGTCTCAAGCCCTGTGAGCCACTTTTGCTGGCTGACAAGACTTACAAAATGGACAAGTTTTGTGCTTAGTTTTGCACAGGCTGAATTTCCCTCCATTCCACTAAAAGTAGCAATAGTGACTTTTGGTCACTATTAATCTTTTTAGTTACCACTCCTTAATTGTTTTTAAACAAATTCTTGCTGCTTGTAAATGAAGTTCAAATTAAACATTTTTCCATCTCTATATTTTTTTTCCAAACTGTTTGCTCGCTTCTGGAATGATGAAATTTCTTTATTGTACTTGGAAGTTCATACCTCTTTCTTTCTTTTTCTTTCTTTCTTTCTTTCTTTCTTTCTTTCTTTCTTTCTTTCTTTCTTTCTTTCTTTCTTTCTTTCTTTCTTTCTTTCTTCATCTTTTCAGTTTCAACAATTTCACTTCTTAAAAAGTCCAAAGCCTGTAGGGAAATGCTTTCCCTTCAGCTGGGCCTCTTCCTATCTTATCAAATAATATTCGTTTGCACTCCATTTATACCACATAGAGCCTTAGAAACTCTCATAGCTTTTAACCTGTCATGCAGATTAAGACCTCATTAAATTTCTTACTACCTTCAGCATGATTGTGTTACCTAATGCTAAAGATTTTGGGGCAACATAATGAGTACTGATACAGAATGAAAGCAGAGGGATCTTTCATCATGTGACTTCATTTGCTAGAAAGAGAATTTACTGTCTGGTAAATTCAGTTCAGTTTAGTCTGTGTTTCTGCATGTGTTCCGTCTGGACAAAGCATGTTTTGCATTTCCCCTCACAAACACTGCATGATCTGTGCTTCTCAGTTTGAGTGAACGTGTCCATGTTCCTAGGTAAGACATGGGTATTTGAGAATTAATAAGGTGTATGTGTGCATGTACATATGCAGACATGCACACACATGCACATATTTACTTTATAAATAGGTACCAGCTGAATGAGCATACATGGGGACAGGAATAACATTCACCAACATTTTTTCTGTCTCTTCTCACATGTTTGCCAAAAAAAATTGTTCAAAGAGAAATAACTGGAACCAAAAGGGGGAATATGCTCTTCTCCTGCATGTCTGCAGCACAACAGCAGCAATAGGTGACTATTTCCAGACTGGGCATTTTTGGTGTGAGCACTGCATATACAGTGTAAAAGACAAGCCCTGTCACAAGAACTTTACAGTTGAAGAAGGTTAAACAAGATAAAATACTGTTATTCTAGTTTCATTAGTGAGAATCAGAAATACCAAATGCCTTCTTCTCAGTCTCATAGAAAAACAGCAACAAACTTCTGTCACAGCTAATACCTCTTCTACTAGTTCTGTCTTTGAAGTCTACTGTCCTGGCAATGTTTGTAGTCCCCTTTCAGAGATAGATGCAGTCCCTTTTACAGATCGAGAAAATCCTGAGAAAAAGAGAAAAAAAGAGGCCTCAAATTTACACAGCACATGTCCCTCAAGAATATGAACATCTCATAACAGTTCTGTGTTTGTTCTAATAACAAGCCCCTTAACTGTATGTAAGGATGTAAGGCATGGCTGACATAAAGAAGGGCAGCAGAGGCAGAGACCAAGGGCAGGAGCAGCCCATGGCAGTTGAGGAAATGCAGAAGTTGAATGCAAGTTTTCCCCAGGTTTGACCTGGAGCTCAGGCATTTGGTTCAGCCTTTCTCGCTGGGTGCTTATCTAATTATCTAGGAATCCTTATCAGGGCATTACAAGACCTCCCTACAGGACAGCATTGATTAACAATCACTTTGATTAATTTTTCCACGTCTTTTCTTTCACCTTTAAAATTACTTTTTCTGTTCCAAAGGATTTGGCCACATAATGACATCACATAATTTTCCTCTTGGACATACACCTTGTTGGGTTGAAAGACTTGTTTAGGGAGGAGAGCAATGCCAGCTTTCTCCCAGCACATGGTACAATCCCCTTGCTGGTGAAGGAGGGGGGGATTGCCCCTCTTGACCTGCCCCCTCCTAGCCCCATTTCCTTCCCTGCTGCGTGTCCGCCCAACAGCAGCAGCCTTTGGACTGGGCTGGCGGAGGCTCTCCCTCTGCCAAGCCCAGATAGCCACTCAAAGGACTTCCCTGTGTCACGTCTGCTGTAAACTCCACCATGCTTTTCCTGTGTCTGCACAACATCTCAGCTCATTAGGAAGACACGAGATAGCAGAGGACCCGATACGGAACATTTTGGATCCCCCAGCCCGGTAGATCCTCCTTCCCATACCATGCATGGGACCCTTAACTTTAACCCAGCCGTGCCTTTTGTCTGAAAGGGAGAGACTATTTATGAGGAGTCATACAAAATAAACACAGAGAGTTCACCATAAAATATGACAACCACTTTAAATAATGTTGACTTAATTAAACTTTAAACTTTATTTATATATTTTATGGCCGTAGTGTGAGCTCTTCTCGGATGTTTACTTCAGTGAAAAATCCATCATGTGAGGGCCTTGAAAGGAATTAATCCCCTTACCCCTGGCACAGAACTCAGCTCCAACAATTCAGATCTAAATATTTAGTGATGGATGATACATGTTTATAGAACAGAGGGCAGCATGACATTTAAATGGGATCTGGGGTTGCTATAGTGAGCGGACATTGTTGAAAAGAAACTGGAAGCTGAAGCCATGCCAGTTATCAGAAGCCAATAAGTCAGGCCCTTGTTGCCTGATTTTTCCCTTCCGTCTAGTCTTTCTGGGTTTTTGAAGGCTTCTTCACAGAAAGTTACAAGCAATTTTCAGAAGGAAAAGTTCTGCTGACTCTTGTACATTTGGTAGTGCATCCCATGGTTAAACTAATAGCCTCGTTGGGTGTCAGCCAAAGGTTACAGGCCTCTCAAAATATTCTTGGAAAAAAAAAAGAGTTTATCACTGAACTGAAGTTTCTCATTAGTAACCCTGTGTTGTCTAATCTGTGAAATTACATGATTAACTCTTTTGCAGAGACAGCTTCAGCCAGAGTTTGCAATCCCACAGGAAGTTATTAAAAGTATCGCCGAGATAATTTCCCTGCTTTGTACTTGGCCCTTAGGGTAAAGGAAATACATCATTAGATGAGTACTTTATAATAAAGCTATAGATCACTAACAATTATTAAATGGCTGTCAAGAATGATTATTATTTTAAAAGTTGAGCACTGTGCAATTTGAAAAAAACAAATAAAAACCCTTGAAAGAAATTACTTCCTTTGTTTTTGTATAGAAATTAGAAACATGCCTTCTCCCCCCCAGTTCTCTTTGAAGTGATTATTGGAATATAATCTTTCTCTGTACGCAGCCATCTTACCTTCGACACTACTTTCTGAAACTCTAAAAATATGGAAAGCCACTGCTTGAGAGAATATTGCTCAGTGATGCAGAGGATAGCAGGGTCTTTTTGCATAAACTGAGAAGAACACCTCAGTGCATGAGCCCTGAACCCCTGATGCCTCCAGCCACTCAAGTGGAGGTGGTGGTTCTCACCCAGGAGCAATCCTTGGTTTTTGGTGAAAGTTGAACTCAGGGCTATCTGGGACACAGAAAACCCTCCCATCATGTATTATAGCTGAAGTCACTTGCAGATGTTTTACATGATTTGTTGCACTTAGTTTTGGCTTTCGAATGAGTTCCTCCCAGATCAATGGGTGGTTTAGTTTGCATTTTTTGGGAGCAGAGGTAAGAGTTCATATCTTTATTATCTTCCCCAGCTACCCAGCTAGTCACCAAGACCCCTTTTTTTTTTAACCATTAGTGAAAAAGTGAAGCGGTGAGAAGCAGGAGATGCTGACAATCTGACAATGCCCGTGCAGTCAGTCGGGCTGTGAGCCTCAGCTGGTGACACAGTTGCCCTGCAGGGAGGCCATGCAGCATCTGGCTGGATTGCATAGAAGACAAATAGTCGTGAGAGGTTTGACAGAGGTAAAGTGTGTGGAAGCAACAGCAAACAAGCACTCTGCTGGACTCAAATCATATTCAGCCAAACAATCCTATGGGGTTCAGCTATAAGCCAGTTGAAAACTAAGCTGGAATTTGAAAGAACATCATTTGGGCATCCAAGAAAGGACAACTGCTAGCAGACACCTCTGAGAAAGCTTATTTGTGCTTGTGTGAAAAAGCCAGATCTTTAAAAAAGTTGTGCTTGGGATTTAACATGCAGTCCTAAATGTCCTGCCCTAAAGTGTACAGCAGGTCCAAGCTCACAGGACAGTTTTTGTGATTGCATCACATTATGGTGCCTCACTGTGACCAGTGCACCCACTAGTTTCAACCTAGGGGTTAGAAACAGTGCTTCGAATCAGACGAGATGAAATCTAATTTCAACTGCCTGAATGCAGGTGGAGAGATTTGCTCTTTCCAGGCTGGATTTTATATTTCCCCTAATAACTTTTTCCTGACCTTAAATGAGCCATGATCTCCTAAAAGAGAAGTTGGTTGACTTGCATATATTATAAACAAAATACATGTTTATACATTTTCAGTATAAGTGCAGTTTCAGAAGAAGGAAAAACTTAGAGACCATCTTCATTCTGTATCACTTGAAGTGGTTACAGCTTGTATCCTCTTTAAGAGTTTAGAATAAAATTCATACTGATATGCTCATTCTCTTTTTTTGGTAATGAGGTCAGACAATGTCTTGGATTAATCCCTAATGCTTTTAATGGTCAACCTAAGATCTACATGTCTAACTCTTTTCAAAAACCTTGAATTGGTGAAGGGAGTTTGTCTAAATTGTTGCATAGACATGAAAATATTCTTCTTATTCTAATTCTAGTTTCTAAAAATAAGATGGCTGGAAGCAATTCAGAAGTGCGGGGTAGAATAACCCAGTCTCTGCAACCTTTCACAACCTTCGTGACAGAAAAATATTTTTTTACTGCATTTTGTAGTAAAGAAAAATAAGACTGATGCAATTTCCCCTAATGTTTCTTAACCAATTAATAAGAGACAACCTATTTTTTTCCTCAAGAACTTTAGACACGAAAGGTTCTGGTATATATAAATATATGCAATCTGAATCCTTTGAGGTTTGTTTATTACCGATGTAAGACTGGGTTTTTACATGAAATGAGAAAATTCTTGAAGAATTGTAGGGAAGAAAGTTACTGTAGGTATGAAAACCAAACCTATAGCCAAACAGGAACAGCTTAAGCTGTCTATGCAAGTATCTATATTGTCATGAGAGAAATTTCTGGGGTCCAGAAACTGGAAAACATTGAAAATATTGACATATATTCTACATGAATACTTTCAGGATGGAAAAACATCACAAAACAAAAGTGACAAATGTTAACCAAATATCTCTCACTCCTGCTTTGAACTGGAATGTTATATAGATGTCTGAATTTGTAGAAGATAACCAAGCACACACTCCAGAGCTGATCAGGAAAGCGCTATAAAAAAAATTGTGACTTGGGAAATGAATGAAGAGTGCAATTTTCTTCATGTAGTCACACATTCTTAGGAGATGTGTTCTGGCTGATATTAATGATAAAACACTGCTGATATATGCAATTAGAGAGATCCACAACAGCATATGACAGAATAAATGCAATTGGTCACCAATAAAATTCCCATTCTTGCAGAGAGAAGTTTGCCATCCTCACATGACATGGCAAGTACCTAATTTTGCCATTCATTTCTGATAGGCATGGGGTATCTCTACAGGAGATACATGAACTTTCCTTTGGTTTTACTGTGAATTATGCCTTTATGTCTCTGGGACCAGTTTTTGTTTGGATTTAATTTGAAAACCCGCTTGTCACAGATAAGAACTGAGCAATATGTTCCTTTCTGCAGTACTGACTTATTTTCCTTCTTGCACTACTGATTTTTCTTATTTCTGTCATCCAAGAAAAAGATAACTCTTTACACATAGAAAATATTACTCTAATATCTAATTAAATTTTTATTTTAAATCACTACTGTTCCTTTTTCAGAAATCTTGTACAACTATCCTTTCACTAATTAATGGGGTATGGCCCAATTAATTTCGAATTGCTTTTCTGGGTTCCCATTCTGATGATTTTGAGAAGTTGGATCTGGCTACTCTTGTCCTAAACACAATTTTATGAGCCGATGAAAGTTTATGCTTTGTATGTATCCATGGCATTTGAAGAAAATGTTTCTTCTGCTGAAAAAGGAGGAGGACAGCTCTCCTCAGACAGGGGGGGATGCATCTCGTTTCCCTGTCACCAAGTGGCTGTTCTGCATTGCTGAAAGCAGCAGGAATGCAGCAGTTCCCAGCTCAGGGTCAACCTCCCATCTTCTAATCACACCGATTCAAGTAAAGGTGAAAATATTCCAATCATACCAAAGGCTCATTCCCTAAAGTGTTAGCACCCTTTTTGCCACAGAAATAGGAGAGAATGGCCTTTCTTCTCTGCTAGCAGGGACCTGGCACATTTTAAGGACATAGTTTGAGTGAGGCTTTGAAAATGAAGAACAGTGGAAGAGGAAGATTGAAAAAAATAACAACTAGAACAGATGTGCAAAAAACCCCAAAACCCCAAACTTTCATTGAGTATTTCCTTTACACCTTTTGACTTTGCAGGATATCCATTTTCCAAAGCAGAGATATCAGTTCATTTCTGCACTTTTTTGCCAAAGCAGAAAAGAGAATCATGTACAGCATGATCATTGCCTGTATTCATATTTGTAATTACTCTTACACTCAGATGTGGGGAAAATCCATTATTCATAATACTGTGTTTTAGTTGGTAGAGCACCAGGTTCACAGATGATTAGTGATAGTTGACAAAATTAACTTTTCCTGAAGTTCAGGGGTCTTGCGTTATATAAAATCGAATTTCTAAAATCAGTGCCTTTGATGTCTTCCCAGTACAAACATTTTACTCACAATTAAGTACTTGGGACAGAAGTCTGGGAGAAGGGGGAGACAGAAAGGGGAGGGGAGATGTGGTTAAAGGCAATCTTCAGCAGGACAACTTAAAAATATGACTATGATTTCTCAGTAACTATTACTGACTTTCTGGTTTTCGTGAATTTGCCAAATGTGTTTCTCTGGGTCAGATCTTACTTCTCTTGCTCACAGAAGTATTCTTATCGGCTACCCTGGAGAATAAAGGAACCCAAATTTTGCTTACCTTTTCTGTTTTGGTAATTCTCTTAGGATCAGTTCAAATAAACTGGGGTTTATGTTGCTAGATCAGTCAACAGACTATGAAACTATACTAGTGCTTACATTAGCTAATTTTTTGGGGGGGAAGTACATGTGTTAATTTCCTTGGTTCTCAGAACAAAACAAAGCAAAACAACAACATCGACAACAACCAAACAAAAACAACAAGAAAAGAAGAAAAAGGTTTGCCTGTATTTAGAGTGGAAGCTCTGCTACCCACAGTTGAGGCTTATCCGCGTGCTGCATCTAGCCCAGCCCTAAACAGATGCTGCCACTTTTGCTGCCACAATTTTGTTTGGAGTGTAATAGCTATTTTTCTCTCTTTGTTTAGTCTTTCGTCAAATTTTTCATTTTCAGTGCAAAATCCAAAGATGGTCTATGTGAAGGCTAACTCTGCATGTTGACAGCCACAGAGCTGTAATAAATTGAGCTTTTGCAAATCCCAGCAATGATACAGCCTCACAGTGTACCAAATATCTATCACTTGCATTTATACCTGAATCTGTGTGCATACTGCATGGCTACCTCTACCTGTATTTTCAAAGCTCCTTTTGTACCTCTGTATGCTCTATTTTGCACATAACACCAGTCTCAGACAGTTCAGGCTATCCTGCTGAATCTGTCTGGGGAAAAAAAAGAATTTGTAAGGACATAATGTATAGTCTTCATTGCAAAGTAAACTAGGAGCAATATGATGGATGAGTTAAGAGTGCAAAACTGCAGAAAGATGTGAGTTCAGTCGGGGGGAGCTGGGTTGAGATTCCTGGTACATAGGTGTTATTTCTAGTGCTTCTGGTTGGAAGACTGAAGAGGCTAGGTAAGTGGCTTCCCACATTGTTTTAAATCTTTCTTTGCCTGGAGTTTGAACAATCTCTCACTCTGTAAGCCTGAGGTAGTGTCATGAAAACCCAATTTCCAGTGTATGTCTTAGGTGACATGATGCATTTTTTTTTTTTTACCTCAGTATCACCATTCTCTTTCTAATGCACTGTATAATGTTTTTGGTCCCTGCTGATTCAAAACCTTTTGATTTTTTTTCTAAATTTTACTCTTGTCTGTATATTATAAAATCGCATTAGGAGGAACTTTTGCTCCTTATGTAGATACGATGCTGAACTGAGCTGAGTCAATGGTACAACTGAACTGAGTCAATTGAACTTAAGACATCAATTTATATTCAAGAGTATTCATCACTACCTGCAATTAGATCAAGGACTTTGACCTTTACTTGAACATTCTGTCTTGCCCTTGCCTCCCTTGCCTAGTGAGAAGGTCTGCTGCAGACAAGTGCACATCTGGAAGAAGGCCTCTTTTTCTTGGGTGGTAGGAAGTTTCCTCCTAACATCACACAAATGGCCACATGGATATTGTCAAAATCCCACAAAACTTGCCCTGCAGAAGAGATGAGTTCAACTCACAATCTTTTGCCTGGGGAGCTGTTACTGAGCTTGGGGCAAAATAGTTTTCAGTCTGTAAACAAAAAGTTTGACCTGCTCATCTTAGCCAGCTTGTATAAACAGATCAGTTCAGCAGAGAAGTGATGCAGGTTTCAGGAGGAAAGAGGGCACTCTCTGCATGCCTGGGACAGATTGTGCCTTGCTGCCCTGCTCCCCACTGAGCAAGTGACAAAGCCCTTAAGATGTGTCTTCTTTCAGGTGAGCCTCTGCACGGTGGGAGGGGAGAAAAGGGAACTCCCTGAGGGTGTCTCTGGATTCAGGCACTGACTGCCTAACAGCAGGGTGGGGGAATAACCTCAGGGTACTTGGCTTTCAGCATTCTCAGAGGGAAATGGTCACAGAAGATGGAAGAGGGGGAGTACCTGTTGCCAAATGGCTATGATTACAGCGGTGGCAAACTTCCAGGGAAACGCAGCCCCAGTTCTATCAGGATCCTTTGTAAATTGCTATTAAGAAGTATTTTTCAGCAATCTCATTTTTATTAGCCGTTTGTGCCCATTATAGTTTTCTAGTTGCTAGTTTGTTATGGCTGTAACATAAATAAAGTTCTAAAAATGTCTCATTTGAAGAATTGCAGAGGTGGGCATGCCATTTAGACACAGATAAAAGCAGATGTAAAGGGCTTTCTTTGTAATGGGTCTATTTTATATTTAATAGAACTGTCATATAAACCTAGACTACCATTTAAAATGCAGTTTCTAGGCTATAAAATAAACACCATTTCTAATATTGCTGTTGGCTTTCACCTATGGGGTGCAGTTCATTCAAAGCTCTATAAGGCATTTACGTGGGGTTACCATATGATTTACAGTCTAGGAGGCACCCCAGGCAACAAGTATGTTTCTCTCCCAGCTTAGGAAACAGTTCTTCAAAAATATTAATGATACCTGCAGGATCACCCAGCCATGTGTGATTTGTATGAGCAGCAGTGCAGGGCTGCTGGAGACTGACACAGCTTCTGTGGCAGCAGCTCTGCGAGGTGCAATTGCTTCCTTCAGGAAGAGTAAGCCTGAGAAACACTTTCACATTTATCTCTCTTTACTGAAGTTTCTAGGACAAGTGTTACCACAAAAAGAAATGTACCTGGCTCAGGCTTCTGTGGCAGGACTGCCTGTGCTGGGGGATTAATTTGTTTGCTTGCCAGAGCTGGGATTAATGACTCTCTGGAGGAGAGTCAACTTCTCTTCTTTGGCCATAGGAATGGGCACTGGGGGAGATGGTTAAAATAAGGTGAAGCACCTGAACATGAATTCCGCATTACTGATCTAATATGAAATTCCAAGTTTGTGGACATTGCCTGACGTGGTTTCCAGTTTCATCCTAGGATTGAATGCTTTTTTCTTGGAAGATTACTTCTCCAAATGCCCCCTTGCTTTCCAGAAGGCATTCAGGCTTGGTAGGGAAGGGGTCCTTTGTGCTGATCAAGTGTGAATCATTTTCTAATAAGATTCTATTGCCTTGAAAAATCAGACTAAGTGTACTGAATATAGAGTTTGATTTTAGCAGCTAAAATTTTCTCAGAAATTCATTCTCACTAATTATGTCTGGTTGAAGGTAGGACTTGATGATCTTGGCAGTCTTTTCCAAGCTAAGTGATATTATGCTTCCATGATTCTATGACTTCTTCACAGAGGAAATGGTCTGGTACAAACCAGCTGATCCCTGCACCTTACCCAGTGATGCTGCTCCATGACTGGTATGACCTGAGTGGCAGGCGGGATCCAGATTTGTAGGGTGGCATTCAGTCCCCTGGGCTCTCACTGTCACAGGAAGACTGGACATGGATCTTGGAAGGGTAGCCTGAGATTCAATGAACAGAAAATTGGTTTGGCATGTTGGGGGCAAGTCAGGGGTTGATACGGTGCACAAGGACTATTTAGGAAAAGAAACTGGGAAGATATAGGAAAGTCTGAGGGTTCTGGATTGGACAGATGTACAGAATAAAACTCAATGGTGGATGCAAGCTGTGCAGGAGCAAGAAGAGTGCCTGGAGTAAGGGGAGCAGCAGAGAAGAGGTGAAGACTTCAGCAGGTGGACTGGAACCTAAGCAAACTGAGTTTTACTGTCCTAATGCCGTAGATCCCACCGGCAAAACACTTTTCTTATCTTCTGCTAATAGTAGTCCACAAGGAAATATAAAGCAACAAGTTCTGTCTGTCCCTCTGTTAACACAAATAGAGTAAGTATACTCAGTGAAAGAAGTCTTCAAAGATCAGATACATATCAAACTAGATTGTGGTATTTCAAAGGTTTTGAAATCTGAAGTAGGAACACTTCTGTAACTGAACTTCATAAAAGGACTTTTAAAACTGTTCCTGTACCAAGCAGTCATGAAGTAAAAAATGCTAGTGGTACAGTGGTCCAGGAAACTCCAGCTAGGGTACCCTGTGCTTGTAACAGGTTGCTGTATACATGGTAGTGTTTTAGCAAGACTTTCTGAGTAAATGAGACTGGTGGGCAAGTGCATGGGTGGGCACATGTCCGTATGCGTGTACATGTGCATCTCTCTATCTTTATGCGAATCACTTACCCCATTACCTGGCAAGCAGTCCCTTGGTTTATTTGGGCTGTATTTGACTGAGGGACTGTACCCCTGAGATATCAGCTTCACACACAGTTGCTGGAATTGTATGGCTTCTGCCCTAGCCTCTAGCAGAGAGATGCTTGAGGAGATGCTGCAGGTTTAGCTACAGGTGCACTAAAAAATTTCAGTCAGAGGGATCTCTGCTGTGACAGAAAGGAGAAAAGAAAAAAAGAGTAAGAAAAATTGGGACTCAGTAATTTCACACTAGGCCCTGAAGGTGCACGGAAACTTATGTTTCCACCCCTGGGGCCTCAGTTCCCTATCTGTCCATTAGGTCCTGTCACTGAACATTAGTATTGCAAGAATAATTTGTAATTGTGGGACAATAAACAGTCAAGTCAATAAACATTCAAGTTAATTCACAAATGAATTCATAGAGGGAAAATCATCATTATCTTTCCATAAGACTATTCATATGTGAAGATAAATAGTTTAAAAAGCCTGTTCACTTAACCTTAGACACTTCACAGCAATCCATGTGTTAGGATCGAAGTTGTTTTCAGCTCTCTTTAAAGTAGGCGATGATCTCAAGTGGCCAGACACCCTCTGGAGATATGTTTCTCCTCCCATTACAGAGAGAGTCTATGGTGATCAGACACCTCTCTGGAGTGCCTGAAGTGGGTGGGATGAACCCAGAATAAAGCAGCAGCTCTCCAGGCTCTTCTTCAAACATCCCACAGATGGAAAAAATCTGGGCAGTGGTGCTTGATGCCAAGTGATAGGGAAACAAAATGGTTTCCAGTAGTGATATCCATCTTGCCATTATTTTCAATCTTTTCACTTGGGAAGAACCTTCCAAAGTCTGCTCATTCCAAGTGATTTGTGTATTATACAGAAGTTCCTGAAAGCCTCCAGAACAATTGCCCCAGGTATTGAACAAACCGAGCTGTGACTTATTTTCCATCACTGATGGCTGCATATAATAATGTATCATTATTCAGATTAAGTATCTTCATCAAAATGGCCGTGCAGCCATTTTTGGTCACACACAAGCACCGTGAAGGTTCAGAAAACTTACCTGTAAAGACCAAAAAATCAGATGACTTTATTTACAGCTGTATATGCCAGGACCCAAAGCACATGCCACGGATTTGGCACATCCATAAGCCACGTTGAAATTAATGCACCATTAAGAGCCTCACTTGAGATGTAACATAGGACTGCCTGGCAAACAGGGTGCAGAGACCAGGAGTGCTCACAAAACTGGAGAGAGCTATAATGACTTCCTTATGACCTATCTCCAAACTGTGCTGAGTGGAGCTCTGGCACAGGAGAGAGTCTGGCCCATAGTATGTAAATAAATAACAACGAGCAAGTCAAAGCACAGGCAGAGATGAATGAAGTGATTCACACAGCGTGCCTGTAATTCTACATTGTCTCCAGGCTATGGAAGGCAACCCATTAGACTTTGGTTTAGGTTCTCAAAATTATTTTTAGTGCCATAAAGGGTGACTTTTTTTTTTTTTTTTGCTTGTAAATGAAAGCCCATACTCTGGAACTGTCTTCTGAAAATAAATAGAGCCAGGAGGTATAGCACTTTCAACAAAAGCATTAATAAGTGACTGTCACTACCTGTATAAATGTAGTTTTGGATTGAAAACAAAGTATAATTAATTTTAAATTAATAGGTCAATCCTTAATTTGATTCATAAAATTTAAAAAACAGTCTGTACATTGAATTTTTTCTAAAACTTGCAGAGAAGCCTACTTTCTAAAGAGATCAGGAATATAACTGCCAGCAGGACTAAAGGCAAATTTATAAAAGGGTAGGTTTTTAAGCAGCTGCAAATCAAAATTGGCAATTTGTTCTCATGGATTGCATGAATTGCATGCCATATTCAAAAACTGAGTTCTTAGACTACTAAAGTGAGAGCATTAAAATTTTGCTTGGCAGCAATGGACAAATTATGTCCAGACATCTTCTGTAATCCCATCAGCATGTCCAGGGAGGGGTGACAATCAAGGACTACACTTCAAAATGTTAGGAGGATGCTGAAAAGGACACCTGTGGACAGACAACAGACAGCTCAACTGGCAGATGCTTGGTATCCCCCGGTATGGAAAGAGGGAATATGTGTAACAGTCTAGAAAGATGGGTGGTAGATTCCTCTGCATAGGAAAAAGTTATTTTAAGTCTGTGTTAGCTCAGTAAAAATCTACTGAAAGAATGTCACGTCTTTTGGTTCTAGCTGAAAGAAGGTATGGGGAATATGATTGTGGAATCATAGAACAGTTTGGCTTGGAAGGGACCTTAAAGATGATCTAGTTCCAATCCCCCTGCCATGATCTAGCAGGGATTCCACTTGCTAGATCAAGTTGTTCAGGGCCTCATCCAACCCAGCCCTGAAGGAATGGGGTATCCACAACTTCTCTGGACAACCTGCTCCAGTGTCTTACCGTCTTCATATCCAAGAATTTCTTCGTAGCATCTGAGGTTAAGGAAACCTCCCTATCCAATTTTTCATCCACTAGAACTCCCAAGTCCTTCTCTACAGGGCTTCTTTCAGTGGTTTCTTTTCCCATTCTGGGAAAAGAAACATCACATCTGGGATTGCCCCAATCTAAGTGCAGCACCTTGCACTTGGATTTGTTGAACTTCATGAGATTCCCACTTCTCAAGTTTGTCCAGGTCCCTCTGGATGGCATTCCATTCTTTTGTTATGTCAACTGCATGGCTCAGATTTGTGTCATCTGCAAACTTGCTGAGGGTGCACTCAGTCTCACTGTCTGTGTCATAGATATTAAAAATATTGAAGAGCAGCAGTTCCAAGGCATAACCCTGAGCAACACTGCTTCTCACCAGCCCCCATCTGGAAATAGAGCCATTGACCACAACTCTCTGGCTGCATCCATCTAGACAATTTCTTAGTCACTGAATTATTCATCCTTCAGATCCATGTCTCTCCAATTTGGATACAGTTGTTGACTGTTACTGTGTCAAAAGCCCCATGGAAGACCAGGTAAATAACATCACTTGATCTTCCCTTATCAAATTTTGCAGTCGCTCCATCATAGAAGGCCACCAGATGGGTCAGGCACTACTTATCCCCAGTGAAGTTATGATGCTCCATAGACCATCCAGAAATTTCACCTATAGCTTTTGGGGCTTGTCAAGCCCTGGGTGCTGAAATGTGCCACTGTAGGGGCAGGGATCTGGCCTCTGTCTCCTCCACTGAGGAGTTCACTTTGGCGACCCTCTGGGTTGTCATTCCACATCTTCTTTGTATAGCTGGGATGCAGGTGGAAGACACGACTGAAACAAACTGTCAGGTGCATGAACCCAGTCCTCGGGCTTAGAAATGACCCAGTAACACACAAACAGCTGCATAGAACCACAGAAAGCAAAAATGAGCATTACCCAGTAGTCCAGATCCCAAATAACTGAGACCCCTAAAATGCCAGGAAGATGCTGAATTTTGCTGCCTGGTGGCTGGACAAGGAATTAACAGAGTTAGAAAAAACTGTGAAGGTCAGCCGAGATGCAGAACGGGCTTCCAGGTGTTTTCAGACTACAGAAAGGACTGTCTCCTTCTAGAGGGAGCTCATGCAAATTGCTCTGTCCAGGGAATTCTGCAGACAGTCTGGACAAAAAGAAGAAAACATAGGCACCAGCTGGTATTAGGGCCTTGATGGCTGGACTGATAAATTCAGGGTAAAAGGGAATTGCCTTCTGGCTTAGCAAACTTACAAACTCACCAGCACATTTTTGTGTCTACAGTCTCCATTCCCAGAGTGGGTGGAAGGTAGAAACTTTATATTTTTACCTGGTTGTTTTGGGGTTTTTTTGAGGAAGACTAAGAGAAATTAGGAAAAAACCTAAAAACACTCTGTGAGCTGACGAGTGGAGATGACTGAAAGGCTGGGCTGGGAGAAAATGTCTGCTTACCAGAAATAATGAAAATAATTAAGCACTAATCTAACTTGTCTGTACAGATGGATTTCCAGCATATGGGAGCAGTGAAATAGCACATTTCCCCAAGGGGAGCTCCTGAGCCGGGAAGCATAATTCTTGCCTGAGAGTTAAGTCTTAGTATGGCTCTTTGCTGTGAAATTACTGCACTGCTGAAAATACACACACAGACACACACAGGCATACTGACACTGGAAGAAAAGCTGTGCTGGCATTTATAAGATTGTAAGGTCAAAGTTAATTTTGTCAGATTTACTAATTGTTTTCAAACTGTGTCTTTTGTTTAAGCTTATTTAAAAGTAAACTTTGACATACTGTGATTTGATTTTAAATACTTCTTGGTATCAGTCATTCTGAATTATAAATACCTTCATCCTTCTTTCTTCTTATCACAATTTGACATATGCAAGATAATAAGAGGGATTTTAGAAATATTGATGCAAACCAGCCACCTCTGAATCATGTCAAGTCAATAGTCCCCAAGAGTTAATGTTCAGATCATAGAGGGAATGTGCAGAAAGGGGTTGGAGAAGGGAGAGAAACTTCTATGGATTTTGAGACTGAAATGATTAATTATTCACTAAGTCTAAAATTGTTAAAGACATTTTTTGTAAGCATGCATCCATTTCCCATCTGCATAGAGAGTATGGCAGTGTGACCACAAGTGAGCACAGTTAAATGAAGATAGACATGTCTTAGTGCATGCTGTAAGTGGATTGCTGTCATCACTAAGACTAAACTAGGGGGACTAGGGGGAAGATGAGATTTCATACTAGCATTTTTCTACACTTGTAGTCCCATGGGTATTTCTGAGTTTTGCTTTGTTCCTTGAGGTAATAATGTTTTCATTCTCTAAGTAAAGATTTGCTAGATTTGCTTTCCTGCAAGAAATCTTCCAGCAACTGGATGAGGGCTATCCTGTCCTTAGAAATACTACACCAGATTAAAAGAAAAGCAGTGGCACAAGAGGCAAGAGAAATCCAGACTCCCATTTGGAGTTTTCCATTGTATTTTCTCTGAAATATCTTGGTCTCAATCCTTCAATCACTATTATGCAACCAAATTTTTTACACAAGAGCATGGTCATTCATTTCAATAAGAATGCTCCCATTGGTAAAATAGTTCATATAACTTAAGTATTCAAAGGATTGCATCCTGTGTAAAATGGAGGTATTTCCCACAAATTCTGTCTTCTGAATGTTTTCAAGTCATGATCACTCATTCTATTGCCATGTCAAGCTTTTCCTTGGCGAACCAATGGAACTAGGAGAGCACAAGTTTGTTCTTGTCTATTGAAAAAAGATGTGATGTTCCTGCAGAAATGTAGTCCACAGGACGTGTAAAATAACCCTTCCATCCCACCTTAGCACTCAGTTTCAGCTGGAGCCCATAATTTTGGGCATCGTGCTTCAAGAAGACTACAAATCAAATAAAAAGAGAATCCAGAGGTGAGCAAATCAAATAATCAGAAGCCTAAAAGACATTATGGTGGATGCAGAGGATGTGGCATGAAAGGAATTTGCTTAATCTAGAGAAAACAGAGAGAGACATGACAACAGTCCATAAGCATGCAAGGGGTTGTCACAAAGAGGAAAGACTTAACCTGATTTCCATGTAGACATAACAAAAAGAGATGAGGCTCACTTGCAAAAGGAGAGATTGATAACCCTTAGTATTTTTGTAATTTTCTAGTTTTAGAAAGAGGATAGCGGTCAGCTTTTTTTGCCTGGAGAAGAAAGATGGAGATAGCGGAATCTTCTTCACAGAAGGCCTTCAAACAAACATCTCCAGCTATGAATAGTCAATCCCATGTACTGGCAAGGGGATGGTTAGAAGACCTCAAAAGGTCCCATCCATCCCTATCTTCTGTTAGCATAATCAACAAAATTCATAGCTACGTACTAAAGGCAGGAGTCTTATTACTGGGAGTAGAGAAAAGGCAGAAAGCATCAAAATATTGCTGTCAGACCTCAAATGGAGCTTATAAAACATCAGTAATATTCTGTTTTGATCAGGGAAAGACAAAGACATTACTTGAAAAGAATAAACACAAAACTCTAATATGAGCTTCTGGGAAAATATTTTCTTCCTACTCCAGCCCTCCTTGACCACTTTTTCTCCTGGCCTTTGGATTTTTATCTCAAGGTGGAAAATGGAAATTACACCCCCAGGATGGCATAAAGGCAGCTTTTTACTTCAAAGACTTTTTGCCAAAGTTTTTTACAAGCTATTATTTGTAACAGTGATATTTATAATGATAAAACTTATAGTCTTTGCTATGTCCAAAACAAAAGTAGAAGACCTGAGAACAAGCAATACCTACTGTCAAGCTACAATAATTCAGCAGGAATAAAACCTTGCCAATTTCTTTCCAAAAGTGAGTGGAAATGGGATCTAATGACATTCAAGTAACCTACTCAGATTGTTAAGGTTGAGCAGAAGATACTTTTGATAAAAATCTCAAGTTGAGCATGTATTTAAAAAATACAGAAATAAAAATCTATTTTTTCTTTGTTGTTGCATGAATCGGCATCTGCATAATGCTTAGGGAGGAAGAAGGCTGCAAAAAACTAGGGAGAGAAACTAATGCAAAAAGACTATAAAGAAATGGAGCTGTCTTGCTCCTAAAAAAAAAAAAAAAGGGAAAAAAAAAGTTCAGCATGGATCCATATGGTGTGAGATTTCTCTTCTGTGACATTTTTATTAAGGTTATGTATATGACCGTTCATCTTCATTCTGCTGGTGCTAATTGCTGTCTATTGGACCCTTCGCTACTGTGTACAGAGAACACATGCTTCCCCTCGACACTGCCATCGCTGCGAGTGCACTGGGCTGCTCTGCTGTCCTCAGATAGGAACCTGCTGCTGCTGCCTGACCGCAACAGCTGGGAATATTCTGCTTCTAAAAGCTTATCTTGTTGATACTTGAGTTGAGCTATTACACAGTGGAACAAGCAAACAGAATGAATGGACCCTCTGCGGGCAACTTATGGTAACAAAAAAAAAGCTTCCATGTGCTTTTGAATGTGTCTCTTGTCTTGGAATTGACAGTGATGTTTAGCATAGATGTTTCCTGCAACAAAATCATGATGGTATAGAGCCAGAAACAGGCTAAAAAGAAACATCCACAGAAGACATGTTCAGCACTTAGGCTTCTTTGCAACTCTAAGCAACATCTAGAGACCAATCCCACACAGGTTTACTCATGCAGACGGTCCCACTGAAATGCAAGGGACTGTTTTGTTCTCTAGAATGGCTAATTTGATTAAGAGTTACTTTATGCACAAAATCAGTGGGTAAAAGCATATTTCCTCAGTCTTCTATGGGGCTTTTAAGTAATCAGTCTGAGAATCAGGTTATTTATTTGTCAGCATTAGGTCAATGCACACACACATATATATTGCATGTACAAGCAGATCAGAGCACAGAAACACAAATATTCCCATGTTATGGACAGACCACCCAGGGAAATACAGAAATCTATTAATTTTGCTTATCACTTCGACTCCAATTTAACAAAACATCTAATAGTGCCATGAATTTTTCTGTCATGAAGGAAGTGTTGCAATCATCTAATCTGACTTCCTACATAATCTAGACTAATGTATGATTTCCCTAAGCAATTCTGACTTGCACATCCATACATTTTAGTTGAAACTGTAAAAGTTAGCAGTGGCAATAAAAATAATTATCAGACTTAGATTCATGAATTAGTGATTCTTAAACCGTTACTTTAACACATTGCCTTTTGTGAATGGTGCTGCACTTAGCCATGCCCTGAACTACACACCAGTCTGCCAACAGACTCCACATGACCTCTAGGCAGGAAAATCTCTCTTCTGAAGTCTTAATGGAGGTGTTGTCTGAGCAAGCACAGGCCCTGAGTGACATGTGCATTATTCTGTGCATGGACGAACATCTGAAAATTTGGCTCTGAGACCACACTGGGCAATCTCTGAGAGCTGAACTTGACACCTAACAGCCAGAGCAGTGGTAACTTCGGTCTCACAGTGATGGTGATTCTTGCTGTCTGACCGCTGGTTTAACCCATTAACATCAGTTAAGTGGCCAGTTGTAATTGACACGGGTGATCTGTGGGTACACGGCCTTTTCCTGCTTTCTTGGTGGCAATTTTGGCTAAAGGAAAAGCTATGATCTTTCCCTTCCCTACCACTTTTGCCTTGTGCAATTTTCTCATTTGTTTTTATGCAAATGTTTATATGAAAAAACTGGATGCAGCTTGCAAGTAAATACATGTATTTCCCTGTGCTACTAATACGGTGAGAGATTTCCTTCTAAAGACATAGACAGATTTTTTTTAAAAAAAGATAATTTAGAGTCAAAGCAAATGAATTCCTGTTTTCTGATTCTATCACTACAAGGAAAAATTGAAAATTATATGCATCTAAAAAAAAATAATCTGAATGCTTGTACCACTACTTTCTGTCTCTAGTACTATTTCATCACTTTCTAATTCTTATATTTAGTTCATGTTTGAAATGAAACTCCAAAGACACTGCTGGGAAAACTTGAAAATGGAACATCCCAGTTGTCCTTCTATTTATTTTCTTAGCTAAAAAGAAAAGAGTCTATTTCAATGAAAAATTATTAATTTTTTTACATCTCTTCTGAAAATAACACATTTGAAACATTTATATTATTATTATAATTATTATTTTCTAAGTGTCATTAAGGGTAAGTAGCACCTCAAGAGGCTAGCCAACAGTAACAAACACATATATTTTTGCATATGTACACACATAAAAATATATAAAGATAAATTTTCAAAGGATACCAATGTTATTAACAACTCCAGAAATTATTACCAAAACAAAATCGAAGAAACAAACCCCAAACCAAATTCCCTGCCTCCCGCTAAAAAAACCCAAAACAACTAGAAAAATAACAAAATATGCATTTTAACTGCCTGCCTGTAGCTAATAGCCTACCTTATCCCTTTCTCTGCACAGCTCTGGGGTCCTGGCCAAATTCTTGTGGCACATTTTGATTTTGGGGCTGTTATGCTGCCCAGGTGGGTCTCGATGCAGCATCCCACACTTTGTTTATAAAACCCGTGGTTTTTGTGTACTATCTAACTTCTTGGTTGCATTTTAGATGATCAGGGAAAGTGGTTCTTGTGTTCACATTTTTATTTAGTTGGACAAAATTATTTGCAGTACATCTAGGAAAATGCCATGCAATCTTTTAAATTTTGTGGCTACAAATTCACCTAAAAGTTACACTTGAGTAATATTTTGCTGTCCTTTTCTTCATCTTCTCTTTTTCTTCCTTCTCCCTATCATAATCCTGTCTTTGTTCTTGTTTAAACACTTCTTGCCCCACAGGCTGCAGGCATGACAAGTCAAATTACTACCTCTCTTTATTCCTATGTACAAGAAAACAAGGATGTCGTCCTTACTTGGGGAAGGGACGACGAGACAACGCTTTCATATAAGTGCCTTGCCAGCTTTGAAATATCTTGCAGAATTCTGTTAATGTTTCTCTGCCATGCATGAGGCTTGCATCAAGTGCCTTTTTCAACAGCATCACTGTAGACAACCATTTATCAGGTGTATATTGTATGGCAGTGTGGTGTTTGGAAATTCCATTTGCCATATGTTATTCATGATCCTTGCTCACAGCCTTCATTTGTCAGGGGATTTAGAACTCAGCTGTGTTTAGTTTTTGGGGCTTGAGAACAAGTTGACCCACAAGCAGACACCTAATGATATAATTTGTTCAGTGCAAAAGGTTTGACTGCCCTCTATCAACCTTTATGCAGACAACTCCTTTGAATACAGTAATGGATGACAATATCAAAAGCATAAATCTCGGCAAACTTCAAGGTTTCCTGGAAAACATGACTCTTAAACTTTAGGCACATAGACATTTGGCACGATGTCAGAAACTTTCTGGACTATTCATTTATCCAACTCTGGCCAAAAATAACCAAAGACTCTATGTGTCTGTTGATTTGTTTTGAAATCCATTCAAAACGGCAAAGAAGTTAAAAAGTAAGAGACCAGCAATTGAGAAACAAGACTTCTGAAGTATGAAAGATCCTTTTCTGTATCTTACAACATGTGGTGCTAACAAGCCAGGTCATGTCCCTCTTACAAAATGCTTTCTGTGAACTTAGTGTGGTTAAATTAGCGAGTAGAAATGACATAGTTCAGTTTCCTTATGGGTTTAGAAGGTAGTAAATAGAGGCCTTGCCAGAGGACCTGCTTCAGAGGAGTAGAAAATGCTGATGACTGTGGGCTCATGCCCGTGGGCATGAGAGAGCAGCCAGGGTAATGGTCTTCTTGAGCCTGATTGACTTCCAGGGTCACAGTTTCCCTTTTTGTAAAATCTGTCCCATTCCTAACTTTATGCCTCCTCTGTGACATTCCCTGGCTTGTTCTTCTTCCTTTTCTACATCTGCCCCTTCTACTTTCCCCTGCTCTACCTCTACCAACGGGAGGCAGAAAATCTCATCTTCCTCTTCTCTACTCAGCCTCCCTTTGTCTTTCCCCTTGGCATGCATCCTCCTTTCCTAAGCAGAGTGGGTTGTCAGGGAGCACTACAATGCTACACTTTCTCCTTCTGCTTTGTCTTGTGCTGCCCTGCCTGGGAGGACCTGTTGCTGTGCCAATGGACATCCTCAACTCCTGAATGGAAATGTGCCCTTGGTAGCACATGATGTCACTGTTGGGACTTCAACACTTCCATCACTATTAGGTTTTAGTTTAAACTATAAGGAAATGGGAGAAAATAAGAGTATTATTATTGTATTATTATTATTATTTTCAACACAGCAACTTTAGTAGCACCAGAGACATAAGAAGTTGGCTGCACTGTTCCTCACCTTTCCGGCTATATATCCAGCATCACCTTTAACAGCTTGAGGTTTTCTTCATTAAATCCTTTTTCACTCTTGCTCATGCCAGAACGCTTACATATCCCAACAGGAGTGATCAGAAAAGAAGGGAAATTATTATAATTTATGAAAAACCTATTTGCTTTGTTACTGCTTCATGCTATTCCTCTTGTTATTGCGCAGATGAAGAGTTACAGTATTTTGCATTTTGATTTTTATCTATGCAACGTCTACTGAAAAAAAAAGCTCTTATTTCTGTATTTCTGTTTGGGGCCCTTGGCTGCACTGTATAATCCCTGTAATAGTGCCAATAGGAGTAATAACATAACAAAACATAGAGAAGTTTTCCAAAAAACACAGAAGGCACATGTGCTTGTAAGGGGTTCATGAAAAACAGGCTGTCAAAAGGAATCGTACCTTCTGATACCATCTTCTACAGGTGCAGATCTGAAGGTGCAATAAAGTTTCTTTCTGAAAGTTGCCTATGAAAGAGGAAGGATTCGAAACTACACTCTGCTCTTGGAAAGAAAATATTCTGTAGGCTGCAAACTTTGGAGTTGGCTTTTAGGTACCTTAAGGGAAGTCACACTTTTTTTAGTGTGACGGTTCTATGTACATGAAATGAAGGTGGCCAAGGAAGCACAGCTGGCTGTGAAGAATAGGAAATGGAAAAGATGAAAAGACAGAAGAAGAATGGAAGGAAGATATGGAGAGAAAAGGGAAAGAAGGCCGCAAGTTTTTAAGACAGGGCAGTAAATCCTGGCCTGTATGTGGCTTGGAGACTTCTGTGTCTGCCTTTGGAATATACCTTCAGTGCTGCTGAAGATAATCTTTGTGCTTCTCCAGCTATAGGAGCTCCTTTTCTAATAACCAAATGAAAAACACGTATTACTACTTCCAGCAAAATATGAATAAAAATGAGCAAGAAAGATTATTTCAATATTCATATAATGGCAATACACATGCACGAGAAATGTCTATTTTACTTTTCTTCATCAAGTGCTTACTGCAGCTATACAGCTGTGTTAACAATACATGAACACAGCCAGGCTTATGAAAGAGTGTGACATCTTCACTAAAGAAATTATCTGGGTCTTACAAGGGGCCCAGAAGGAGCAGCATCCTGCTGCCAAACAAGAATATCCGTCTTACTGAGTGGTCCTATCAGGTAATTCACTTTTTTACCAAAAAGTCAGATTTTGAGGTGGAAAGATAATGAAAAGCATAATTGCTGCATAATGATGTTTGCAAGTGGGAGATGTAGAGTTCCAGAATTTGGCTCATCTGAAACTGCTGAACATGCGTGTAGTTTGGCTCTGCTCAGAGCACAAGTTATCCCATCTTCTTCTGTGAATTATTTGGCAGACCTTCTTCCCCCTGCCCCCACAAAACTGGCAGTTTTCAATAGTAAATCTCAGCTCTGAAAACTCCATCCTAATTGTGCATCCAAGCTTGATATAAATCAATTAGTTTCTTCCAGTGGACCTCTGCTGGTTTCTGCCAGCTCAGCATCCAGCTTCGAGTATTTACTAACTCGCATTGTTCCTTCTGGTTTAACCAGTCCTCACTCCCCTCTCTAACGAGGCAGAGTGGTAAATTGTAGCAGACATGCCCTAATTTCCTTATCACAAATGAAACTCCTTTTCCTTCCAGATTCCCTGTACAGTTTGGCAAGACCCCCCTGGCCTTATTCATCTCTGTCTCATCCTGAAAGCACTACTAAGGACAGTATTGCCGGGCAGCTTTTATATTTATGGGGAAAGCCTGCCCCAGAAAACAGATGACTCTGTGGTAGTTGGTTTTTGGTAAAACATTTCTGCCCCTGGCTAATCAATGTCAGGGGCAGAACACGAGGTGCACTGAGACAATCCACTGCAGAGCAGCAGGTGCTAGTCCAAACTCCTGTAGAAGTCTCTGGCCCCTTCTAGAGAAAAGTGGAAAACTCACTAAGAAAAGAATACCTATTTATTCTTGTAAAAGTGAGTGGGAAATCTTTAAAGCGAATCAAGATGAGATGTGAAGGCTCTTGCGGTGTCTGGTTCATGAAAGACATTAGAAGTCCACACTCATACAAGGCTTCAAACATGAAAGCTGGTGGAGTGACAGCTGGTGGCAAAAGAGATTTTTGGATTTTTTTTATGGAGGTCACACCAGATCCTAGCACTGACAGCCCTTTCTTTGAGGCTTGACTACTTCTATCTTCAAAGGCAATTTATGACAGCTGCCACCTGCAACTGAGAAGAGAAGAGAAGAGAAGAGAGAAATCCTCTCCTGAAACAACCTTTGGAGAGCCCCAAAGTGAGGGGAGTGAGCACAGTGGAAGTGGAGGGATGAGAAGCACAGTCCTACTCAACATTTCTGCTGTGGACTTAGTCTGCCTAATAGACCTAAAAAATACTTGGTTTGGGGCCTACTTGCAATTATAAACAAACATTTACTCAGTCTTTACAAGTTCATTAACTCTTCATGTACATATCCTTATGCTGAGTACAGCCAAATCTTCAGAAGCTGTTGGTTGATTTTTAACATATATTTATATGTCAGGAAAGTGTAAAATTTAATTTCATTCAGCTTTTACTTAACTGATTTGGCATCTACAGACTATGGTCTGTAAATTGGCACAGGAGCATTGCAATCAATGGACCAAGAAGTTCTCAGTAATGCAGGCTTTGGCTCTTCAACTTTTGGCTGATAGTTACAACTTTCAACTCAAATACTTCAGATTGCAAAGATTGTTCCTCTGGCTAAGCATTGTAAGTCATGACAGAAATACAGAAAATGTGCCATTATAATCTATAGAAAATCACAGGAAAATATTTTAAAGGAGCCTTAACCATGAAATTTTGTGACATATTTTGGGTGAGAGTGCCTAGGAACAGACTGTTACATTGGTCCCTAATAAAAAATCCTCCAAAGAAAAGATTTCATAGGCTAGGACCTATCTTAATGACCTGAATCTGTGAAGAAGTGAGCATCAAGAAGACTTGCTGTGAAAAGAATTCAGCACCTCACCCTGTGTAAGGATTCTCTAACAAAAGAATATTTATTTTTCTGTGTATTTACCTACACATTAATTCAGTTGGGTGCTAATTTTGGGTGCTGTGGAGGGGTGAATGTATTATGCAAGTACTCTGTACTGAGCACTACCGTCTGCTGCCTTAACAAGAATCTTTAAGTTCGGTTTTTCTCCAGATTCACGAAAAATCAAATAACTCTTTCCATCTTTTCTCTTTGCTGCAGGAAGGAAGCATGGCAAGGCAAATCCTCAGGCCAGTGGCACACAGTCATTTACAGCCACTTTTACTAAAGTAATGAACTATGGGCAACTTACATTTCCTATCCTTCCACGGACACTTTGAAGGATATTCCATGGGGTTGACTGATGTTTTCTCTGTGTCTCTTTTGACACAGAGATCTTAGCTAGATTTTTTATTATTATTATTCATCATGTTTGAATTGGCTAATTCTGTTAGAAACAGCTAGGATCAAACATATATTTTTTTCTAGAAGATGTTCTATGTCCTGCTGTCTCTGAAGCCAAGCAAGTAATAGGATATGCACAAAGGCTGCCAAAGTTTTTGGAGCAATGGGTTATAGTCACTTTAGAAATTTATTGTAAGTTCCCCCATGAAGAAAACTTTCTGTGGGGCATACAACAAACAATGGAGCTTTTCTGCCACAGCTCCTGTCTCTCTCTCTCCAGCTGGTGCACCCTGCTCCTCCTTCCCTCACTTTTTAGAGGTCAGCAAAAGCACTTTAGAGCCCAAATGAGTATGATGGAGGCAGTATTGCCATGGAATTAATTGGGTACATGTCACATCTCAAGGTATCAGTGGCAATTAAAAAGGAATTTTTGGGACTGGTGACTAAAATTTATTTATTCTCCTAATAAATCTGAGGCTGCACTATACATACATGCATAGGCATTATGATCAAAAGCCCTCTGGAATATTCCTATGGCATTCACAGCATCTAGCCAAACCCATAAGAGGAGCTCTGTGTGGAAATGGGGAGGGTGTGTGGGTGATGTGACAAATGGCTCTGATTCTTGAAAAGGACAACTCCTCCACACAGGGAGAGGAAACATAATCAGAACGAAAGTAAGTAACCATGTACATTTAATATTTTGGGCAAGGTGGATTTTTTCCTCATGGCATTCTGTAAGCCTCTGACTGCCCCTTGTATCTTCACAATCATTTCACAAAAAAAGGCAGCCACCCTGCCTGTAAGAACCAAGGGCTCTGCCTCCTCAAGCCAGACTGAAGGGGAGAGATGGGAAGAATACATGCTGGTACAGGGGAAGAAAAGGAAAACAGAGGGAGAGAGATGTGAAACCTGATCCATCTAATAACATCAAGACAGATAGTGATTTTCCACTCTATCTAGTAGGTCAAATGATCTTATAATGCAGTGTTAGAAAGGAGATGGAAATATTTTCATTTTCTCTCAGAGTCAATATTTCCCTAGCTGGAAATTAATCACTGTAAAAGAAGTTTAAGGGGAGTCTGTCAAGGTTAAGGCTTCAAAATAACTTTTTAAAACACTGGCTTTTGTTGTTGT
This sequence comes from Ploceus nigricollis, assembly GCA_013399945.1. Lineage (NCBI taxonomy): Eukaryota > Metazoa > Chordata > Aves > Passeriformes > Ploceidae > Ploceus > Ploceus nigricollis. Next base: position 447,285 of record VXBC01002292.1, read on the forward strand.
TGCAGGTTTAGAGGTCAGAGTTTCCCTCCACAGCATTCTTCTCTTGACAAATGATCTTTTCAGCAGTCAGCCAGGTATTTTTTTATTTTAAAGTGACTTCTTGTGTGTCCTGCCATAAGGAAAACTGTGCAGATACAGTGGAAAAGATAGAACAACCACAGTCAGCTCTATCAGTGTCTCATGGATCAAACAAGATGTCTTACCCTTTTTTTTCTGATTTCCTTTTTTTTAAATATAATTGCAGTGAATCCTCACTCACCAACCTGCTGTCTGATTCTGAAGCAATTAGATTTTGAATTTAGGTAATGCCTTATGAAGTGACTATTGCTAAGTTACAGAAACTTCCAGTAAAATGCCTGGATTAATGGCAGCTGGCCATTACCTGTGGATGTTCAGGTTATCTGTAAACTAGCTGTAAATTGCAAGATGAGCTCGAAAGACTGTATCTGAAGAAACGGTGAGAATAACTTTTCCATCTACAAAATAGTACTAATCTGTCTTTTCACTTGACTCTCTGTGCCTTTCAGAAATTCAAGATGAAAAGATACAAAACAATGAGTCTCTGCCCATCAGTGATGTCTAAACTGGACTACTCAGGCAAAGTTTGGGCTCTGTGATACGGCTGCTTTCAGCCTGGATCCGAGAATGAAGGTAGTGCCTCAAGGAAGCAGCAAATAGCACAGCTTTCCTTTTGTCACTTCACTGTTGAAGCTGAATCAGATTCTGTCCCATACACCAGAAATAGCCCTCAAAAATCTGAGCAATTCACCAGGAGGTCTGTTGAGACCCACAACGGGAGCAAAGCTGGCTGCACCTCCCTGTGACTTAACCACACTGGAAGGCAGGAGCCTCACTGAGGGCCTGTGACTCTAAAATGTTATTTCTTCTTATCATACATCAGAACACATCTGTAGATGCTTTCTGGCAAAGATGCCAGATGTTTTGGTTCCCTTTATCATCATGCATTGATTATTTCTTGTTTGTTCAAGGCTTGTTTATGGTTTTACATTTTGTTTCTTCAGTGACAACTTTAATTATTCAGTGATAGGCACTTGTTATTTTGCTAGACATGTTTAATTTTCTGCTGTTATATTCCAGGGGAGCTTTGCAAGTTAGTCATAATAAAAATATTAATGAGCAAATAACGTTTTAACTCTATCTATTCTTGCTGCAATTTTTGGCACTCCTTATTTAAGGAACAGCTTCCCTCAAGAATTTACTTAAGAACTACAGATTTTGGATAGTATAGATTCGGTTCACTCTAAACATAATGGTCTCTCTTTGTCCTTTATGCACAGGAAGATAGCAGATCTTTCCCTGGGAGGTAACTCAAGCAAATCACTATGACATCCCTTATCTGGAGACTCAGAACCGAGCTGGGACACAAAGCGCCTCCCAGACTGCCAGAGCCTCTCTTGACCACAGCACAGCTTCACACAGGTTGGTATAAAATCTGTTTGCTACAGCTGGCAGACACTGCTTTACACTGAGGAATTAAAGTCTAACCGACCAAAAGCCAGGTACACAAAAGATGATTCCACGTGCTTCTGTGTGTGTGTCTCGTTTTGTAAATACTTGACTACCAGTGAATTACTGACACCAGGAAAGGAGGGCTCTCTCTCTGGTAGGCTTCAGCAGAGCAGTGCTTGTGGTTGCTGAATACACTGAGTGGGTGGAGTTCTGGGTGAGCCGTTTGCCATAAAGCCCTGTTAACTCTGTAAGGAATCGTGTTTGTGGCTCTCTGCAGTTGGGTGTGGGCAGGGAAGGGTGAAACGGGGAGCAGGGGAAGGGTTGAAATGGAGGACCAGACTGAGTTCTCTGGAAACTAGGGATCACAAGCCCTGAATCATCCAGTAAATACAGAGCCAAACGTTTGGATGAACAGAGCCCTTAACAAATAATTAATTGTTGACTTTAACTGCCTGTGCTGCAGATGTGCTATCATTTTTACAGAGCAGTCCCTCACCAATCTCTTTAAGCTGTTTACAAAGTAATTGGTAGATGCACAAAAGAAAAAAAAAAGTTATTGTATGAAAGTTGCTTCCACAAATGCACGGATGCGTAGGCGTGCACACAATGAAAATAGGAGAAAGGTTGCAGTCTGCATGATGTTTGATTTTATGAGAGTTTATGAATGTCCCTTGGAAAAGACTTTATGTCTTATGCTCCCATGCTTCCTGGATTTTGATGTTTCCCATAAAAAAGCAGAATATCCCTTCATTTACAAAATGAGTTGGATTTAACTCCGTAATTTGTAAATATTTATACATATTTCCAAAGAATACATGGGCTGAACTGCATTTTTTCCTGATTACTTATATGCCTCAATATATCATCTTAGCTCCCACATCTTGTACTTGCAAAAATGAACTTTCAGATGAAAAGTCTGTACAAGATTACAACAAATTGGCAGAGTGTTGCAAGAGGAATAATCTAAGTGGCATGCAATTCAGACCTGAGCAAATGCAATATGAACTTATTTTCCATTAGAGTTTTTCAGGTTTGTTGGTGCAGAAGAGTTTCTGATATTAGACCCAAGCCCTGCAATCACTTACTCACCTGCTAAACGTTTTACACCATATCCAGAGATTAAGTTGTCCCACTGCACTCAGCAGAATTGATTTTATGCAAAGTTCTTCAAGGCTAAAGCTCAGTGGCTTGAAGCTTATGTGCAACATGGACTACAGAATATTTTTAGAATATATTTCTTCCATTTATATTTCTTTTGCTGCGACAGCACTGAGGCATAACTGGTTTTTTTAAACTTGTAACACGCTTATGCAAATGAAAAATGTTACAAAAAATGGCAGGAGAAAGTTGAACCACCCAAAACTCTTTGAAGGGAAGCTGAAACAGGTGTTCAGAATCAAAAATGTCACGTATGCTCAATCCAGGATTTGCACATAAACTCTGTTACTCGAGAGGATGTCAGCTTACACCACTGGATAGCCTCACTGTAAGATCTTAAGGCACTTAATTCCTTTTTCACTGAGACACTCTGCAAATCCTTCTGAATAGGATAGAACATGGTAATTAAAGCATGTACTGAAGTGCAAAATCATTTCTCTTTGACTTTTTACTATAACCCTTCTTTTACTCCAGGTTTTTTTATTTCTTTGAATTTGTGTGTTTCCCCTCACTCCTAATCATTAAAAGGGTATCAGTGTACATGTGCATAGATGTGCGTTTCTGCTAGATTACCAAAACGTGTAGAAATTTCAGTGTGGATTATTCATCTTGAGAGGTATTCATCAGCCTGACTTAGCAGAGACATGATTTAAAGAGTGCTCTTAACATTTGGAAAGTCAGATCATATTTGCTGGTCAGTTTGGAGGCATTTAAAAATAGATTACAAACCTATTCTTCTAATCCCTTCAGAGAGCACCCATCATTATCTCCTTCTTTGTCCCCCTGGGTACACGTGTTCAGAGGAGGAGACATCTCATGAGTCACCACCCTTGCTCCTGGAGCTCTGGACTGCAGAAAAGTTCACTGATGTTTATAGGATGTTTGTGGTGACCCCCGGGATACACTCTCCTAATGAATTTCAGACTGTCTACCCAAGTCTTTCGACTATCTATCCAATCTCCCTGAATTCTTAACCTCACACTTCCTCCTGCTGCACGTCCTTCTGGGAGACACTGGATACTCGGGATGAAACATTTTAGAGCCAGTGCCTGCAACCTTGTCAGTACATCCAACACAAGACAAGACAACAAACGACTTTGTTGTTTATTCAACTCCAGATCTCCACCCCCTTCACTTGCTCACAGGAAAGGCTTTTTCTTACAGATCGTAGCCCTGCACTTGAGAGAAATCCTTCTTCCTTTCTTTTTGTGGGTCTTCTATTTTTCTCACCAACAGAGAGAAAATACTCTGTAAGAACAGTTTCAGACCCTGTTTTACTGGGACACAAGTTAAAATACACTTTTTTTCTGCTGCTTTATGCAACCCCAGAGTTAATTATTATAACTTAAAAAATAAATAACCCCTTACTTCTTCAGAAAGCCAGCCCTTAGTAAGCTGACCTAATAGAAACTGGAAGCCCTAACTAACCCCTTGGCTGATTCATGATTTATCTATGCCAGGGTGAAGTGTTCCACATATTAGCTGGAGGAAATGCACTTCTAGTTTGTAATCTTGATAAATAGTTACTGAACTTATTTATTTTTTAATGCTCATTTTAACCATTCATCATTATTTTGAAGATCTTTTACAAATACTGCCTTGAAACTTCCGACAAGTGACTATTTGTAAAAGGAAAGCTGCACAAATGAGCCAAGTTAGAAGAAACTCCCTCAAATGAAAGAGGGGTGCTAGCCCACCAGACAAATGAACATTAGCACTGGATAAAACAAACTGCACATAAAATATAGAAACATTGCAGGTGGTTTGCTCTGACCATACTTAATGTTCTGTGCTTCTTTTATGAATGTCTTATGAAGGGCTAATGGACTACAGGAACAGCAAGCCAGTGTAATTCCCCTCCAAACCCCCAAGCTAGCGGAGAGGATTGGAGTGCAGGAAAAGGGAAGATAGGTGACTCTGGCTTTATGGAGAATAACTCATGTGAAAATAATTAAATTATTTCTATAGCCAGGACTATTTTTTTCCTTAATGGCTTGTTAATAAACATTCTTAGAGTATGTTTATCAGCATCACCTGATTTCAGGAGAGTACTTATAAGCATGAGTCATCTGTGTGATTGATTAACAGGTTTTCTGAACCTTTTAAAATGTGTTGTCCCACAAAGCACAATTGTTTTTTATGCAAAGATCACAGATTTGAATTGGCTCTTCTAACCTTTTGCTTTTACAGCAAATGGTGCAATAGGGATGATGGAAAGTCTGAATGATCCAGCACAATATTCAAATCTCTGTCCAAAAATCACGTTTAACCTATTTCTGGATATGAATAATAGAGTTTCTAAGCAGAAAGCAGTGGAGGGATTCTCAAGCCATTATTTTCAGGGAACACTTTGCTACCTGATATTTAAAAGATGGTCATAAACAACTCTAAATCATTCTCTTGTAACAACTTCTGCAATAATAGGGAGAGAAGCTTAGACATTAAGAAGGACTTTTTTTCTCCTCCACCAAGAATAATGAATTGGTAAAATGACCTCAGGGGCAAAGTTGTTGGGACAAGGCATGAGGTCAATCAAGGAGCAATTAAATGCTGTCCTGTGGGAAAACGGTAAGTGCAATCCCAAAGAGTGAGCTAGAAAAGGGCTGAGAGTAACAGAGGTAGAGGAGGAGAACATCCCCCTGACAGCAACATTATGTAGAGTCATGATCTTCCAGGAAGAAGCCACAGAACAGGAGGTCTGTTAGGACTGTAATAAATACTGAGTTATCAGAATAAGAGGGAATTTGATATAAACTCCAGATGGATTTAAAGCATAGGCTCATTACTCTCGCCTCTCACAAACTGTGCAATAATGTGCATGAGTCCAGGACTTGAGTCAGCTGTAGCTGTTCATGTTAGCCTGCCATAAGCGGGTAGTTGCCTGCAGATGCTTGGTCTGTCTCAGTCCCTTCAATCTTGGTGACCTTGCCAAAGACAGCATCCATAAATCCAGAATTTAAAAGCATAGAGCAACGGCAGATGCTGTTCCTGCTGCAAGGAAGAGGCTAAGGCAAGTCAGTCTCATTTACACTGAATTTGTTTGCCCCAGGTTATACCCCGTATGGAATGCCAGAGCTATACAGACAAAAGGCATGAGGACTGTGCAAGTCTGTGTCCCCAGTTGTGTGGCCATATCTGAGTCAGTAAACCAATGCCAGGCACCATTTCTGCAGACACAAGTCTGGTCTGTTGTCTGTCCCTGGCCATTTGCAGGGGCCTGAACATATGTTATCCCTTTTCTCTCATCTTGGGTATTTCTTGGAAGCCATTATGTTGGAAAGCACTCCCAGCCACCCTGGAGGGGATGGTGGTGGTGGATGAAGTTCAACTCCTTGTAGGGCCCATTCCCAAGGACTTGATTTGCACACTTATTATCTACCTGCACATGCACAGTCAGAAACTCTCTAGGAGATAAGGCATTATGAATCCTGGTCTGAAAGCAATATTAACCTCAACAAGAATGGAGAGATTATTCCTCTTTGTGACGAAAGACATAGGGCAAGAGAAAAAATTCCACCTGGAGTTTGAGAGTTTGGTGTGGTTTCTCTGTTTTTCTAAGGACGTTGAAACACCTGCAAATTTTTCCTGCTGGTAAATCTAATACAGAACTATCTTTGAAAAAAAAAACCAGCAACACAGCATTACTTTAAATCTGAGGAATAGCAGGATGGGCAAGAACACCATAATCAGGCTCCACTTTCAGGTGGACAGCAAGTCTGGCTTCGTCCAGCCAGCAAGTTTAGTTAGATCCACAAACAAATGAGCTGTAAAGCCCAGCTGAGTAGAAGCATGTACACAGAAGCTGTGACTAGTCTACCCTTGTGAGCAGCTAGCAGGGCCTGAGCTAGCCTGGATCAAAATAGGTTAAGAGCATCTCCATCCACTGTAGTACTGATATACCAACAGTTCTTCAAACCAGTTAATACTTGTAAGAATGATTATAGGTACACTTTGGATGAGCAGACTCCTGAAATAACATTTATGTATCCACATGTTAGCTTTCTCCCCATTTCTCCCTCCAACCAAACAAAAACTGAATTCACTTAAGAGTTGGACCCAATGATCCTTCTGAGTCCCTTCCAACTCAGACAATTCTGTGATTATGTGACTCTGTAAACTAACAAAGATACATGTTCCCATCAGGCTCCTTCTTTCCCATGGAAAAGGAGAACGTGATGCAAGGATTCTTTGATTCAAGTGCTTGCTAAGTTTTCCCCGCGAAAGTCCAAGGGCAGATTGGCCTTGAATATATGAGATATCTGAGAAGGTAGATGGTTACCTACAAGCTGTTAAAGCCCTGCAAGGTACAAGAAAGCACACAGAAGAGAGATCAAGAGCTTGAACCTCCTACAAGCATAATTCTACTCTTGATATCTTCCATTTTCTTTCTCCACCATTTTTCTGGTGAAGGATATGTCAACCCCAGGCTAGTATAATACTCCATCAAACGAACCCCTTTGACCCAGGAAAGCCTACATACAAAGATGCATCTTCATATTTAAACACTTCAGTATCCATTTGTCAGTAAACCTTCACAACTCTATCTCTTGTAGTCTTCGGGAATTTAAAAATATTTGAAAAAAAATAAGCACAGAGAACAGCCAACAAACAAATGCAAACTCCCTTTATTATCTGAGGGTCATAAAAAAGCCTAAACAAGAGTCCCTGCCCCTAAACAAAAATCTAGACTCTCCCTGCCAGCACTCAATGCAGTTTCATCTATTTCCTTTTTCTAATCCTCCTTTATGCCCATTAGCTGGTCCTTTTAGTGTAACATGGTCCAGCTGCATCTGCACCACTACTATTTAACCCCTCATTGTCTAGTTCAATACTTTAGTGTGTACAGCAGAGGAGAAAGGTGAAGACCTATGGGTTGCCATGAATAGTCTTATCTGAATTATAATCTTTTTTAAACACCCTGAAAGTATGGGCTCTTTTTTTTCTCAATTTTTAGTATTTATAGAAAGAAAAAAGAATGAGTATATTTTGGCATTAAAAAAAACCAACTTCAATCTGAATCAAGAGCATGAGAACTGGGTGCTAAATTAACCAATGTTTACTCACAGGCTGGTGATGTTCTCAAAACCAGGGGGACTTAACCACAGATTTGGTTGCTTGAGATTATCATTAATTCAAATTCTTAGTCTCAATATGCTGCTTACGTGCTTGAAAATTTCTTCCCTTCCTTCTCTTAGCTATAGATTTACCAAGCAGAAAATAAGCAGTCATTAGAATATACTTAGAATATAGAGCTCTTTTGAGGATTGACTAGGTAATTTAGGTCCAGTTAGACTCTTTCCTGGGAGGAGCCATTTGAATGGCTCTTTGAGGCAGCCTGGGATTTAACAACTTTTAACTGTCCAAACTAACAGTGAAGTAAACATTTCATGTATGGCTATAAAGCATTGACCTCTTCTCACATCATTATTGCTTTATTCTAAGGATTGTATTAGTAACTCAGAGACTACAGCAAACACACTGGTAGTTGATTAACATAGCATTTAACTAATTAGATGAGGTGAGATGTGAGGATTCCTGGGGTATGCTACTTATGTAATTTGGAAATCTTTACCATCATGTCATACCACACCTGAAAGCGATTAATTTTTGGGTGCAGTGTTCATGTTATCCCAATTCAGGGAGCAAATTTTCTGAGTTGTATTATTTCAGATTGTACATTGATTTTTGGTTTTTGACAGTGCTAGGATTCCATAGCACAGATTAAGAAACCTTAAACAAATCCAGAAATACAGAGCTAGCCCCAGAGGTGGTAGCTTTTGCTCCTCATTGCATAAAGACTCACACATTTGCTTAATGTGTGGGTTATGACGAATTCTTTTTGCCCACCACAACACTTCTCCTAATTTGCAGGGTAAATCCATGTATAAATATAATCAGGACTCTAATAAGCCCAGAGCTGCTGGCTGGACTGAGCTCTAACCAATGATTGCTTTTGGTGATTTGCACATTTTTAACCATGAGGGTACCTAAAGACAGGTGGTATTTTCATGAGACTCCAGCACTGCTCTTAGCAATCTAAAATGAACCTTCCTGAGCTATTCTGAAAGGTAGTCAATGCCAAATGTTTCTCATGTATAGATCATCACTTGATTTTTTAGGCATGTAGGTGTGATTATATTCTTCTACATTATTTTTCCCTCTCTGAAATGTAAAAAACCTCCTATAAACAGGTGAGGTTTGATCATCCTAACATGCATAATAGTGAAAATTCCATGCAAAAAATTCTCCCAGAAAGAAAGAAAGAAAGAAAGAAAGAAAGAAAGGTTTCTTAACTATCTAATTTATATTTATCAGCATTTTTATTTGTAAGATAAATGTTATGTCTGTTATGTTTATCTTGTGTTCTAGATAACTAAGGAGTTATTCTAAAATTTTAAATAAACTGAATTTAATCCCAATCAGAAAATCACACTTTGAGTCAGATGTGATGTCAACTTTGAAATAACAGTGTTTCATGATGAGGTATTGTTTATGTTTTGTAGAGTTCATAGGATCTTTGTCAAAGCAAAAACCATGAAAGCTCGTTTCTGAAAGCATTGATGTCTATTGTATTTATTTTAGAGCTATGCTTTTAGTTGCTTTCCACTGCTCTTTTTGTCAAAAAGAATAGCATATTCTGATTTGAACAGCAAAAATATCACACTGTCTGAAAGGAAGGATCTAGCTTCCCATTTGTAATGAGCAGGACAAAGTCTTTTGCAAATATACCTGTGCAGAGATTTAATCAGCTCTTTTCTAGTAAGTTATGAAGAAAGATATTCTCATCAAAGCTGAGATACAATATTAGAGTGTGGTCCACCCACTCAGAGCTGTCTTTTAAGCCATGTTTTCTGTTCAGAAGCTACTGTTCCACTGAGGTAGCATGACTTGATGTGGACTACCTTTTATTTCTTGCCTTTCCTGGTTTGTTCAGCATTAGAAGGGAAGTGGAGATAGTGGGAGTCAGTGGAAACCATCCTGAAGCATTTGAGGTCACAGTACTGCCACTGCCCATGTGTTAATAAGAACTCAATATATAAGTCAGGGCTGTAACAGAGCTAATGTTTGCCTGAGTTTCTGAAACAACTCTCTCTTCAGAAACAGCTGTGTTAATCTATAGAGGCAGAGATGCCCAAAGGATTGTGCAATCTGAATGACTGAGAGGAATTTCTGAAAAGTAAAACTTGAAAAGGTGTTCCAGAGGTTCCTGTAAGCAAAATGGTATTATACCCTATGCTGAATAGTGTACCAAGATCTGGCAAAAAAAAAAAAAAAAAACCCACCAAAACCAGTTTTTTTTAACCTTTTTTTCCTTTTCCCTTTTTTTTTTTTTTTTTTTTCCTTCTAGGAGCAGGAGGCTAACAACCAAGCACTGGTATCCTTATTTCTCTGCTAAGAAATGCCCTGGTGAGGAGCACAGAAACAAAAAATAGTTCTGAAGATTTAAAAAAAATAGGTGAAATCACTTTAGATATTTAGAGAAGGTTTTGGTTGACTGAGACTTCACTGGTGTAATTCATCCTCCTCAAGAAAAACTATTTGTTTGTTATACTCCCTCTAACTACCATTTCCAAGAAAATGAAAATAAAAAGAGGCAACAGCATCCTCAAAGGGAGGACTATTACAGATTTTTGGCACTAATCTTCTTCCAGATTGCATCTATTTTTTAAGCATTTTCAAGGTCCAAGAGTATGGGGACTCCCAGATCCCACATTAGTTCAAAGAGTTAAAATGTTCAGCAAGCTAAACTCCTTGCTTTGGCACGTCTATCAAAGGCTTTGAGCCTTTAATGTAATTGAAAACAATTGTCCCAGTGGGGAGGTCTAACACTCTGACCAGTTGCAGTTAAATACTTGAACTGCCTGAGAAAACTAGAGGGGTTATAAGAATTCAAGGGTAAATTGCATGACATGGCTCTGGTGATAATAATGTTCCAGAATTTATATTTATTAATATTGCCTTCTTTTGGTCAGACTCCCACAGGATATCCTGAGGACTACATGTCTCTGGCATGTTTTATCTTAGATAGTCCCATCCTTGTGGTATTGCGTGCTGATAGCAGGACAGAAGAGTACCTTTGAAAATCTCTGGTCTTTATAGAAGCTGCGGATGACAACAAACAGGACCTTCAACACTCTGGGAAGACAATCCATCTACTTTCCGTAGTTATCATTAAAATGTCTTTCAGACATAGGTCATAACTGGAAACCTATAAAGGATGCCTGTGTATTAGGCACTTCCCACAAAGCCTGGTCCCTAGTGATTAAAATTTATCACATTGTTCTTCTGGTTACAAATACTGCTGATATGTGTCATTAGTGCAGAGCACTGCTCATAATGTTTTGACTTTACTCCAAACATTTTTCTTTAATTCCGAGTCTCCCATAAAGAACCCACTCCTGAAGTTTTTAAAGACACACATTACTTTAACATACTTAAGCCTCTTTTAAAGGTTGTTAACTATCTTATTTTCCTGTTAAATGTACACTTACACAAAATGATTTGATGAGAAGCTCCACATCCCCCACTCTGGTAATTGTGATATAGCATAGAGAGTTATTGTGCATGAAACCATACGGCCTTACCAGTATATAAGACAGTTTAAAAATACTCCATCTTCTTAAAAGCCCTGTCCTGACTAAGACATTGCTTAGTGGTGTTCTCTTTGAAATATTTTCTGGTTTGCATACCTATAATTTTTGTACCATTTTTAAATTTGCATGTTAACTGAAGAAGAAACACAGCATAATTTTTGTCTGAATCTACCCTACTTGCTAGAGTGAAGTTATTTGATGTAAGCTGTACCAGATCTCTAGCTGTGGGCAACAAAGTCTATTTTTTGCCAGTTTTTCTAATAAAAAAGTTTACAACATCACACCACATATTGCTTTTCTGTGAATAATAGTACCGTAGAATGGTTTGGGTTGGAAGGGATCTTAAACATTATCCAGTTCCAACCCTCCTGCCATGGACAAGGACACCTTCCACCAGCCTAGGCTGCCCTAAGCTCTGTCCAGCCTGGCCTTAAACACCTCTGGGGATGCATGTGAGTGTGTCTCTGCCCACGCCCTTAGCTGCTGAACCCCTTGATCAACTGTAATAAATATAGAACAAGCAGCAGCCTCACACACACACACACACACACAAATTCATCTTTCAATGGAAATAGTTGATTGGGTTGAGAAAATAAATTGTATTATGCTGTTTCTGAGGAGGAGGCTGATGCCTTATCTTTATGGGACATCGAAGAACCCGCTTCATAGCACAAATCTTCCTGCTGAGGTGCCTGGGACAACTGACACTTTGCTACCTGGACCTTTTCCCACAAGACATTCTGTAGGGAGTAGCTGAGTCTGGCACTGAAAAGACAGAGGACAAAATAAGGTCTGACACCGGAAGGGTAAATTTAGTTTTAAGAACAATCAGTTTACAGGCATAAACAAATGTTACATGTATGAATATCTGACATAGAAACCAAGAAAAAATATTTTGCATGCTGCCCTCATAATCTTCTTCTGAGAAGCACTATAGTCAGCTTATTCCTTAGACAGCTAACTTCTTTGCTTGTCACTTACCTTCCCATATCTGCTATTTGCTGTCTCATCCATCTTTTATGTTTCTTCTTCCTTTAATCTAAAGAATCCACAGTTCCCATCAGACAGACATTTTATTTTCTGCAAGCCAGGGAGTACCGCACTGAAAAAAACCCAAACAACTGAAAATAACAGAGATCTCTGCCCCATCTCTTTGATTCTTCTCACTAAATGATATATTTGAGAAATATGGGAAAAATGAAAAACAAAAGATAAAAGTTTAAAACTTAAGCTATGGTTTCAGTTATCTGTGCAGAGAGAAAAGTGGTTCTTCTTGCATCTTTGGACTTCACAGCATCTTAAAATAAACAAGCAAAAAAAGTCCCTTTACCTATGCTCAGGAAATGAAAACATTCCTTCTCCTTGTTCCCAGATGGCACCACAGCAGTTTCTGTAAAACTAGCAACATAAAAAACAATTTTGCTGATGTGTGAATAGGCTGAAGCCTGATGCAAAGAGTATTAAAGTCTCTCTGGCAGGCCTGCCAATGCCTGCAGTGGGGTTTGGATCAGGCTCCATGGGATACTCGAAAGCACTCCAAAGGAAATTATTTTCCCCTATTATGCCCTCCTTGCAGCCATTCCCACAGAGAGCACTGCTCACTGACTATTTTCACAGAAGCCCTGGAAACAGCATGTATAGTATTAGAAAGCCAGATGATAGAAGGCGCTGAGTTTTGTCCTTTGATACATTTCCAGTAGAAATGTGTTGGTTCCCTTCCCCTAAATGTTTTTGGATCGATTTTATGTAGATCTGTGGGCCTCTCAAGGGACAAGCATCCCCTCTCCCTCAACACCAAAGGTGCTCCAGCACAATGGCTGTGCTGAGCTCTGTTGAGAAACAGTGGATGGTGCCTGATGGACAAAGGCTGCATGATGGTAGGGCCCGGAGATCCAAATTTCAACTCCACCCACAAACTCTGAGGACTTCCAGTGAATCAGACTGGAACAGGACTGTTTCACTGAGAAAGAAAAAGAAGGTGGGTATAAAGAAGAGGGGGTAACTCAGATCCAGGCTGGGTTGCACGGGGGCCCCCAGCATATGAATACATGAATTCCACTAGCCTTGTGATGTTTTGAAAAGTAAACTATGGAAGAAAGACCAGAAACTTCAAAGAAATTCCTGATTTGGAAATTGTCTGATGTAAAAGGTGTTAGCATAGAGGAGGGTAGAGAAATAGCCTGTTCTCAAAGGCACTCTACAAGAGGTCAAATGTTGGTCTGGCTCATATGGCCACTTTTTCCAGTTGTACAGTATATTGTGTAAACTAAATATAATGTAAAGATGCAAAAGCTTCCAGAAATGTCATCTTACAGACATTTGCTTGGATGCAATCCATGATTATGTGAAAACATTTACTTTGAGATCTAAAAGCCTTGGGTTACGTGGGTGTTCTGTACATTTTGCATTGGAACTTATACTATAGAGCCAGAAAAGACTAAGAGACTTAATTTGAAATTACTTGTGTTACTATACTGGCCTGTGCTGCACCCAAATGTAAATGTGGCTGAGTATATGTGACAGAAAGAAATGATAGTTCATGGCATATTGGAGAGAACTGCCAGAAAACTTTACAAGTGGTTGGGACCTCAGTCAAATCTCTGCTACCAATCTCATGGTTGCTCTTGCCCCAAAAAACAGGTTACTTAGAAAATCTCTAGACCAAAATAGAGGTAAATTTTTCAAAAAGAATGACATTTATTATCTGAATTTTGAACTGAGTTCACCAGTATGTTCTCACGTGACAGGGCATGCATGACATTAGGCTCAGGTGTGGTCATGCCCTTCAAAGAACAGAGGCTAAGAAATGGCCTTTTAGAGACCACAAATGAATATCAGTTATTGTATTAAATCATTGTCTTGCAACTCCTGCAACAGGCACAACAACAATATGCAAAGTTCACTGTTTCTCAGTGTTAAGCAAATGTTTGTGATGGGCTGGATCAAGCAGCTGTGCTGCAGGGGCAGCAGATTGCAGGGAGTGATGTACATTTGCATCAGGACTCGGTGACTCTTGAGACTATTGAGTTTCTCATTTATGCAAGTACCTCAATATCCCTTTACTGTTTATAATTTGCTTTATACTTACTAAAAGAAAAAAGTTAAGGATCTCTGCTCCTCATGCAGTCAATACAGAGATGCCCTAGAGTTTACTTGTACCAATTCCAGAACTGCAACCTGCACAGCTGCATCTTTTAATGCTCTAAACAGATCATGCCATTGGAGTTGAACATACTCTTCATGGACCTCACCTGGTGTGGTTACTGTACAGCACCTGAACTGCTCTGGGTAATGTAACAGTTCTTTTGTAGCCAGATGGAGGGTCTACAGCACCTGGTGTAAAAAGGTGCTCAGAAAAGTACTCAGTAGTCTTCAGCGAAGGCCAAAAACCTGTCCTTGGCTATTGCAGTGGGTTTGGACCTCAGATGTCCTTAACTCAAGACAGATCATCCGTGCTAATCCCAAGAATTGTCCTCCAGTGACTGAGAATAAAACAAGTTTGAAGCCATTTTGCATCTGTCTATCATCTGGAATGAATGCCAGAGGTACTGGGGAAAGAGAGGTTAACTTCTAGCAAAATGTCTGTCAGCGTTACGCTCTCAGCCTGGAAACAGGCTGGATTGCCATGAAGTCACGGTACGCAGCTGTGGCATGGGGGAAGTTAGAGTTAGGGTTCTGGCAGTGTTTTGAAAGACTTAAAAAACTCTGCAAGAGTTCAAAAAACACAATTCACAATTCCCAGAACACAGCTTTTAAGAGTGAAATGAGCACAAATATGATTATTTAAATTTGGAAACAATGAAAGAAATGGGAGGATCAAATTAGTTAATGCCCATAAAATATCCAGAAATCTCATTTGGACTAGGATTTGGAACTCTTACTGCTGTGTCAGTGCAGCTGTGTGTGGCATAACCTGCTATACAGATTAAACCCAGGGGCTGGGTCCTGGCTGTTTGCTATCTGCATGCCATGAAATTTTAGCAGGATTCAGACACAGAAATCTGGACACAAAGCAGATTCGAAAAGTGCAGTATCAATACCCTGATAATAAAAACATTTTAAAGGTCACATTTCATCTGCTCATAGGAATAATAATTTAAGAACATCAGGAATAAGTCTGATGTTCTCTCTTCTAATCAAAAGATTCCTCCAATTTCTGTTAGAGGATAGGGATTCACATAAGGAACTTAAATTTAAGAAAGCCACGGATGGCTTGGCCAGTATATTTATATTATATTGTGTTATATAATACTTTTCTTACTAGTTTTTATGCCAAAACAAGAATCAGACAATTATGAACTGAAAATTATGTACTTTGTTTCTTTCAACATCAGAAAACCATATTTTGTAAACCAAAACCTGAGCAGTGTAAGAAATATAAAATCAATGAGCCAATATCTTTCCTTACATCACAGCCTGAATTTATCCTAGAGATATAAATTTAGCCAAATAGCTTTTCTTAAGGTGATAAATATCTCTGGTTTCTCTCTCAAGCTGATAAATTTCTCTCTGATAAAACTCAAGCTGATATACCTGGAGTATATCAGTACTGTACACAGTTCTGATGTCCCCAGCATAAGAAAGTCATGGAACTCTTGGAGCAAGTCCAGAGAAGGGACATAAAGCTGGTAAAAGGACTGAAGCACCTCTTCTACAAAGACAGGCTGAGAAAGTTGGGGCTGTTCAGCCTGAAGGAGAAAAGGCTGCCTGGAAACCTGATAGCAGTCTTCCAGTATCTGAAGGGTCCTAAGGGAAAGCCAGAGAGGCATTCTTCATCAGGAACTGGAGCGATAGGACAAGAACTAACAGGTACAAATTGAAAGAGGGAAGGTTTAGGTTAGGTATTAGGAAGAAATTCTTTATTTGAGGGTGGTGAGACACCCTCAGGTGGTGAGACAACCTCAGGCCCAGGGAGGTTGTGGATGCCCCAATGCTGGCAGTGTTCAAAGCCGGGTTGGATAAAGCCTTGAGCAAATTGGTCTAGTGGGAGGTGTCCCTGCCCGTGGTAGGGGAGGTAGAACTAGATGATCTTCAAGGTCCCTTACAACCCTTAACATCCTATGATTCTATAAAATAAATGAAATAGCACTGAAATAGTTGTCATGTTGCTTGTCAATAATTCCTATTAATTTTTTTTTTGTCCCCTTAAAAATTGCCACGACATCACAGAACTCATCAAAGGCTTCCCTGCACTTACTGGTAGTGCCTGTACTGTATTACAGATATCTGTTTGTGGAGAAGGTGAGAATTAATTCAAACCCCAAAGTCATTGCTTAAATGCATTAACCACTTAGCTTTGCAACACACTGAGGCAAACATTGTTTACTTCATGTCCATGGAGATGGGTCCTGGATTTCCACTGGAAGCTGTGTGAAAATTGAATCATAACTGAAAACTGGCAGCAAAAGTGTGCCCTTTCATTTAGTGAATGTACTTGTGGTAGGGAAGGAGGAAAAAACAGGGTCAAGCTGTCTTGTTTTAAACTTCCAGATACTCAGGCAGATATGGATTTGGTTTCTAACAGGGCAGGCTAAAACCAAGGCCTTTATTTTATATTCACTTAAACATTTTGAGCCAACCTTAGCCGAAGTCACAGCTGAAAATAAAACAGAAAGTCCTGTTCTACTCTTTCATGTCCCAAGAACATCTCCACCTTTTATTCCAAAATGCAACAGAAAACTAATAAAATTTTTTTTTAATCAAGCAGCAGGGACAGGACAATTCAGGACTGATGGTTTCTGTGGTGGTTCTGGTTTATTTTGGTTTGGTGTACATGCAGTTAGAACCTCTGTTACACCAACCTGAAATCTCCTGATGTCACAGTGCCTGCGGGGCGGGGAGGAGAGGGGAGAGGAGGGGAGGGGAGAGGGTTTTGGGGTGACCTAATTGCAGCCTTTCCATACCTGAAGGGAGCCTACAAGAAAGATGAAGAAAGACTTTTTACAAAGACATATGGTGACAGTACAAGAGGGAATGACTTCGAACTGTAAGAGAGTTTAGAGGTTCAGATTAGATATTAGGAAGAAATCCTTTATTGTGAGGCTAGTGAGACACTGGCACAGGTTGCTTAGAGAAGCTGTGAATACTCCATTCCTGGAAATGTTCAAGACTAGGTTGGATGGGGCTTTGAGCAACCTGGTCTAGTGGAAAGTGTCCCTGTCTGTGGCAGGAGGGTTGGAACTAGATGATCTTTTAGGTCCTTTCCAACCCAAATTATTCTATAATTCTACGACTCTATGTCTGCTTCTCAAAAATGATACTTTCTATGGAAGAAGTTCTACTTAGAGCAGAAAAGAAATTAATTCTAGAGATTAAGAAATTCATTAATACCTTAAAGGCTCACTCACTCTCTGCATGAAAAGTGGGAAACAGAAATAAAATTTTGTCCTTTGGACTGACACTAGCAACACTGCTGAAGGACATGAATTTCAGAGGAAAGACACTGCACCCCTATGTCCAGTCAGCACCACTGGTAGAAACACGGAAAAAGGCAGGGAGAACTGGCTGTAATTAAAACCTTGATTAGATGAGGGGTTTTTAGTTTCAGTTTTCCAAAATCATGACCACACTTGGTTTTGAAATTGCATCTGGATCTCAGTTCTGTGTAATTTTGTTGCTTCTAAATGGTGCCAAGCACCTGTTTTCACTGCCTATATTGTGAAGTTTGGCATTGTTATCAAAATCCCAGTTCTAGAGGTAGCTTGTAATAAGAACAGCTTTCATTAATGCTAACCAAAATGATTCTTACAGTGACAAAGATTAATTTGTAAGTCAAATGTATTTTTGAGGCTCAGAGGCCTCAAAGCACATAAGGCAATGCCATCTAGTTATCACAGCTGATAATTCCCTATGAAATACAGCAACTCTAACCACCACTAATGATTCCAAGATGGATTTTCTTCCTAACTTAAATGCAAAGTGGGAAACTAACTCTTCCTTTTGCAGTTGATAATTTTTAATCCTATAATCAGACACTTTTATGTTTACTTTACAGTTATATATAAACAGTACCATTTTGTGCTTTTAATGATCTCGTTGCAGTTTCTACTTTTTCATGCATTTTACAATTACAAGCTTTCTTTCTTGGCATTTACATCTGCTTCCAGACATACGCTTCTATAAACAATGCTAATAAATTTTTCATCTTCCATTGACATCACGGGGAGATACTGAATTTCTTTTAAGAGCTCCTGCCCAAGACCTATGAACCCCATCTCTTTCTTTATTTCAAGAGGGCAGTCTAACCCTCTGCCTTGACCATCTGCCTAACGTTTACGTCCACACCTAATATTCCACGTAAAAACGCTGTATTCCCATTGATCCCAGGGCAGTCCCACTCATGTACATGCTGGCTGATGAACACAAATGTTCCCCTTCTGTGGTGGCAGAGTTCCACTATAGAAACAAACCCTTCTTGGCTTCTTTCTTAGGGATCTAAACTTACAGCTTATTGCAGGCCACTCAGATATGAGAGGTCTCTGAAAGAATGATCAGTTTATGAACTAGCAACAGCTGGACACAAAGCCAAGACTGGCCCTTGATCATATATACTGACTAATTGCCCTCCCATTCCCTCATTTTGGTTTTAAACTGCTCCAGAGATCTTTCTCCTGGGCTGTGCACTGGTACATTTTGTCATCTCTTCACTCCAGGGACCGCTCCCAAACACCTCAGGTGATATCATGCCTGCCCTCCCTTTCATGCTCTAAAGCACCAGTTAGGTGTCCATGACAATATTTTGGACACCTGAAATTAAAAAGCATTTAGAAAAGGACATTGGTATTTTAGGGCCATAGGGGATTCACAGAACTCTTACACTGTGTGTCCATCACTCCACAGCAAGCGAGCACTGAGCAGGGCAGACACAAGTCTGTACATAATGCTTGGATTCCTGACCCTCTTTTACTTATCAGCAAAGATATGGCCAATGAACTATACAATTCAGTGCTGAAGCTCTCACCTTGGATATCCGCAGCACTAAGAACTACGACTTTTTTCCTGTTCCTTTTTTTTTGCCCTTTCATTATCTTTTCCAAATAGCAATGTTCCCTATCTATACACTTAGACTTATATACTTCTACTCCAAACCCTTGATTTCCATGACTCTGATGGATCATGTTTTTCTCAACTCTTTCCTGAGCTTCTGTCTTATCAGACTTCAGCACGGGTCACTAGTCTCTAATGAATTTTATGGGTAATCTGGAGAATGTTTCTAATATGTTACAAAGATTCTGATAAGCTCTTTATTCATTATCCATCCTAGAGCGTGACTCTCTGGGGGTGAAACCACTTCTCAGGGTTGTTAGGCTGTTTAATGCTCACACATATATTTCTTAAAGGTCAATAAGATCATGCTGGCTGGCTTGTAAAGTAACATAATTGCACCCACTAGTAAAACCTGATGCAATACTGATTATAGTCAATAGAAAGATGGAAAATGCCTGTCCTTTTTCAGTAAAGATATTCTGAGAAAAATCATGAGTGCATGGAACTTCACATAAAATAGTGACTGCCCTCTGTTCCAAGAGATTTTCATTTTCTTGTGGTAAATGCTGTACAAAATGGACTGAAACAATCAAACAATGCAAATGATAATAGGTGGTTTTTCCCTATGTATATTTTTTCAGAACAAGCTACATGGAGGAGGAGCAGTGTCACTTATTTGTGATGCTATTCAAGAAGCTCTCTGTCTGTGACTTTTTTTAATACATTCTGAAGCTTGAAGGTGTGAATTGAGGGGAAAATACAGTTAGTAACAAAGAGATCTTGGTTGGGAAAGGAAAAGTTTGTTCTAGTGAGACATCTAGCTGCCCTTGCATGCTAGTATCAGTATAAAGCAGAAAAAAATTGGTTGCATACAAAGCTGAAAGTTTCAGATGCAATTAGGAAAAAACTTTTTTTATTCATCAGTGAGAGTAAGCTGACAAATCACATCTCTGCTGAGGTCCCTTTAAGTCTAATACAAATGCCTAAATTCAAACATGAAGGTTCTAGCACAAATAATCAGATTATTCTTGCCCTAAGAGTTAAGTGCTTTTCTGGAGTAAGATCTGTAAAAGAGAAAAAGGGCCAAGTCTACCCAGCTGTAATCCCAGTGAGCTCACACCAGGTTTGAATCTACTCCAGGAAAGATAAGTGGCTGCATATCCATAATTTACAGGACTATAAATATCAAGAACGCTGCTGATGTCAGACTGGAGTGTACAGTCCTCCCTCAGGTGACATTTCCGTCGGCTATGAGTGGCTTCTAGAAAAGGACTACAGGACTGAGCTGCCACGGCTTATTTTAAAAAGTTCTCCTTAAAACCCTCTATGTCCCAGTTCCTGTGCTTTCCCAATGAGGGTTTTCAGCTTGTTTTAGCAGAATTTTTTTATGACACGATGTGACTGTAACAGCTTTAGCATTTGAAAGACTTAATGCTGGCTGTCATGCTACTCACATGGGTCTTGGGACTTGCCCCTTTACTGAGACTGCTGAGGGCTAAATTTTGCCCTGACCCATTCAGTTTTTGAGCTCACAACAGAAGTGTGGCACCTGGAGGGGAAAACAGACACAAGAGGTGTCTACTCTGAGTTCATTCATGGACTGTAGTTAATAAATCTTAATTAGTTAATGACTGTTTTGGTTCCAGTTCTTGGCATGTTCAAACTGTGCCTCCAAAAGGGAACAGAAGAGGTCAAAAACTTGGATATTACTTCTTCATTGTAACGAGGAAGTTTTAAAAAGTCCAGGGCTTTTATTCTGAAATTTATTATGCATTCTTTATTTTGGCAGGTCTGAGATAAACCAGCAAACATACTAATGAAGACAAGAACTGTCCTGAGGAAATACCTCCTATTAGTTAATAAGCAGACACAGTGGCCTGGATTAGGAAGAAACATGACAACATTGTTGAAAATGAAGACATGTATCCTAAGTGAAGCCAATGGGTTCACAGAAGCCAGGGCTGTGTAACCTGCTGCTGCACATCAGGGTTCCAGGAGAGGAAATGAACATTACACATGGTGAGAGCAATGATACACCAGGGTGAGATAAATTTACTGCTTAGCTGCATTTCATCTCAGAACTTTTAAAGTAGCATTTCTGTAGTGAGACAGATTCCGGAAGAACGGCTGTCCAGTGCAATGTGCCTTCCAAATGGAAAGATGATTGTCAGCTCTCTGGTTCGTTAATTTTTATCTTCACTGATAAATGAACATTAAATGGTCAGTTGTTGACAAAAGCCCTCTTTTTAATTGGATATGTGAACTGGACCTTACATAACCTGGCAACATACTATCATCCCTGGACCTTGTCACTCAGATAAAGCCATCTTGGCTTCTACAGGAATGCGGGTGTTCTGTGTCGACATTTCTGCTGTTTGGAGGAGAAGATCCCAGACATATATGCTCTAATACAAAAACAGGAAATCTTCCAAAATTTTGGTTGAGTAGAAATTTGCCCAAAATAGGCAATAACCAAGGGAGCCACATTCGAAGCCAGCTAGAGAAAGTTGCATAACTTGCACATTGTTCATAGGTCTGGAGGCAGATACGACCAAGCACATTGAAAGCTGTTTGCAAGAGATTAAGGAGAGACCAAGGAGCCCTTTATTCAGGAGTTTTGCTGTCACTGTATTTCTCCACGGGCCTCCTGAGGAAAAGAAGTTCAAGATGTCACTAAAGAGACTGTGCCTACATCTGCCAAAGCTTTCTTAGCTCGTGGTGGGTCCACTAGTAGAAAGAACTTGCCAGCACTGTCTCTTTTTTGAATATAATTCCAGGATATATTCTAAGAGAATTTCGATGGCTGTGAAAGCAGGAGTTCATGAACTGCATATTTTCTCTTCTTTTTTGTTTTGTCTTCTGGATTTCTTTTTAGCTGTTGATTTATCTCTAGCTGGGAAATCTCCCAGTCTTTTGAAATACTTAAATTTTTGTTTTGGAATTGCTACAGGTCTGTATGAGGGTCAGTCAAATTCCCCATCACAACAGATAATACTATAGACACTCCTCCTTCATCTTCAGAACAGCTTCAGCTGTTCGCTACATACATGACAGTTCCAGCCTAGTCCCAAATCCTGGCCATCACCCCACTGCTACCAGTGCTCAGTCCTACACAAGGAAAGGCCAACAGTCCAGGGCCCTCTCCTCACCCAGAACTACTTCAGACAGCCAAAATAAAATGGGTAGTTTCACATCTGTGTGATTGCTTATTTAGCCCATTTCATGGCGAGTTCTCACCACGATGAGCACCAGAACACCTGAAAGAAGCCTACATACTAGCAGAAGAATGGTGACAAGCAGCTGGGGGAACAGCAAGGGCAGATCCCATCTGCCTTAACATAGCTGGAACTGGAAAGGACCTATGACCACAGCCAAAACATCCCCCCATTTGAAATAATCCTAAACATCCACTAGAGAGTGAAAGGTCAGCCTGTCCCGCACAATGTGCTGCTGCCTTCTCATCCCGCATCTTTTGAGCTTCGTGGTCCTTTCTCTTTGGTAAGATACACGTAACAAATTAAGAAGTGCTGAAATAGGAGCAGTTTTATGGTTTGTGTTAGTCCATGTACATTAAATAAGACAGCTTCTGCAAAAGGCAAGTTACCACAACTGGCCTGTCAAGAGGGCTCTCTTGCTGTCTGTTGTGTGATTTCACTGCTTGATGCAGTTCCAGGAGGCAAAATCATCATAACCAAAAGGGAGTTCAAAGAAGGGAGACTGATAATAGGCTTGGTCTTAATTTGATAGCTGCATTGCTCAATTCCTAATTTATTTTGATGTTAGTTTTAATGACCCAGACTGAGTGATAATCTGGGGCTTCTTTGCTGGGTGTTGATGGATTTAAGTTGTTGAGGTTTTCTTTTTGTTCTTTTTATCTATTTCGTTATGTTTCGGTTTGTTTAACTAACATAATAAAGTTATTAATAAAGTTAAATCGTTTCTGTCATTGAACAACACAGTTCAGAATCTTTAAAGAACTGAGTAGAGATCATCCAGCCAACTTAAAAGCCTGTATTTAAATCTTACTTCGTAAACTCATTTAAATCACATGTTCTTACATGTTCTGTCACTTGAAAGTTGCTTCCTTTGAAACTTTCCCCTTTATGCTTTCATACAGGAAATACGATAAACTTGTTTATTTCATTTGTCAGTTTTGCGTTTCTGAATTTCTTCATCAAATCTGTTATCTTCCTTAAGTATCCAGTCCTTGCCCAAGTTATGTGCAGAGAGGGGAACGGTTTTACTGCTGTAATTCCAGTGCTGGAAAGACAAGAAAAGAACAAGCAGAGGTGCTGACTTCTGAGAACTAACGGGAAAAAAATACATTAAATGGGCATTTTATTTTGGAGGCAATCTTGCAGGATGAGAAAGTCCAATATTTTTAGGATCATGGGATAAATTCATTTTGGAAAAGTCCTCCAGAGGTTAAATAGTTCAACTTTTCCAGTCTAATGATGCATCACAGTCAAATACTTGCTGATCTCTTTACTCTTTTTCCTAGCCTTGTATTTTCTTAGTGAACTCTACCTTCTATTGCTTTTTACTTTGAACTGGCCTTATCAAGTCATTAGCATTTGCATAACAAGAGTACATTTTATTTATTAGTGAATTGGGAAGAACTAATTAGAAACAAATGATCTGTAGGCTGGAGAGCTGCTGAAACCAGCAATAAAGGCAATTTTTAAAATATGCTTGTGAAGAGGACCCTGGTACACATGGAAGCCTCTCTCTTTCCTTGCATAGTGTGGAGTTTTTCGAACTCTTCAGCTTTCACAAAGGGGAAGAGGGTGATAGGCCTCAGACATTAACAAACCCAGGGGAAGGAGAGAAACAACAGCTTTTCAGAGCTCCATTTAGAAGGGGAAGGAAGGCTGGGAATCCCCAGGGTCTCTTTAGGCAGGAAGAGTTAGTTTAAGAAGAAAAATATGATAACTGTTGAGAAATAAGCAATTTCCAAATTTTTTTTTATCATTGCATCATTCATTCTCCCGCAAGAAATCTCTCCACTTAATGCCCTGAAGAGGAGAGACACTTTCTACTATGGAAATGTTGGTAGGGTTACCCACACTTTTTTGTGCTTTGGAAAAGACAAGAAATGCTATGTCTAGATGCAAGAAAAGGTCAGCCTTATTTGCTACTCCCTGGTTTTCACTAAGTATAGACGTCTTTTCTTTTCCAAGGTCTATTTTACTGGTATCATTTCTCCTGCTGTAATGCCTCTAGTGAATTTTCAGAGAGGAATACCAAAGTTGTCTCTGTTTTTATGAAAGTGGCAAGGATTGGTTACAACCATAGTGTAAACGAAGTTACTGAGCTTACTGTGGACCACTGCTAGGAAGAAAACTCCTGGCAAGTCTGTGCTCAAGCAGCCTGTGAGCAGATGAAAGGTAACAGAAGTGTTCAACAACATGCACTGACCCTCAGCTAGTTAGTGAAGTGAGGCTGTCAAACAAAACTGGGCAAACTGCACCCCCATGGTTTTATTTTGTATTGTGTATGCCAGCCTTGGTGTTTCTGTTTATGTGGCTGGTAGCCAAAAATTATTTAAAAGGCCTTTTCAGACTGTAGCAAGGAAAAATTCCCTCCCCCGTTTTGAACTTGGGGGTCTAACAGATTCACCCTTTCTGTCTAGATGACAGAAATTTGGGATTAGGACTTCCTTTTTCCTTGGTGCTTGCACAGTTTAGATCACAAATTCATACTGATTAATACCCAGAACTTTCCAAACAGAATGAACCCAAATGTAATAATTATTATAGCAGGATTTTAACAGTCATTAACCATGAATATTTACTTCTATAAGTTTTCTTTCCCACGCAAAACACGCATACATGTGGATGCATTTTTAAGGAGTTGGGAACTATTCAAAACAAAAGTTATTTTGAGGGTTAGGAAATAGCTTGTCTTACAGCTGCCAAGTGATTTTGGAATAACTCTTTGCATGATGGAGTGGAGTAAAAATGGAGATAAAAACATCAGTCCTTCAGTTCAAGGAGACTAAATGTTTTAAAAAGGGAAGAGGAATAAGGAAAGGAGGGAAGGAAAAAAAGCTTTTCACCTTCTTCTGCTTCTCTATCTAGATCTGCCTTAATTTTCTGTCCTGACAGCGGGAGGAAGAGCTCCATCTACATTCTCCTGTCTGTGCTCCTTGGCAGGCTAGATAAAAAAGGCAGGCAGTCCTTCTCCTGGATTTTTTTCTCTCACTTTAAGCAGATTTGAAAGAGAGAAAGAAAACATGCATTGATGGGCATTTGGAAATGTCATTAGTCACATTTAGATAAGTTTATAAATGTACAAAGTAGCTCTCAGGGCCAAACACAGGGTTGAGGTGAAACATCTGAGCCTCATCCAAAACTAGGGACCTTCAGCTGGTGTAACTCAGGTATTGTGATACATTCCAGCTGAGGCACCAGTACGAGGCTTCATCTCCACACCCTGTAAAGTTCCTGACTTATATTTAGGATATTATAAAACATTAATAAATAGTTGCAATATGTGAGCAGTGAAAAACAGTGAAGTGCAACTGTCCCTTTGATTCATTTTGTGCTTGTTCTGTATTTTAAAGCAGGAAAAGAGGATCCTTTCCTTTACCTTCAGCACACTTTGTTCCAATTTCACAGGATGATGGAAAGCCTTAGGATGGGCATAGCCATTATAATAAACACTGACTCTAGCCTTGCACAACCTATGAAAGCTGCATACAGATACCAACATTTCTATAAGCATGATACTGCTTTATTTTAATATTGTAGACTAAGATGAGGGTAAAAAAACCAGAAGCAAACCATTACTGTTTGTTTCTTTTCCTTCTTCCTCTTAGAAACAAACAGGCATTGTTGAGAGGACAAAGGCTAAAACCTGTGCTATAGTGGTGCTGACCTGAAGCCAGGACAACACACTGAAACTTCCACAAAACAATCTTTTCATCTTAAAGCACCTAAAAATAAAAAAAAAGGGCATTAAAACTTATAAGTATTATTATATAAAATTGTTACAATTCAAAGTCATGCCATTAGTAAGTCTTTTGCGTAACAAATATTATGCAAGCTGAACACACACATCCCCCCGCCCCAACCCCGCCTCAAAATCTTGGTGACCTTTTGTCTTGTTTCCCAAAATTATCCTTTTCCCCAAAACATAAGAGTATACTTTCTGGAGGTGGAGAGTACATAATATATTTAGGATGGTTAATCTGGTCAATCCTGCAGACAGATAAGTTTTTAAATATGTATTTAGGTAGTCAGAGAAATTAGTCTTGGAAATACTGTATTTTCCTCCCCCAAAGTTAGCAGGAAAATTAAGCTCTGAGATAGTGTTTATCAGTGTAAAGTTTACAAAGGAACAAGGGAAGTGGAGGAATGAGAAAGAGTATGGGACTGAAAGAAAAACAAGCACCAATCCTTTTAAAATTTCTTGAGTGTAAGTTGAATGGCCACTACTTCTTGGTATCAGGGCACATTGCTTGCAGTGACATTAACTCTTTAGATTTGCCATTAATAGGAAACTGCTTGCTTGGATGTTGCTGTAGAGTCAAATATCAGGGAGAAGATACATATTCTGCAAGCACAGAGGAACAGGCACATACACTTTGTCTTCAAAGAAATCTGAGTCCTTCACCTGGCATGTCAGGCCAGAAGGAGATGCCACACTGTGGGAAGCCTGCTGTGTGGCATTTCATTTTATCAAACCCAGTCCCCACTTGTGAAATTTGATGTGTGGCAGACAGAGCATTGTCAGAAATTGTGGGGACAGTCAGTGTGAGCTCTCACTAAGTCCCAGAGTGCTGCTTACACCGTGAAGCACTCCTAGCCCTAGCAGCTGCAACCTATTTTCACAAATATCTGACAATTCTTTTTGGCTTCCTGCCAGTTTGAGCTGTACCAAACACTTCTCTCCTTCCCCGAGCTCCACAGTCCTTTGTAACTGCTGCTCAAAACTTAGAACATGTACCAAATGAAGCTCCTTTCCTCCCTGCAATGTGCCGACATCCCACTCCAATTAATTAACCCAACAGTGGCTTTGTCTTTAGAAAGCTGTGACTTCCCACACTTTATCCCCCTCATTCAGCTTAAAGACATCAGCACATTCCTGACTTCATCACTTGTTAACTCCCTTTTGCTAATAGCCAGTGCATCCTCTCTCGATGGCTCCTCTGATTTGATATGACTTGAACTCTCACACAAAAAATGCTGAGGGCTGTTCACTTGCTATTATGGCATACAGAATTCTCTAAAGCTGCGTTTTAGCGCAGCTTCTATATTCAAAATTGAGACGCTTTCAGACTTTCTCAGACTGTGTTGCAACGCTGTTCATCTTGGAAGCATCTGGTAAGGAGCAGCAAAGCCTGAGTGACAGCAAGACCTCTGCTGATTTGTGTTTGATTACCATCAGTTAATCCTTTGGAAAAGTGCCTGAATAGTTAATGAAAATGGCAACAGGGTCATTATATAAAACATCAAGTGAGAAGTTCTTTTCAGCAGCTATTCTAAAAAATCAAAAACCACATTCAATATAGCAGCGTGATGTGTCTCCAAACAGATTTCTACCTATACTACCAAACCCTAGAATTTATGATACTTTTTAAAAAATTACAATTTAATTCTCTATTTATATTTTAGAATGATAAAAATTACTTAAAGAATCAAGGGGTTCTCCAGAGATCATCTGCAACACTCCCTAAGTACAGGTTAATTTACATCTTTTTCATTCTACACTTGTTTGTTTTTAAGGATCCCCTGATGGAATTCTCTCCTTTTCTTGAAATAGATTGCAGTGTTTAGCTTTGCATTTGATAGAGAGATTTTAACTTGCTTGCTCCTAGAATTTTGTGTTGAAGTAGACAGCAGCAATAGCTGCTTAGAAAAGAAGTCTGAAGTACAGGAAGCTAGGAAACTGTAAAACCATTAAATATTAAAAAGAAAATCAATGTAATAATATTCCACAAAATATCAGGCAAACTCAGCTTGAAAAGTCAGAGGAAGCACATCAATTTTGAGCTGTTCATTTGACTCCAGACTGCTTGGATTAAAAGTACTTAGATGGTTAGACAATAATAAGCATTCCCATAAGATTTCTTTCAGCAATCTTCATATTCAACTATAATAAAATAAACTTCACCTGAAGTAATCAATGCAAAAGTTCCTGAAGTCAGGGATGTTTTAAAGTGAAAAAATAAGTTCTTTGTCCTTTTCGCACTACACAAAATACATTCCAATCATTTCTAGCTGATTTTTTCAGTTCAGAGGACTGAAAAGGGAAAATGTAAAGATGTATTCTGTTCAGAGGAAAATCTAAAGATGTATTTGTTTCTAAACCAATAACCTTGAGTTAGCAGAGGTATCCAGCTCCAGTCACTGAAGGCTGTACTTCAGCATAATATTTCCTCACATTTTTTTCTCTTCCTACAGAACTAATTATACTCACCCTTGAAAGTCACTACAAAATCATTGAATAGTTGGCATTTTAAAACTGTTGCTAGAGTTTATGTCTAGTAGATACTTTAGTACATGATCTGTTCCTCTCCCAACAAAATGGTCCACAGTCTCCTGTGCTTCCATCACTCCCTATGTCCAAAAGATTCTTCATTTTGTACAACATCAGCACTATATTTCTTGGCTCTCAGTATTCACTGCAATTTTGCAGGTATTTATCACACCAATGTCACTAGACCAAGTTGTTACTGTTATTAGCCTTCCTTTCTGCTTTGAGCTTTCTAGGCTGGCTTGAGGGGAAGCAAACTCTGAATAGGATCGATCCAAGCCATTCCCTTTCTTTCCTTTAAGCCTTAGTTTCTGCCAAGGGCTGGACTGCAAGGAGGAAGAAAAACATATGGGAAAGTTAGCAGTCCTGCCTGATGGTTGCTAAGAAGTGTGCAGACAACTGTAAATTAGAGTAGCCTCTGTTACATTTTACAGAAATATTCCTCTGAGCAAGCCAAAAGTGCTGCTCACTTTGGGCTGTGAGTAGAGGGGCATTGCAGACCTTAAACCCTAAGATGCTCAGCAAAGATTTTTTTTCCCTTCATTCTAGACAAGAGATTGCCAGGACAAACCTGTGAGGAACAAATCAATGAATATACACATTTCACCTGGTAATTCCCTCTGTTTCTAGCATCTGCTGTGACTTTTCCCAGAAATTATTGCAGTCATGATGCCACCAGTTGTTACAGGACCTAGAACTGCAGGAACAGGTCAGCAGCTGACATGCAGTTTGGGAAAGCTGCTGAAATGGAAAAGGTATGTCCAGACTGAGGTCCACATCTCACCTTCTAAAAACTAGTTTTCAGGGGTTGACCATGGATCAAATTTGTTTTACAAACCAGGCAGCCAAGGCTCTCCAGCCATCTCCCTTTGGAACTGCTGTAACATTGAATTTTTTATGTATAAAGAACCACGGCTAAGCCCATTTTTTTTCATAGAATAATGCAGAGAGTACCAGTTAGAAAGTTTTTACTGACAGGCATTTCACATCTATAGAGTGAAAATTAAGTCCCTGCCTGCAGAATACTTTCTTACAATCTACGTAGATTTTGCCCTATGAACAGTCCTTCACATTTGCATTTCCTCCTGCTTCCTTTGAAACCAGCACCAAAACTTCTAACTAAATGAGAGCAAAAATCTGTTTGCAGTTTGTGTGTTTTCTGTCAGAAACAATTGGGCACAAGAGTAAGAAAAGTTTTCAACATACCTGTAACTTATACATTTGTTAGGAAGCAAACAAAGCATTTGACTTCTGATAATCAGTATGTTTGCCTCTTCATTGTAAAATGTAAGTAACAATAACATAAACCAGGCCTGTTTAAACTCTTGTTTATAGAATTCAAGTAGTATTACATTTTTTTTAATAGCCAGACTAGAATAAGCATTAAAGTAGCTTTCATGCAACTCATAATGCCAAAAAATAAATGCAATTCTGCACATTCTTTCCTGAGAGCATCCACAAATGACGTGCAAGGCATACACATTGGCCAGAGGCCATGAGCAAAAGCATTGTGTTAAAACTTTGTATGACATCAAGCCAAAAAACTACTTAGCATTTGTATCTCAGATCTCAACTGAATTATGAATTAAATAACCAAATCAAAACAAAAAGCATACAGCACACTACATCGTGTATCTTGGTTATGCACACACATATACACATGCATGTAAGTGGCATGGATCTGTTGTGAATGGACATAACCTTGGTGTTCTTGTGTGTGTGTGCACTTGAATGCAAGGCAGGGACAAAAAAAAATATTTGGAGCAACATTCAGAAAATAACACACTCCCTAGCCAATAAGTGGTTCATATCCCAGGTGGGCTCCCTCTGGTGTTGAGAAGATGATGTATTTCCCCACTCAACCCTATTTCTTTATGTCCATCAATGAGGGCGTTTAAAAGCGCTAAATGGATTTATTATGGCAGAGTTCCTTATTCACATAGGCCCTTATGGATGGTATAGAATAGTATTACTTTTCTACTATCTCTCATCCAGTGTTCATGAATAATATATGGGGCATATATATATATATATATATATATGTATGTATCTAGATATCTGTGCACTTTACTACACTCAAACAGCTTTCCATGCATGTACAGATCACCTCTCACCTGAGAGACACTGCAATGCCATACTGTGAAACTCACTACCTGTCAGCAGTATAACTCTTCACAGCTAAACAGGAGAACCTGAATGCCCAGAGAACAGCAGGCCCTGCAACAGCCAGGATCTGATTCTCCAATGTGTGGAGAATTTTTGCAATGTCTCTTAAGCTCAAATCATGTCTATTGATAACACCTGTGCACTTGTGAAAGTCCAGCCCAGGAAGCATGTGAGGCACCCCAGGTAATGGGGGAATACATAATTATCTATTTAACTGCTAGATTCTCAGTTTTGGAAACCCAGGACTCAGCATTGTTTAGGAGCATTGTGGCATAGACAATGGGTAGAATAATTTTGGTAATGAACATTAACTAGGCACCTTAACCTCAATCTTCTCTCACTTTATTTACCACCCATTTACCACCTTCCACTACACCTAAGGAAGTAGTTCTGGAGATTATTTCCCTCTTGTGCTATAAAACTATCATTCAGTGAGAGACTACAAATACCATCCTTGCCCTTATTTCCCAGACGATAAATGCTCAACTGTTTGTTTTGTGATGCAATTCTTTCCTTGGAAAAACATCACCTTCCTTTTTTTGTCCTGAGATGGAGGTGGAATCAAGGTGACTCCAGGCTGGCCGGCTGGAAGAGCATGACCTCCCTGCAGCCACAGCACACCTCTCCCCTGCTGAAGTTCACAGCAGAGCAGGGTCACTTCCTGCAAAATGACACAGAAGGGAGAAGGAGACAATAAACACACAGGTCCAGCATTTGTTCACAGATGTTCACTGACAGGAGAGAAGTAAGGAGACCAGGCTCAGCTCCCAGACCCAGGGAGAGCATGTCCTCATGATCTCAGACCTCTGCTCCTGCTCCCAGCACGCCCAACTTTCCCCTTCCTCCTCCTCAGCTCCTGCAAGCCCTCCCTCTCCATCTCATTTTTGCCTTCCAGCCCGCGGCTCATTCATTGCCACCCACGCCCTGGCTGCTGCCTCCTCTGTCCTCACACCCTGTGCGCTGATACATGCTGGCAACACAACGCTTGGGCCAGATCCCAGGCCGGGTAAAAGCAGGGGGAAAACCCAACATTCGCTCTAGTGGCCTTCTTGGCCTGAGTCCTGAACACATAAAAGCAAAACTGGTGTTAATTTTCCTTTCCCTCGGACAGTGCTGTTAGAGTTGGCACGCTCTCCTTCCACCGGTGAAATAAGAAGCGGGGGGGAGGTGGCAGCTGGGGGAGCAGGAGCAGAGGAAGAACAGAAAGCATACGTAAAAGGAGGAATGATTGCACACATGTGCTATGAATTCTTCAGCTCAGATTAATGTTTTCCTGTGAATTTAATTGGCTGCTTTCTGGTTTCGGCCAGATGACCAGTTACATTTCAGGACAGCTATAAAGTGGAATCTAAATGAAGTATTTGGACAATGGCCGCCAATGTCTGTGAGCTATTCCAGAAAATTATTAAATAAACAAAAAACACTGGAACTTCTAACTGCAGAGCATAATTATTATTCTTGTTCATTCACATGTAGTATTAATTCCTACTACTGACAAAAAGCCCCACAAACCAACCAATTGCTGCTTCAAGGGGTAAGCTGTTCCTGCATACTTATCACATGTATGGCACTGAAATCTTCTTTTAATGAACAATCTAGCATCATTTATTGGAACAACTAGAGGGTTTCACTGCAAATTAACTAAGTTTCAATTTTCTTATTATTAAAATGCTCTCCTTCCCAGTACCAAACTGTTGTCAAATGGCATTGAAAGAAAAAAACTGTGATAGCAGTTAGAGTGGGGAAACCACACCCAATTAGCAAAAGTGACAACAGACTTTTACTGCTGTCCTCTCTTAGATGTGAATTTAGTTCTTTTCACCAGCCTGTCTGCTGATCTATGCTGGTGAATTGGCTCTGGTGCAGCCAGTTCAGCCTCATGGAAGTGTCAGCATGATCTACCTGTGGGCCAGGTACCCCCCTTACTGCCCCCTGTGTGGGCTAATCTTAAACAACTACTGAGAGTCATCATCTGCAAAGGAAAACCCCCAGCTGGCATCAACCTACCACAGCTTCCTCCTAGACCCGTACTCTTTGTGTGGGTGTGGACACATGGCACAGGGCATTTCCTCAGGCCTTTGCCAGTTCTTCACTGGTTGGTGGCATAATTCACTGGAGAAAATGTCCCTGATCCAAATCGCAATTTGTCCTGGCCTTATGAGTTTGCAGCACAAAGCAACACAAGAGAGCAAAGCAGAAAGCAGCTGTTCATGCCTGGGGACAATTATGCACAGAATTAAAGATGCCTACTCTTGCATTTATTAGGAAACACCCACTCCACCCTGCACCCCAGGTCCCTCAGAGTCCAGTGCCCAGGGCGAAGCAACTGATCCCTGACAGCTCTCATGAAAATGCTACATGTAACCAGATCTAGAGGCATCGTCTGAAGTAAATGTGGGGCTTTGGCTGTGCCTTATCGTTCCAATCTCGCTCTG
The DNA here is from genome assembly GCA_013399945.1 of Ploceus nigricollis. Classification (NCBI taxonomy): domain Eukaryota; kingdom Metazoa; phylum Chordata; class Aves; order Passeriformes; family Ploceidae; genus Ploceus; species Ploceus nigricollis. Next base: position 480,574 of record VXBC01002292.1, read on the forward strand.
CCATCGTGGTCTGGACAGCATTTGTCAGAGCATCCTCAGGGAAGGGAAGGGGTCATCACATAATAGAAATATCTTGCAATAACATGACAGCACCTTTCAGAAACAGATCTCAAGTCCATTTATCAGTTCTAATTCATAAGTGTGTAGCATCAAAACTATGATATCTGAATTCACTTTGACCTCTTATATGTGCTGAATTTGCTTTGCAAATAAAATGCATTGATTTGATTCAGCTGACAACAATGACAAAAGTGGATCCTCTGCAATTCTGGGTAAAAGGCCATTTCTCTTTTGAAAATGTACCCAGTCATCCTTAAAAGCATCTAGTGGGAGTAACATTTCCACAGGTACTGGAAAATCATATGCCTATAATTCAAATGCCACAAACGTAAATATTTAGAATGATAACAAAATTTAATCTGTTTCTCGGAAAACCTCCTGACTCCGTTCAAACTCCATTTCTGCTCAGGAGGAAATAATGACTGAAAATATCTCTAAGTGATATATATATGTGCCTAATTACCATCCCATTCTCTGAGCTGACTCTGGATGGAGATCTAGGGTTACAGAAACACAGCAAGGACAAGAGCCAACGTCTGGGAATTGAAGCTCAGCAAATCTAAACTGAAGTACAATGGAAATTTTTTAACAGATGGGGTAATTGACCATAAGAACAGTTCATGGAGAGTTGTGATGAATTCTCTCCACCAATTGCAATTCCTAAATCAGGACTGGATGTTTTTCCAGTAGATAGACCAAACAAGAATTAAGTCAGAGAAAGCTAATGGCCTCAGTTGTAGCAGAGGTCAGACAAGAGGATACCAAAGGCCTCTCTCGGCCTTATAGTCTTTGAATCTCCTAAATAAAAAGTTCAGGGTTTGTGGATTGTAGCATAAATCCTATTCTATTTCAGGCTGCTTTCAAACTTGGGCAATGAAAGGAGAAGGAAAATAAACAGATGCTGCAAGACAAAGTCATGTGAGTGATGAACAAAAGTCCCTATCCATGCATCAAGCGTGGCAGAGCATCTTCCCAGGGGTCTGTCTTATCAGTGACCTGCTTTACTTTGGCCTATTTGTCAGTGGCAGAAAAAGAAAACAGCCCCAGAACCCGATAACTATATAGGACTGATTGTATCATGTAGTGATAATGAATTTGAATAGCTCTATTAGAAGAGCAGTGTGGCCTGAAATATCCCTCCCCTTTTCATGGATGGTGACTTTTCTGGGTTGCCTCTTATCTAACAACAGGGTGTTTTTCCAGGGCACAAATTCTTTAAAACCAGAGAAGTGTTAAGAGATTCCTTCCTTGCTTGATAGGAGTTACCTCCTGTTGGATGTGACAATTTGATGGCTGAAGTCCAAACCAGACCTGGGGAATGGTCTGGTTTTAAAAGAAAAAGGAAGAAGATAGATATCTGTTTCAAAAGCAGGCACTAGGACAAATCTGCTTGGGAGCATAGCCAGCCAAACAGTTGACTCATCACAGCAGAGCAGACCGTGAACTCCAGCACCACGGCCAATTGTGGAAGAGGAAGAGAACAGGAAGAAGCAGCAAAGGCAAAGAGGGTAGTGAGACTCTCTTCAAGTGGGTCTGTGACCGCAGGGTTTGGCCTGTAGAAAAACCATGTCCAGGACTGCAAAATGCACTGCTTTATAAGGGTTCCCTCAGAGTAGGGCTCATTTTGGACTTTTGTGGAGCCCTAAAAGCTGATGACTTATGGCCCATTTCATGCGTTGGTGTTTTCCTATCATAAATTTCTCAATATGCATTTTCTGAATGAAAAGGAGTTTCTCAAAAATATTAAAAAGTCTGGGGGAAGACATGCAAAATTTCACCCAGCTCCCTGACAACTCTTGTTATTCTACTCCCTGTGTTCATATTTCCATACCACCAGCATGCTCTGCAAAGAGCTGTGACATTTACAGGGATGTTTGGGAGGGGAAGTTCTTGGAAGTCAGATTTCTAAAAGTCAAGTACCTGCTAGGAGGTAAGAAGAAGGCAGAAAGAGATGGAATTTTATGCTACTTGGAACTGCATTTTCAGGATCCTTTTCATTACTTCAATCCCAAAAGAGAGTCTATTCCTCAAGCAATGGTGACATTTAATAGATTGGTGCCACAAGCAGGATGGGTGTACCTCTGCAAGTTTTGTAAAGATCAAAATTAAATCCATTGTTTGCAACAGATGGTGTTGCCTCAGTAAACTCCATTCAGGATGCAAACTGTATCTTTTTGTCAGATACTGCATAAAATTGATGTAAGAGTCCTCATCTAGACAACCTAAGAGAGAACAGATGAGACAGAAAGACACTGAATGAAAGAAAATCACTCATTTGGAGTGGATAAGCTAATATGTAATGCAGCTATGCATGATACACTTGTGATCATATTGCAAGTGTTTGGGCATTAGGATGTGAACCTCTATTCCTTAAATGCCAAAATCATTCCCGAACCACAGCACTCACAATCAGAAAACTTTCCAGGAATGGTAGAATGGCCTCATTAAATTTTCATGTCAATGAAGAACTATCCCACTCTGGTGGGATAGTGCCGATAGCCCACTATCGGCACCAAACTTTCAGCCATCTCTACGTGAAGTCTGAGTTCACAGCAAACACTTGAAATATTGCCACAGTCTTTGGTGGGAGTAGACACAAACAAATAATCTGGTACCCTGTGCCTAATGGTGCTCTGTCTGTTAGGTGTCAGAAAAAGGATTAAAACAACCAGTTGGATAAACAGTCAATTATCCAGTCTTTCCTGTGTCCCCAAAGGGGTTTATTTTATGCTGTAAAATATGAGTTTGGACTGCCATTATCATGATCTTGCATAGTTACAGATGTTGCTGATGGTGATAAACTTATCTGGCTCTTTTAGAGTCCAGCCACAATATATTATCTTGATTACCACTTATGGCAGTGGGAACTCCACAGATTAGCTAAATGTTGGGAAAATTGGGAATTTCTTTTTATAGGGAAAAAATTTCCTGCTTTTTAATTTTACTGGGCAGGGGCATACCTCTCAGAGTTTCTATTACATGAAAAGATATGTCTCATTTCTCTGCTGGATCAAAAACAGTTTCAGAAACTGTAAATACAATATGATATTTATCAGATGAAAAACTTCACTCATTTATAAAGTGCAAACCAGAATGAGACTTGCAGCTCCTCACATGCTGGTGGTCTCCTGTAATAGGTTTGCATATGCAACACCACAGCCCCCCTTCCCTCTCCCCCTCACCACTGCGCTCCTCCCAGCCTTCAACCTTTAGCTTGTCAGCACTAAGGTCTGTCCAATTATTCACCTTTTCAAAAGTGATTTATTTTCAGGATAACCTAATAATGTCAAAACCAACACTGTTATGCTCTATCACCCACCAGGATGGGCCAGAGAAGGAAGGGGGTAACTGTATTGATCCATTTTGCCTTGCAGATTTTACCTGAGGACAGATGAATTTTACAGCCAATGACTTAGGAATCATTAGGTCAGTTTATTGTAAACAACTCCCTACTCCTCCTTCACACTTCCTAATAACATTACTCTGTAGCATTTCCAGCACTCTTCCCTACCTCCTGTTTCTGGGGGAATTAGTTTCTTCATGCAGCTCCATCTCTGCTGATAAAGCATTACACAGTGATTTGTGCCACTGAAGAAATTAGGTAGAGTTTGTCAGACTGTCTTCCAAAGATTTTGTTAACAAAAATGAGAGTGCTCTTGGCAAATAGTTCTTTTTCATTTCACAAGGGACTGGTTGAGTCTCAACTTAAAGACGTGCAAACTGGCAATTTTACATCCCAAATAAGTGTTTTAGGAAAATCAAAACTAGCAGAGTGATTTCTCTGTTCCTGTTTCCTTTCTTGTAAGGAATAATTTCCACCACTGGCATAATCTCTGTCCATTTCTACCATGTTACCTGGCTGATGTTGGCAGAATACTACTTAAGGTTGTTTTTACTTCTCCCCTCTTTTTTCTGGCCACTGCCCACGCAGTTGCTGCAGCACCAGTGATGCAGGTTGTGCTCCCTCTGTTCTGTCCAAACATGGCACATGGAGGAACAACTTACTCTGTCCCTGTTCATGGCTGTACGAAAACCAGGCAAGACTCTGCACAAAGATATGTGATGCTTTTAAAACAAATTGTAACTGCAGCTGAAAGAGGGCTGGGAGAATTTATTAATGTTACATTCTTTTATATAGACGAGCAAAATCTCATGAACTCTTGCTCCATGACTGTGTTCATTCCACTTTTGATGCAGCAGCCAATTCACACAGTGGCAAGAGTGTCTTTAAGGCTGCATAGATACTCGGGTTTGCAGCTCCTGGAGAACGTGGAGAGATCCCTGTACTCTGTTTTAAGTAGGAGTCAGCAGATGACTAAGGATAATCTAATTTATGCAAGGAATATATTTCATTTACATTTTGCTCTCAGAAAAAGCAAAAGCACAGTAAACAACATCTTATCTACACCCATATATTCAGCTCAGTTCCATGGAGTTTTGCCATTGACTCAAATTGGAACAAGATCAATCCTTAATCATTAAAAAAACACACTTTTACTCTTGTTCTTCTGCCCTTTATGCAATATATTATATCAGAATGGAAGAGACTTCTTATTAGGAATGAACAACCATTCTGGTATATTCCACAGGATTCTGGATGACAAATTTCTAGTGTAATAAATTGTCCACTCCATGGCAAATTCTTACATGCAGCCATTTTGCAAAAGTTTATTCTATGGATTCTGTTTTTCCATGCATGGGCAAAAGAATATTTGTTTCCTGACATTCTCTCTATATTATTTTTCATTTAAAAGTTGGAAACTTTTTGGAAAAAAAGTCATCTTTTCTGCTTGTTTCCTTCATGAGAAAAAATTAAAACCACAAAGTTTTTTAAATAAAATTCATTTGCAATCCAATTATAGGGCCTGAAATGAATCCTTGTTATTGTATCCTTGTATTTTTCCTTCATTAAAGCTACATTAAAAGTAGGATTATCTATTTTATATAACTAAAGAATTTTAAATGTTCTTTTCAATTATAATCCCGGAGATAATAAATCCGTATTTTTTATTGTAAGAGTAAATGAGGAAATGAGCACCTGAAATGTCACTTTAAAAGTGCTTATTTCTGGTCTCTTCTGAAGAACTCTTTCTCATGTATCCCATATGACCATTAGCAAAGCTCATTACATTGATACACATTAATATAAAGCAATTTGCTGATTATCATGTAAATCTGTAAAAATCCAGAGAGCAAAAATAAAAACCACAAGTGGAATGGGATAGTGTCAAACTAAGAAGTTCCTAACCAAATGCCAAATTCCACCAATCCACTTCTTATTGCCAGCCTGATTCCCTAAACAGGAGATGGGGAACCATTACAAATGAAACTTTTCTGCTTTTTTGTTTGCATATGAATGACATCGAAAAATGTTTTTGCCTAACTCTTTTACCTGGCACTGAATCCTGATGCACCCACTCACATCCTAACACTGAAGGATGTCTCTTATTAGGCCTTTGTATTATGTACAAGCCTATCTGAATAGGTGTTACCATTCTGATCGTCATGAGCACTTTGGGTCAGGTTAAATTGCTCTCTTTGTCTCCCTGCTGAACTGTGAGCAGAGGTATCTGCCCAGCAGACTGTTAACCTGACATAAATTATCAGACAAGGCTACCACAACAGGAGGAGGAAGCAGAGGAAATGTGTGGGTTAGCAATCACCAAGCCTATTAAACTGCTTCGAAATCCCACCCTTTGGATTCACAATTTCTCATGTTTTGCCTTGACCAAGAGGCAGGTTGGTGAAGCAAGAGGATCTGTGAGAGTGTGAAAGGGATGACCCTGGAAACAAAATATTGGTTTTACATCGCAGGGTATCCGTTACAGGAGAATTTCCTCTGGCGCCAGCAGGTATTTGAGCAGGCATCTGGATGGATCCCAAAGGGGGGAAGGAAATGGAGATGGAAGTTTTTAGAAGGGATCAAGATGTTAAGCCTTAAAACTCTTTGAATGACCCACAACAACTAACCTGCAAGGTTTTATCTGCGTGATGACTTTTGGTGATATGGGGGGGTTATGACTGATTTATTTTCTTTTTTCCTTCTATTTTTTTTCCCTAATTTTTTCTCATGTTGGTGGGGAATTCCAGCCAAGACTGCAGAAGGTAACCAGTAAAATAATGCAAAGTCCACCCTCGATCAGTGATGAGGAAAATCATCTAATCCATCACAGCCTCCTTTTCTCTGCACAGGACACATTGATCATAAAGCTGATCCTGAGAGCTCTTTGCTGCACTCCCAGTGCTTTTCAAAACACTGTTAGTGGTATTGCTAACTACAATCACAAAATGTTACTAAATGGACTGATAGAATTTTATCCAGCAGGCAAATTCTGTCGAATATTTGTTCTGCTTGGGCTTGGGAAAGAAAATCTTCCTTGGGGGTCTGAAGGCTGATTCATTAAATCTGAGCTGTCTGCTGAAGTGCTCAGTAAAAGTGACTCTGATTTATTTGGATTTGTCACTATAAAGGTCTCTGGAGACAGATATTTATCCTATGGGATTCTTGACAAATTGGCCAAGTGGTCTGGGCAGTCCAGAAGGAGAATAGTCTTCTTTGACCCCTCACATGGCCAGAGAACAGGTAATTACTCCCCCGATCACAAACATGCACCGAAGTCACATCATTACCAAGACTTCTCTCCCCACCCAGAATCTGGTTATTTGAGCTTAGACAAGGGCTCTGCTCTATACTTAGTCTCACTGAAAGACACGTCTGAGATGAAAGTATGGTCTGTCGCTGTAGGAATAGGCAGATAATGGGATGGATTTATGCTGTTGAGGGTACATCCTGCTGAATTGGACCATAGGAAGGGTGTTTGTCCTGCTGAGGTCAGAATTTATAAAATACTTGATTGTAATGCTGAAAGATCAACTTGGACCCTAACTTTGTCAGTATATTTTAACACCCTCCCACCAGGGTGGGCTAAGTTAGGCATCCTTCTAACTGCAAGATAGAAGAGATTGAGCTTGTCAAAAAGAAGAGAAGGGAACTTGCTGCTGTTTTCTTACAGTCCCACTTGTGTGACTTTCCTCACACCATAGTGCATAAGGTGGAGTAGTGTCTAGTGTCTAGTGTCAGTCCTTTCCTTTAATTATCTGCTAGCCTGGCTGAGAGCTGTATAAACACATTATGGTCTCTTGCAAGAAACAGATACTGCAAGCGCAACCATCTTTCCCTTTTAACTCTTTCTGTCTGTCCTGCCTTTTGTGCTCCTCTGAATTTTACTAAACTGTTCAATAAAGTGTATATTGGCCCAGTTCCTTTTTGGCTGACTTAAGCTACTGATTCATTTATAGTTGTCACAGTGAAATATGCACCTTCAGGACATGATTAAGGCCACTTAAGATCTATGTTCCCTCTCAGATGTGGGCAAAATAAATTCAGGATGCCACATCCAGAAATAGTGTTCCAAATTACTAGAATGGAGTTGGTAAGAAAAACATGACTAAAGGGAAGTGCAGGAGAAAATCTGGGACAATGACAGCCTGTCTTGGAGTTAGCTTGCCATTACCTAGGGATTTTCGCCTCTCAGCAAACAGTTCTCCTCCCCATTCACACCCATGAGGTGAAAGAGAGGTTTGGCTGATGTCAGTGTAGTAGCACAGGCCTGAAACATTCAAACTAGAGCTAAACAAGTTCAGTGGCAGCTGAAATAAATTAGGGGGGGATTAAACACAGTGTGATGGGGAATTCTGCACCAGGGACTGTCATTTGCAAGGGATGCACACAGATGTGTTAGTCTCAGCCTGTATAACAGTGGAATATTTGGGCCTCAAATAAACCATTCCATATTGTGTTCAGCATAAAAAATGGTGTGAAAGTAGCTAAAGTTCATATTAGAACCTCAGAAAGAAACACCATTTTTAAAAGGCACTGAGGGTGGGGGTCAGTCTTGTAAAGGTAACAGCAATGGTCTCTTTACTCTACTTGGTGGTTGGATTACTTCAACCCAGAGGTTTTGCCTGGCAATCTGTCTTGCTAAAAGTCAGGGTAAGATAAACTGTACTCTGTCTCTGATTTCTGCAAGAAAGAAAACAATTGAACGACTGGTCATTCATCACTGAGCCACCCTCCCCCCTCTCCAACACCTTGTATAGGGTTGTATATTCTGGAGCTGTTTAGCTTCCCTCATCCATTTCTCCAAAAGAAAACAAAAAATTCAAGTAGCAAGATATGTATTTTACAACTTTCCTGTAATGACAATAGTTCAGAATTGAAGGAGACAGATCAATAAAGAAATTACTTGACTATTATAATTGCTTGCACATCATGTCACTTGTATCATTACGTGCCATATGTACAAGTAAGTTTAGTATCAAAGGGCCTCGTGATATATTACAGGGCCCAGTCTCTACAACTGTGCTCATAAATACATTTACCTATTCATAAAAATTTGCATTCATTTTTGTATACTGAGGAGCTCAAACTCAGCTCAGATGTAACTTACAGAGTCACAAATGTTTGCTTTGATCATCCAAATGCATAAATTAGAGAATATTATTTGAGAAGTTTCTTTAGCAGCTTTAGTTAATGAGTTATTTAAGTTGCTGAGAAACAAACCTGGACAGAACAAGCTGCAAAATTTATAAATTTGCTGTGACACAAACAGTCTGAAAAGGGGAAGGGTGGCATACAATGATGGGAAACAAAAGTAGTCATGATATATTATTGTAGGAAAAAGCAGTACCTTGAGTGAGAAGAAAACATCTAGGCTAGCTCTGATGAGCTGAGGGTATGCTCAGCTGTCAGGGAAGAAAAGGAAGCTCTACTCCTCCTTCTAACAAAGCTAGCTTTGCTCTGCCTGTGGTACAAAGTGCTCTGCTTTGGGCGCCATGCCTGCCTGGCTACTTCCCACAGCCCTGCAAAGAGATGCTTCAGAGCACGTTATTCAGCGCACGACATGGCCACTGCACAGGTAGGTACCAGGAAAGTCTTAGAAAGCTGTGAGGTGGAGTGGGGAAACTTAAAAAAATCACTCAGGAAGAAGATGGGCATAAAAGCTGTGTTCTCCACAGCCCCACTGCACCCTGATAGTCTGCATTAGCTCATGGTTCAAGGAAGTAAGACCCTTCATGGAAGAGACAATTAGTTACAAAAAGGCATAAAGAAGCCTAGTAATGGATTTTAACTCTCCTAAGGGAATCCTGTGTTTTTACTGGGGAAGGATTACAGGAAACCAAAGTAACACTTTATTTTTCTTCACAGAGAGCTTGGGGACTTTGGAGTAATTTAGTCAATGGTGATTTGCTACTTGTGCTATAGTGTTACCAATGATGGTACTCCTGGTCTGTTTATTAAACTTCTGGCTTGTCACTCATCACTAGCAGGATCAAAACTCATTGTTTTTCTTCCTATGAAAGCAACTTTTCTATCTTTCAGAATTACTATGAGGTTGAGAGATGAGTGCTTTCATCTAAAATCAAAGTGAGGCAAGTATCCATTTTGTAAGACACGTGAGCATAAAAATGTGCCAATGTAAACATCAGGTATCTGAGTGAAAAATGTTAATTGGCATTTCAAGAAATGAGGAGACATCACAAAGATATTTTAGGCTTTCAACATATTTGTAGTATTCTAACATCAATCATTTTCTTGCATCTATCAGGTTATTTATCTTAGCCACCCTCTGTATCCATTACCATAGTGCCTAAGCCCCTTGTAATGTTTCTGTAGGGCAGGGAAGTGTTCTCATCCCTGTTTTACCACTGAGAGATTGGAGCAGAAAGGATCCCACTTTTGTGGACACTTAGAAAGCCTGTAACATAGGAGAAAATCGATGCAGGTCTCTGGCTAGAGTCTTAATCAAATAAGAGTTTGTCTCTTTTAAATTAGCCTGAGTTTGCACTTGGTTAATTTGCACCATAAATTGTAGAAGCAAGGTTGTGTTAGACATGTCACTGTGCCATTAGCTATAAGACTAATTCCACCAACACTTAGAAATGCCGAACAATCCAGGGCTTGCACTTCAAGAAGGGCTCTGGCTACACACTGCCAAGGAGAGATGAAAGACTACAGTGAGTCAGGGCATGGGAGGAAGAGAAATAGGCAGATGATGTGTTGTATTGCTATGGGTGCTGCACCAGGCAGCTCACAGAAGCTTTCCCTAGAACTGCCAGTTCTTCAGGACAAAACACATCTCTCACCCTGTAGAGCCCAAGCTGGCCCCAGATATCCAGTGTGCATTGGCATCCTATGGAATTTTGCACTGACTCCCCTTAAAGGCCCTATGCCCAGACTGGCTGAGCAGCTCCCGAGTGAGGGTTTTGCATACATGGAAAACCTTTTTGAGGAATTCATTCACGATGTTAAGAGAAAACTCGTGGGTGTAATGTTACACATCTTTTTCACTCTGTGGAAATTTCAGTCAATCCAGCTCCTAGTGATGATCTTTGTTCAGGCCTTACAGAATACATATCAAGATATTTCTGCCAGCAAATTTTGGTACATGTTAAATGGGATTATATGTGATATCTGGTAAATTTGCTATGTAATCCAAAAAGCCTGCATGAGAATGAGAGACCTGCCTTATTTTGGTGCAAAATTTGGCAAACAGAGGTCTATTTTCAGGATGGAACAAGCAGAAATGATAAGGAGAGTGAAATAAGGCATCAAAATCCTTCCTTACTGTTTAAAATCAGGAGATCCTGGCTAACATACCTCTCCACACTAGCCTCAATCATCATGCCATCTGATTTTAAAAAATTAGCAAATACATATTTGAGTCCCATTCTGTTCTTTCTAAAAAAAAAACAGGGCTGCTTTAATCCCTTGGAACAGATGCCTTAACTTCCTGGCAGTTTTAAAAAACTTGCATTTTCTGCTTTGGACAGACTCAGAGAAGCTCTTAGACGTTGTTTTGTATTTCCCCCTACTGAACTGCACAAGTGTGCTAGACCTGGCTAACAGAAGCTCTGATGACTCATCTCTCTGTTTTCCTCCTTTAACCAGCTTTCCTTCTGGGTTAGTCACACCCTCAGTTAAGAACTGCATACTGGGGAGTCTGAGCATCAGCCCAGATCTGTACACACAAAAGAAAAAAAGAAAAGCAGGGAAGAGAAAGAGAGCCAGCCTACCTTCAGAGTCTGTACTTGAGGCTTTTTCCTCCCTCACTTTTGTACTTTCAGTTCTTTGGTCCTTTCTCAGCCTTGTGGGACTCCACTGCAACACATGTTTATGGTCTTCTTTGTATGCTATCCCTGGTTCATTGTCAAAACTATTTTTTCCCTCCAAATTACTTAAATAGACTTTTATTATGTGCTTTTGCAATACCGCTTTCTAAAACAACACCATTTTCTATATGTATTATGAACTACGATACACACCATAAAATCAGAGGACTGCACTGTGGCAAAGTGCCATGACCCCACTTTGGGGATGTTCCAGGAGCTCAAGAGTCACAGTTTGTGAGGCATGTATAAGGCCTATCACAGTCAAAAGAAATGCACAGTGACTGTGGTCTTTCTGTGTCACTTGAGTAGGATGCGTAATCTGCTTTCCCCTTTGTCTTTCCAGCTAACACTCCTATTTCAGATTCATCCACAATGCATACGCTCTTCAGCTGGCTGCTGAGTTGGTTGAACCCCTGTGTATGATCACACACGTGGATAGCTGAGTATCGCCGGTTTGCTGGTTTATTATATCAGTATTTTTAGCCAAAATATTTTTGCAGCTATGTCACTGCAGTTCAGCATGTGTTTTTAAAGGCTTAATGTGGCCACCTATGGTAAAATGCAAAGCCCCTGTGACAAATAGAGCTCAAGGGAGTCCAGCAGCACAAATTGTTGCCAACTCCATCTCTAATAGAGTAAAACAGCCCACAAAGAGTGGGTTCCAGAATGTCATGTTTCACTTGGATGGGAACAGAGAACATAGCCCAACTTACTGTGTTTAATGATGGATGCTGTGGGAATCTGACTTTCAGAAATTGTGAGCACTTTAAGTGAGTAGGAATTTCAGAAAATCTGTGTCTACGCACACACACATCATGCCATAAACCATGCGAGTAATAAAATCTTACCAGAATAGCTGACATTCTTCCTGCCACTCCCCTACAAAGTGTTCTTCTTTTCCAAACTTCCCTCTGAAAAAAATCTTTTGTTTTCCAAAACTTGATCCAATGTGTTAATAACTGGAAGGCAAAGAGAACTTATTTCTTATCGACAAATGTCATGTCCTAAAGTCACAAAAATGCAAAGGATTAGGCAATAAAGAAACATCACAGAAAGAGACATTCAAAAGAAAACAGTTGTGCCTGCATTTTAATCCTTCAATGACTATTTTACATAAGATATATTGGCTTTTTTGCATATTTCTCTTTTGACCGCTTCATAAAAGAGTCTGCAGTTTACAATGCAAAAATATTTCAGAGATGCATTCTGGAAGCAATACCTAGTAATGATCTCTGCAGTAGAGATAGAAGAGGATACCTCTCCTCACTGTCTGTGAGGAACAAATAATATAGGAATAAATTTGTAGAGGAATAAATAATAAAACAAACATGACACAGACACTTGGGTTTCACAGAATATTCTGAGTTGGAAGAGACCTCCAAGGATCATCAAGTCCAACTCTTCAGTGAATGGCCCATACAGGAATCAAACCCATGACCTTAGCATTATTAGTCCCATCCTCTGACCAACTGAGCTAATTTCTCCTAGGTTTGCTTCATACAAGCATTCTGCCAAATGAGATCTGTGAACAGTTCACTGAAAGCTTAGGCTGAACACTCATGTCAAGGATTAGCTGTCTTATTTCTGCTTCAATAACTTCTTTATCTTCTATATCATATATGTTTCTGGTGTACTCAGGTTCTAAATCACAGCAAGACATTGCTTAACAGAGCAGCAGACCCAAAGCCCTCACCACAGATCTGGAATAGAAGGAGGATGTGAGTCACACCAGGATTTGATGAATTAATGATTAAGACTTAATTCCTGATTAAAACGCCGACCTTGTTGTAGGTATCTCTCTTAGGCATCAGGATATTTAATCATGGCTTTGCTTCTGTAGAGGCAGTTTTTGCTATTCTTGTTTGTACACACTGGTTTATCCTGTGAGAGGTCCTGCTGACTTGTGGAGCCACTCAAGGAAAAGGTACTGGGTGCATGAGGCTGGGAGGTAAAAGTCATCAGTTATTATATGTACAGGTACTCCCTGTGGTAAACAGAAGCACTGCTTACATTTGTCACAGATTTTGTCATCAATTTGACAAAAAAAAAGATTAAAATATTAAATCTGGAATTAGGTATTTTGAGTTCTGCAAAGTGTTTTTCCAATATCCACTGAAGAAATTTGTCTTGAACTCCACTTCCCAGGGTTTCAATGGGTTTGTGATATTTCAAGGTTTAAAAAAAAAATCACATGAAATGGAACTATGGCTTCAGCATAATTTTCTACATAAATTTTCTTGGAACTACAGCCTATTCCCTTTTAAATTTTCTAATCAATAAGACTGAAACTTTTCCGTTCTAGGTATCCACAAAACCTTTCATTTAAAATGAACACAGAAGGAAATATTGTTGGGCTGAGTTTTTCCCCCACAATAAACTATTCCAGAGAAGAGTTTCTCAAGAGGCTCTGATTTTTCAGGGCTCTGAAGGAAGAGACTGGGATTTCTTGGGGAGGGACAGTGATGCTGATGTCACATATAAATATGTGCCCCTTGGGCCAGTTCTCCTGGACATCCTTTTTACTCTCTTGGCAACAACATTACATTTTTTCTTTGTCTATTGTTTTATGTTATTTTTCACAATATCTTTTACCTTTCAAACTAAAACTGTAAAACCAGTGACATATACACAGCTCTGAAAATGAGATGTGAAAGGGTTTCAGACCCTTCCCACAAGCTATTCCACTGTTACAAACAATTTTGATCAATTTCCCTAGCACAGTCCATACTCTACAATATCTTATATTATTAATACTATCAGTGTTAGTTATTTGTATATATGATATTATGGCATTATTTCACTTAAGGTATGTTAAAGTATGCTTCTAAAGTCCTTTTACCATTTCACCTGGTTTCTGGGTGAGACCAAGAGTAACCAGGAGAAATCTCAATGCAATCAGGTTTTCTTTTTAAAGCAGCAACTTGAAAACACTAATGCAGTTGTACTTTTCTTGCTGATTATTCTCAAACCTGACTGAACATAATTCATGATCAGCTGGCTGCCTGTGGGTGACTTCCTCAGTTATTCTCCAAAGAATACACCTGTATTGTACTTGGGCAAATAATTTCAAAACCAGCAACTGATTATGTTTTCCTCAGCTCTGGGTGATCTGAGTTTGTTCTTGGGTGACTGTTTAATTTGTAGTGAAAATATGGTGCCTTGATAAATGACACAGAAAATCAGAAAATAAATGAAGCTGTGTCATGCAAGACCATTAAATACTTGCAGAAAGCTTGGCCCCAAGTCCCAAAGCTGTTCTTAAATTACCATGTTACTCCTGGACAAGAAAGGGAAGACTGGAGACATAAAAAGTGGGACTTCCTTTCTCAAGGGAAATTTGTAGCCTGCCATAGACCAGCATAAGCCCATGTGAGATGTGTCCCTCATCTGACACCCATGGGACCAGGCATCCCGAATCTCTGTCCCCAGCATCCCCAGCATGTCCTAAATGGCCTGTCTTAGTGGGTCTATTACTTAGGAGTAAGAGGGAGATGCATGGTCCTGCATAACCAGAGCACCGCAGAGGAGAAAGTAATCTACAGGGTAAATCCACAGATTTGCACTGATGTTCCTCATGCCAGCATTTCAACTTCCTTTCTAAAACATGAATGAAGGCACAAATGCACTGGAAAGGCCAAAAGGACTTTAGCTCCATCTGTCTTTCCCAGCCAGTTATTAACCCAGTGGCCAGTCTGTAGCACCAGCCATCTAACTAGAGAAGCAAGGGGTTCCACCATTATCTGGGTGGCTGCAGCCACCCCAGTTTTATCCTTCCCACAGGGCTGGGTTGGTTTCCACCTGTCAGTCTCTACTCCAAATCAGGTGCTGTTCAGAAAGTCAGGAGGACTGGGCTAAAGGTGAGGGAAAAAGGATTGAAACTGGGAGTCAGATTAGGGCTACAAGCCCTGGGTTTGCCAGGTGAGACATAAGAAGCAGGAAGGCTGGAAAAGCAGAGGTTCAAGTCACGTAACAAACAAATAAGGAAGTAGATTAGAAGGTATGTTGTTTTTTTAACTCTGCTCATGCTGCCCCCCTTGGAGACAGAATAATGGATAAATGTGTTAAGAGTGTTAAATGTGTTAAGTGTGTATAATACTTTGTATGCATAAAGAACTCAACGTATATTAAACTATATGTATAACATACACATATGTATAATATGTATGTGAGTATACATCACATACATGCAGTAATCTCCACAAAATTAATACAAAAAATGTGCCCTGTGTCTCTTCAAATGTGTGTGGCCTTTATTAGGTCAATTTTAATGACCCTGATTATTTAAAAATGTAAAGAAGTAAAAACTACAAATACGTGGAAATTCTAAAGGTTCATGGCACACATGCATGCATATCTTGATATTCAGAATGCATATGTAGCAGCATACTAAAGGCAATTTTTAAGAGTCAGATCGTTCCTTCTGCTTTTTACAATAAAAGTTTAGAAAGTATTAACATAACATTAAAAATGGAAAGGCTATAAGTATATATTCTTTTAGTTGTTTTGTCATCTGGGAATTTCTGATGCTGAAATTTTAATGTAATTTTGTCCTCTCTGGTCACTCATGCTTAGAGACACAAGCAACTTCAACTTGGTTTTCTGTCATCCTTGCTCCAATAAGAGTCTTTTAGCTCAATTGTGACATCAATCACTTGGACTATAAATCTCTGCAATGGATATGGCCATTTAAATCTCCACCTGCACAAACAACAATCAGGCCTAGAAAATAAGGAGACTCATAAATCTCCACACTGGTGATTATTGATATTTTGGATTTGCAACAGCAATGTTTTTTTTAAAAAAAAAGTAATTCATTAATTAGGACTGATATGCTGACAATCTGTTTAGTTTCGTTTATATACAGAGAAAACACAAACAAGGCACAGTTAACACAACATGAATTTAGAAATTACTGAATTCCCAAGAGCCCAGGGCTTGGAGATATGATATCTTAATGTACTTATCCTATTGTGAGGGGGAAGGTGTTATCTTCCAGACAAATGATAAAGAGGTGGTTTAAAGTTTAGATCTACTGTTTTTTCTTCTGGTTTACATGAGCCAAGGAAGAAAGATGGATCAAGAGATAGGCAAGACTTCCTTGCTGGCTATCAAAAATGACACTCTGCCTCTTACTGAAAATGTAATCTACAGAGAGTACACAGCACTCAGCAGACATACCAGCTTGGCCCTCCACAGTTTTTGTTGGGTTTTTTAGTGCATTCAGAAAACTCTATGTGATGCTTACACAGATCAGCAAGAGACTTTTCCTGTGGCTGCAGTGACTTTGGATTAACTATGAAACCACTGGTGACATCTGAGGCTGCACATTTTTTTCTGGAGCTATGTGAATCCTCAGATAAGCGGCTGAATAAGTGGGATTGCTCCTTCAATAAGAGCCGTCCCTGTGTGCAGTTCTTTAGCCCCTTGTGTTCAAAACCCAGACTGCAGGGCAGCCTGTGAGGTTTCAGGAGGAGTATGAGTAGGGAAGGAGGTATAGGAGCAAGTTCCTGATTCACTGGCCTCTTTGGGCTCCAAATGTGGATTTAGGAGACTTTTTTACATGGAGGGGAAGAAGTGATAGCACAAAGTTAACTGCTTTCAAAAGCCTGATCTGCTGAGGCTGAATACACAAGTGCATAAATTTGTAATGGCAGCACAAGTCTGTTCATTCAAACTACACAGCAACCCACTCACTCACACTTGTGGTAAATGTTTGGCTGGGAATGTTTGGCTTTGGGGCTTGCAGAGCCTGGCCTAATGCCCTCAGTCCCACAGGAGGGGCCTTATCCCTTATCTTGCCTCTTCATTCAGGCAAAACCCCCGACTTTTGAGCATGCACAAATCAGCAGACAAAACAGTCCACAGGTATGGAGGAATGAACCGCTGACCTCTGCTCTGCACACCAAGTAAAAGTTTCTTTTCTGTGGGAACTCTACCATCCAATAACATCCCCCCCCCACCCCGTTTCCTTCATTTCATGCACACCCTTGCCACCCTATCCACAGCCACAAAGACCCTCCCCAGCAGAACAACACTCTCCCTTGGCTCAGTGGGGCTCACAGAGTGCTGGGATCTTGGCCACTTGGCACACCTGTGGACCAGGAAGCCTCTGCAACATTCACAGCTGGGAGGACTCAAAAGACCGACAGGGACCGGGACTTGTCGAACGTCACCCCGGAAGGCTGGAAGAAGTCAGATCCTCCTGCCTCCAGCCCCTGGGCTGTGACGGCAAGGTCCATGCTGCTGGCCAGGCAGCGGAGCACTCCCTTCCTGGAATATGCAACTAGCTGGACAGGATGCGTTCGCAAATATAATCATCCACAAATCTCCCCCAGATTAGGTTACAGGACAGCGTTTCGACGGCACGCATTACAAAGCTCCCTGGAAGACTTGGCTGGTGGATCTGCTGCTCTCTCTGCTCATGACCCATTTTGGCTTTCATCAAGAATCATGACACCAGCTGCCTGGGTCATCTAGGAGGCAGAGAGGGGGAGAGCAACCCTGGGCTGTAAAGGGAAGTGGGGAAGGAGAAGAGAAGGACAAGAAGGAGAAGGAGGAGGAGGANGTGCCTTAGTCCTGGGCGGGGAGGGAAGGGGAGGAAAATACTGGCGCCCCTTCTCTCTTACGCCGTTTTGAAATAGATTTGAGGAGCTGCCCTTCTTCCCCCCCTCCCCCCTTTCCTGCTGGTCGTTTGGCATCTTCCAGACCATGTCCACTGGGTCCCTCAGTGATGTGGAAGATCTGCAGGAGGTGGAGATGCTGGAGTGCGATGGCCTGAAAATGGATACTAACAAAGAGTTTGGGGCGTCCACCGAGAGCAACGAGGAGGGATCCAATGGCGAGAATGGCTCCCCTCAGAAGGGGAGAGGGGCCTCGGGCAAGAGGAAAAAAGCTCCCCCCAAGAAGAGCCCTTTAAATGGAGTGAGCCAGGAGGGAAAGCAGGTACAGAGAAATGCTGCCAACGCCAGAGAGAGGGCGAGGATGAGGGTCCTTAGCAAAGCCTTCTCCAGGCTTAAGACCACCCTACCCTGGGTGCCCCCAGACACCAAACTTTCCAAACTGGACACCTTGAGGTTGGCCTCCAGCTACATTGCTCACCTGAGGCAGATCCTGGCCAATGACAAGTATGAGAACGGCTACATCCACCCAGTCAACTTGGTAAGTCAGAGTCCGCCGAGGACAGGCACTCCGTGCGTGTGCATGGGGAGAGGCGGGCGAGGAGCTGGCATGGGGCATGTGCGGGGACAAAACTTTGCTGCGCTTCTCACAGAGAGCCTGGTGCCACTGGGGTGGAAAGCGGTACTGTACAAGGGGACAGGCTCCCAGCTGCCCTGCTGCCCTGTGCCCTGAGCACCAAGCCTCCTAGGCCCCCTCTGCTGTTCCTAGCAATCCCTTCCAGGAGACAGGCAGCCACGCTGGCCACAAATAAGCAGGGGCAGCCTTTACACTTTACTGCCCCATTAACGACTGAGAAACCACAGAGGCAGCTTTCTACCTGCAAGTGGGCAGGTATAGGAATTTGGGTAGAAAAGGGTGTGTCTGAGGAAGGACCCAGGATTTATTATCCTGTGTCTCTACCCCAATGTTTCCTGACACTATACTGTCCCCAAGCCCTAGCTTTTTAAAGACAGGACTGTGGGGGTTCTGTGCTCAGCTGCTCGGATTTTCCAAGTCCAGGAAATTTCTCCTATACCTGTAAACTGGCACAGGAGAAATAAAAACCAATGCAGACTCCCCAGAGGAGGTGTCTGCCCCAGACACACTCCATAATGCCTCTCCTTGGGCTGTGTGGTGTCCCTCCCACTGCTCCCACCATGTAAAGTTTTCCCGAGCAGCTCTGGATCTCCCGACCATACCCGGTCACCAGAAATATCCAGTTTCCAGCTCTAAAAATATATACAAATTATGTAAACCAGAGGTAAGCAAGATCTGCTTACATACAGCCTTTACACTGCCCACACATGCAGACCCTGACTCATAAAGGGATCACAGAGGGGAGCTGGGGACGTTTCACTGAGGTCAGGCTCTGCCTTTTGAGCTCTGGACTCTGGGGGAAAGTACATTACCCACAGTGTCAGCTGCTAAGGGCCTGGGAGATAATTTTTTATTAAAAACAAAAATCCTCAGCGCAACAACATAGGAAAAAAAAAATAAAACCAGCGCCCAATATAGATATAACCGCCCTCCTCTTCCGCACAGAGGCACACCAAAACATGCTCCCCGAGCCGCGGGAGGCCAAGGAGAGCGGCCGGGGGGCTGCCGGGGCCCCAAGCAGCTCCTGCGCCCGGGGTAGCGCGGCGAGGCGTGAGGCGGCTCCCGGGGGTTGGAGCCCCCACGCCGGTCTCGACCAAACGCGAGGGGTGCCCGCGGTGATTATGCCGGGGGCATGCGAATGTGCCGGAGCCAGGCGGCTCCTTTCTCCCTCCCTTCTGCCGCGTATCAGACGGGCTTCGCCGCCCCGAGGACGCCCGGTGGGGACCGCCGGGGCTGTGAGGCAAAGCGGCATCAGGCGCAAAAGGCAAAAGGCAAANAGCCACGGGGAGAGCCGCTCTCCCGGCGCAGAGGAGACCAAATATGCCCTCGCAAAGACTCCATCCACCCCGAGAGATCCTGACTCTATTTAACTTTATTAAATGCGTGTACAGTCGAGTGTCCTGCAACCACAGCCTTGCTGGTTCAAGAGCTACTAGAGAAAAGACAGAGATCAAACAAAACCTACCCCGCGTGTATCTTTTGTCTGAGACCTGTGAAATATGTAGATGCCTAGAAAAACTGACTTTNGGAGGATAGAAAGGCAGAGCACGGGGAGAGAGAGTAAGTTGTTTTAGTCCAGTTGTGAAGATTCGAATCCCAGTTCCGTGCTCTCGGCAAAGGCTTGCTGGGATACCTCATTCCCTGTCCTGTGCAAAGGTCTGTGATTGGGGATGTGGTGTGCTCAGTGGGCAGGGCCCCTCCCCTGGGCTGGATCCGCCTCTCTTATCCCCCAGATAAATTACTAGTGTCCTCACTAAATTCCTCAGCTTTCTCTCTCCCTCTCTCTCNTCACCCTAAAGATATATAGATATATTTTCTTCAAGCAGATTCTGCTCTATTTCTGTGAATAAACCTTCCTTTCTACTGAACACGGAGCGGTGTTAAGTGTTCGTTTGAGACTCTCGGGCTCGGCGGGGGAAGGACTGAGCCTCCGCCGGCTCCGCCGCTCCACGAAGCGGCCGCGCTGCGGGGATCCCGCCTCTCCGCCCCGGGCCACAGGAGGTCAGCTTCCCCGGAGCTAAAGACCCGCAGCATACCCCTGGGGGAGGGGGAGACTGGGTCCGCAGCTCGCCGCGGGAGCCTGGCCCGGCTGCGCAGCCCGGCGCCCGGGCGCTGCGGGAGCCACCCC
>VXBC01002292.1:512987-551347 GCA_013399945.1 Ploceus nigricollis
GTGGCGGCCCCGTGCCCTGCGGCGGCCCATGCCCGCACAAGCCGGCGCTGCCGAGCGGCGGAGCTCGGCGTGGCCAGGCCGCCTTGCTGCCTGCGCTTTGTTTGTGCCGTGCTGGCCGCAGAAGTTTCGGGCTGGGGTTGAGGGGGGAGAAGAAGTAGTTGTTGACCAGAGCGTTGTGACGCTGGCGCATACAGGGCTTTGAGTGAAATTCCCAGCAGCGGGATTAGGAAGGGTACTCGTGCTTCCTCAGCTGGGAACGCGCAAATGGTAAAAATGTTTGGGAGGGAGTGAGAGGCTTACCCGTTGCCTTAAAATATTTTGTAACAGCTAAACATTTTTACTTTTCTTACGACGTTTCATCATGTTGGAATGGCCACCGAACTTGTTGGTTCAGACTTTTGTCGTACTTACCATGATTTTTCCACGTATTATGAAGACTAGAAGGATTCTACTTAATGCTTGGCATTCAAGTATTCCTGGATGTTCTGAGGGAAAGATGGCACAAATTTGAGTTCAAGTGCATCTTGCTTTGAATATGAATGGACCTTTTGATGAGAGAAAGATTTGAGGGAAATGGCATGTAATTAATTATTTAAAATATGCTTTCTTGTCTTGCTTTATATACTCTTTGGTTTTATTCTTGCAAATGGATTTGTGTTGGACGACCCTATGGAGATGCAGTAGGCTTATCCAAGAGCAGGATTGATGTGCTACTTGCTTATGATGTAGCTGGTATTATCACTTGGTGCATGGATCTAATTGAACAAATCCCTGCTTTGACACTGGCTTTGCACGTATTTGAAAATTTTCTCCCCCAAAATATAAATAGTCATGACTCTGTGAATCCTGAAAGGTGAGAATAGTAGCTTCAAGATGGCCTTTTGCTTTGGGCACAGTTTAACTTGCCATTGCAACAGAAAGTAAAAGCATGCACCACCAGCTCAGTGGCTGGAACTAAGAAAGTTGTGTGGAGCACAACTAGCACAACTAGTTCTCAATGGCTGGAACTAAGAAAGTTGTGTGGAGCAGAGGATGTTCTGCACAGACAGTAGTAACTATGTTGCTCTTGTTTTCAGGGTGTCATTCACTAGCCACTGTGACCTTACTGTGTCTAAGGATTCAAGCAGATTTCAGAGGTTTGTCACCTCCAGCATTTCATATGGACCTGTTTCATGAGGGGCTGAACAAAAATCTTTAAAAGTACATCTTCAGTGGAAGGATGTAATCATCTCTCTCCATTCCTGGCAGGCTTTATTTATTCTCCATTCTCACATGGAAACGTCCTGTAGAGGTTCATGTTAACTTCTTCAAAGATGCCTTTCAGGCCTTAGTTTGACAAATGTCTACTGACACAATAGTGACCAATGTCCCTTCAGCTGGGCTGTTGGAATTGTTTGTGGAGTTGGTCAGTTTGTGAACTGCTTTGGAGAAAGGTTAAAAATAACCAGTAAAAGTTGCTTATACTTAGGCTGATGGTGAAAAAGGTGTTTATTAAACTGTTCTGACATTAACATAACCATTGTTACATATCCCCCATCTACCTTTATAGCTCTGAGTTTCTTGGATCAAAGGTAGTCAAGAGCTTAAAATAATACTTTGTTTATATACCCCATCCCAAGTGCCTTTCCTTGTTCTTTGATGATAGTGCCGTGGTTGGTTTGGAACTTTCTGAAGACAGACTGCTGGCTTTTTTAAGATTGTAAGATTTCCGTTCAGGGTGTTTTGTCTTCACGTGTGTTTATAGAGTATCTAAAATAGTAAGTCTATGATTCTAACAGTGGATGTAGAGGTAATGCTTTAAGAACTTGAGTGTACATTCCTCCCTCCAAAGTATTTCTTATTCTGTGGAGTTTCTCTAGTTTCAATGTAGGATACATTACAGTGTCAAATATCCTTGCATTAGCTTTTGTTGTTGTTTTTATTTTTGTGTTATCATGCTTAATCTATCTACTTTTTTTTCCTTCATTTTTTTTTCTCTTAGGGTAATATTCCAGATCATGAAATCTATGTTGAAAAGAAAGAACAATCCTCTAAAATTTCCCTGATAAAACAAAATAATGCAAACTTCTGCAGAGATGTATTTCAACTTGTTTCCTCTGTCGGGATAGATTGTGTTAAGCTGGCACAAAACAACTTGAAATCAAAGTTAGCTAGTTTCTTGTGTTGGAGAAGGCCAAATGAAGTACATAATCTTAAAGAAATGCTGTACGTGTAGACAAATTATTTTCAAATTTAGCCTATTATTTAATTAGCATTAGCTGGCAAAACATAATTTTAGAAATGAGATTTAGACTGCCATAATTCTACAGTTCAGATGAGAGAACCTTCAAAGGGCAAAATTAATCAACAAAACCTAAGCTGAGCTCAATTTAAGCATTTGGAAATCCAGAACTGGAAAGAACTTGATGTTTGGTTTCTACTCAACCTCTCTGTTCTGCAAGTGTAACTGCATAAGTATGGAATATAAATAGGCTTATAAGTAAGGAGCACTATTTTCCCCATTTTGCAGGAAAGATATGGAAATGCAGAAATTCAGGTTTTGGGAAATAACAGTCAGTGCTACGGTAATGCGTATGAATAGCAGAGAATACAAGAGACAGCTGGGAAAGAGGAGGATCAGAATGTTCCAGCTGGTCATGCTTGCTAGAGATACGTGTAATAAGAGCAACATCTTTCTTTCTTGGACATTGTTAGACCTTTTTTGCAAATATGTTCTTCAGATTTATTTTTTTATGTAGTCCATGTATTTTTATTTTTTAGGAAAGTTTTAAGTTGCTTTTGTTCTCATGGTTCCTCTGAATTTGAAGTTATTTAAGGCTTCTGAAAGAAAGGTAACAGGACATCTTCTCTGTAGATTTTTTTTTCCTTTTTTCTAAGTAAGGTGTGAGACATTAAAATGAATGTTTAAATCAAAGATCGTGATATGTTAACTCTTGCGTACTGCTTGGTCACAAGTATCCAAGCCTAGAAACATTTTGGTTCACCCAATCTTTCCAAACCATGCCTTGGAAGAGTTTTAACATTGTATTTGTATGCTTAATAGGAATGGGTGTGTTCAAAATCATTGGCATAATATATACAGTTTCAAATTAAAAAGTGCCTCCCTTAGTATCATTGTCTTGAGCTTTCAGAACATGGCTAATTAAAATGGAGGCACACCACTGTAATCTGTGTAATTTTTCTTCTCTTAGTATCTATGCAAGTCGATTGTACTTCTAACCAAGATACATTGTAATTGCTGAAAACATCCTTCCTGACAGCTCCACAGCCGCCTTTTTGCCTTAATAATAGATCTTTTCCTTTTAAATTGTAATTTTCCTCTCTTTTCAACCACTTTTTCCTTTGTTCTGAATGAACATGTGACTTTTCTCCCTGGGTCTTTTTAAGATAAGCCATGTTTTATGGGGACATTATCATACAATACTATGGTTGCTTAGATGTAACATAGCAACCTTTTGGTGCTGTGCACGACTCTTATATTCTTTCAGAATGTAGAGGCTGAGTGTGCCAGCAGATGCTTGCTGATAATTGGGAGATGCCGCTGATTGGAGGTATCTTGTTGACAATCTTTCCTGGGTTCCAGTAGGAGCCAGGAGCTGGAGCCAGGGTGGAAAAAAAATGCCTCTCTGAAGATGCCACAGGTTCCAGCTCTGTTCTGGCCCTGCCTGCATGCCATTCAAAATCTGCACATGTGCTATCTTTGGATCTGGTGCCATAAATTACTTTCCCAATCTGTAGTAGTCCATCAAAACCAGATGGGATAAGTAATATCTAACTTTAAGGATTCATGTAATTTTTGGTTCAATAAAAAAGATTTAAAAAGGGATCTGGGCGTACTAATTAGTTACTGTTTGTTCTCTTCTTTGCCTGCATTCCCTCCACCCCCACACATAACCTTTGGTTTTTCTGTTTTCCTCTTGCTGTTTCTTCATCTCTTTTCTGTATTATCATCCATCTTGCCTTTTCTTATATTGGACAAGCCAACAATTACAGAATAATTCTTTCAGCATGGAACAAGCTGCAGAGTGTAGGCAGTAACCACCACAGCAGCTGACGCAGGATGTTGTGCACATCTGCCATGTAGTTTGTTACTTCTGTGTTGTCAGTGAGTTGTAGTCAAAGATGCACCTTGAGTTCTCCATTACGGACTATGTCATGATGTTTAGGAAGGCATAGTCAGATGAAAATACTGATAATAACATTAATGTTGTATCTTGAAGATTTCTAATGTAGAACATAAGGCCAAAACATTTAAAGTGATATAAATACATCATAGTCTGTTAGGTATGTTATTGTTCATGATGCATAGTGTCCTGCTTCTTCCATGGCAATGACCATGTGGAGCATTTCGCATATGTGACAGTTTTTCTTTGATTTTGTTCTTTGCTTTCCTTTTTGTTTATTTTGGATGAAATACCGCTAAAAGGTTTATATAAGTCCTTTTCACTGTATACCAATGATCTTGCTCTTGTCCCCTCTCATTTCTTCACCTGAGATCTATTTGAGATGCCTGCTGTCTTGGCTTTGTATGGTTACAGAAGAGATGTCGGGTGTACTTGTGCTGGGATGAGTGGTAGCCCAGCTGCTGGTGTTAGGATTCTGTTTCCCAGCTGAGGTGTGTGTGAGGAGTGCTGTCTCTGATGAGCATGGGCAGCCTGGATGCTTTCTGGGTGCCTTAGGTTTGCAGTGCATGCACTGGGCAGCCATCCTGTGCCTTCGCAGTTACCCGTGCTGTTCCTCAGGAACATTCCATCTCACTCTGCCCATACAGTGCCTTCCTGTGGGCAGTGCAGACAGTCAGCCCAGGCTGCTGCTGCCACCAGGACGTTTTTGTGTAGTTTGCTTTGAGCTATTATTGGGAGAGATAGCCCAAGAGTGCTGGATGAAGATGGGAAAGCTGTGGTAGCAGACTGTCTACAGACTGCAGTTTGTGTAACTGGTGTTAGTTCAAAGTTATTCATAGGCTCATCCATTCCAACACAAATGTCAAACTGTTCAGAATTATCAGCTTCAGCAGTCAGAGAGTGTATTTTCCTTAGGTGTCTAATGACATCCTCAAAACAAGCTGAGGAAAGATTATCCACTGGAGGTATGGAAGAAGTTTCAGTAATCTTTACAGTGTCTTAATATACTTAGTAAAAATTGTAACATATTTAACTGGCAATTTAAAATACTCTTTTTATATATATATATATATACATTTCTGTTAAGGCTGGCAACATGGCTTTGAACATGTTATGTCCTATTTTCTAGCACAAAGGATGCAGACCTCCTCTCACATTGCTAAATGAGTCAGAGTGTAGTGACTTCTGCTTCTTGTGTCTTTTAAGGGGCAAATGTATACAATGGCATTAGCAGGCAATTTTCTATTGGTATGTTTAATTTTATCATTTTTGCTTCTCAGGATGTGATCTTCGTGCTGAGCTGGTGGGAGAATTGAGTTGTAAATCACCCCAATGGATGCAGACAGTGATGTTGCACTGGACATTTTAATCACAAATGTAGTGTGTGTTTTTAGAACAAGATGTCATTTAAACTTGAGGAAGATTGCATTAGAGGGAGCAAATGTGATATACAAGCGTGATGTTGGGGTAAGAGATTCAGCATACCACAATTACCTGTTTTTAGAAATGTTCCTTAAGCTAAACATTTTTCTACCTAATACCTGTGTATGGTGGATAGAGAAAAGCAGAATTTTCTTTCTCTATTTCTCTTGCTGTAAGTATTTAGTTACTAATACATTACTTGTACAGAAACGGAAGTGATGAAATGCTGTCTCAGGAGGCAGCACTTGGTGAGGTGAATATTGGGTACAAGGTAGTGATGAGGCCTGTTATACCTCAGGGTCTGTTTTGCCTCCCAAAATTTGATGGCTGTGTCCAGAAAATATAGCTTGATACAGAGTCAGCAATGTCAAATCACTGTAATAAGAAAAAAATCAGCATGGTGCTTTTAGTTTTCAGCTTTTTATTCAGTGAAAAATGCCTTCATTTAATCTATTTTGTGTACACTGAATCACTGGCTATTTCATGCTTATTTTGCTCTTCTCCGGAGCTAGGCTTTTTAATTACTGGAAGAGATGAAGGAGCAGTTCAAGCCTATCAAAACTAAAGGGACTTTTAGTGTAACTTTAGTTGATTTGGGTAACAGGTAATTTTTTTTCTAGTGTGAAATTGAATTACTGCTAATTTCCAATTTTTCTACTTTTCTTTTTTAGAAGGTTTTAATGAAGCTTAGGAAACCTAGGATTACGGCCACAATTTGGTCCTCAGGAAAAGTTATTTGCACAGGAGCCACAAGGTGAGTTCATGAAGATTCTTTCTCTAGCTCTAAATCCTTGTGTATTTTAAAATACAACATTGTAGATGAAGAAGAGGTAATATTTGCTGCTGCTTAAATTGGCTCACAGTGGATCACATGTAGATCCTTGTGAAGCTACGTATTTGGGAAGAAGTTTTCTATGTGAAGTGTTTGTGTCAGATAGTGTTGAAATCTTAAACAAGATCAGTTTAACCTTCTTGGGAGAGCAGCAGGGAAAACTGCCCTGTTAAGAAAATCCTAAAGAGATTTGAGAAGCCTTTAAGAATTCTGTGTGTTTAGCTAGAAGCTGAGACTTGCGAAGGGATGACCTTTCCTGAGGATATCTCTTTATTTTTTCACAAAACCCCACCTTAATTTAATCAAGTTTTACAGTGTTGAGGGACTGAAAAGAAGCAAAAGCAGACTCTCAGTTTAGAGACATCTGACACTCACTGAACTCTTAAGAGCTGAATTCCTTAAGATATGTCTGCATTTCAAAGTAAGGAAAAGGTAAGGTAAAATAGTAAATTTGCATACTTTCTGTGTTTGATCTCTGATCTCTGTTCCAAAATTAAAGTGGATTATTCTGGATGTTAACTCTAGACTACCCATGATCTTATTTATCTCTTAAGGGTAATTAAAATCATGTGTGATTAAAACATGTCTCTCACTTCAGCTTGAGCCAAGTGCCAAGATACTCTGCAAACAGGACATGAAGGACTCCATTGGAATGTCTATCTAGTTAAAATAGAATAATAAAATACTTACAGTAGGATGAAGTGAAGGCTGTCCATGAGATCATGGTGGATGTGCTACATTATATAATGGTTCATTTTGTAGTCTGAGTAGCTATTGTGGTGTGTATGTGCACAACTATATACTCTATTTCTGCTAATGCTAGTTCCTTTTCTTTCTTCTTTATAGTGAAGAAGAAGCTAAATTTGGTGCCAGACGACTAGCTCGTAGTCTACAGAAACTAGGTTTTCAGGTAATTCTGATGAGAAGGGACTTGCATGACTCAAGCAATGCCGTTAGTTTATTTTTTAGAAAGAAACAAAGAGGAGGGAGCATAATGATTTAGCAGTTAACGTGTTTTCACTCAAATGGCCCTTTTGTGTTGGAATACATTTTCCAGATGCTGGTTAAAGAGAAGCTGTTCTGTTTTATGGATTTGAGTTTTGTTTGGCAGCTCAGAGCAGTGCTTCTTCACTGGATAATGAACAACAAAATTTGTTTAATATATGAACAGATGTGCCTTAGATAGAATTTACAATATCTCAAAAGATTTATTTGGAAAATGCTGAAACTACTGTAATTTGAACATAATTTTCATTCATTTCTAATGAAATAGCAGATACATTTCCATTTGAATAAGGGCAAGTTTGAGCTTCTTAAATTAAAGAGAAAGGAAGAAAAGTGCTCCTGCACTGTCATGTTGCACAGCTGGAAATATGCCAAATAAAATACTTAGGACAGGAAACACCCTCTTTTATCTGGTTTTGGGTTAACATTACCAGTCAGAAACACCACTTGCATTTCACAGTAAGGGTTGAAAAACAGCAACATGAACCACTTAAAATTACACAATTTGGTACTCTAAAACTTCCTGATAGTCTGTTGTGCTGTTTACACACAGGTTCAATTTAGGGACAGACAATTACATAGACAGAGTAGCTGTCATTTTTAGAGAGAGACTACTTTTGATTATAGTACATAAAGGCAGTGGTGGCAGCCTATGCTGGTAATGCTGCATGAGACCCCAGCAAAAGTGTGACACTCCTACTGTCACAGATGTGTACTTTGGACCCAGCCCTTTAAAGTTGGAATGGAATGTTAAGTCAGTGAGGTGCACAGTACTTGCAGGGTGGACACACCAAGTTTTGTCATAAAGTGAGCAGTTTATATTTTGAAGATTAAGTTAATTTAAGGCTAAGTTGCTTCTTTCTAGCTATCTTTCTAACTCTCTTTCCAACTATCTAATATCTTTCTAAAAAGTATAGATTGAAGAAGAATGGCCATTTAAAGTTTAGGCAACCTCAGAAAATGAGCAGAAGTTTCCCCAGTGACACTGCCAACACTGAGCTGTCAGCAGTGGGGTTTCTTTGTATAGCAGTTGTCTGTTGGCTATTTTGTTGTCATCTAAAGTGTCTATGGTAGAGAATAACTGAAAGTTATTCAAATAATTTGAGTTGGGTTTCAGAAAGTTGCAGAACCAGTTTGCTCTACTGGCCACTGGACATTTAAAGCAAAACAGTTGTCACCTTTTTTCTTATTCTTAGCTTTAATACAAATGGTATATAGCAACAAGGCATTAAAGAAGTTCACAACAATATTTAAGCTTTTTCTCTGCTTACTTTGATGTTCCATGAGCTGTTAAATTTAGTTTATTTTCAGTGGGGATGTGTTTAGTACAGCAGTTTGAGTTGTTTCAGTGTCTCATCTTTAAACTGTACTATAACCATACTGCTCTAGTGACCATGATACAACTCAGTTCAGCAGTTACTCAAGCACAGAAGGATAATGTAAATATTCTGAGTCCATTAAGTACTCTTTAAATACCTATTAGAAAAGCATCAGTCTCAAGATTCTAATTTTAACTCATCAAAATATTCTAAGTAATAGCTTTGTCTTTTTTTTTTTGCAACCCATGCATCTGACTTGCTGTAAAGTAAATTTCTAATGTCTTTTTTTTCTGTCTCTTTTGAAAAGGTAATTTTCACAGATTTTAAAGTTGTGAATGTTTTAGCAGTGTGCAACATGCCCTTTGAGATCAGATTGCCAGAATTTACGAAGAATAACAGACCTCATGCGAGGTACGTAGGATTTTAAAGAATTTTAGTCCTGGAATACTTCTTAAGCTTTTATTTTTCAGTTCTAGATCTCTCTTTTTTACTTTTCATTTTGTTTTCTAGTTATGAACCAGAACTTCATCCTGCCGTGTGTTACAGAATAAAATCTCTCAGAGCTACCTTACAGATTTTTTCCACAGGCAGTATCACAGTTACAGGTATTTTAATGTCAAAAAATAAATATTTAACTTGTTGGGAATATTTAACTTTAGAGCCAGTAGGTTTGGGAAAGCAAGATGTTTAAAACAGTCAAACAGTAATGTTGAAAGGATTTAGTTTCCCTGTGCTAGCACCTAGTTTGTTTTTGACTGAAAGTGCCAGAAGAGTTGTAGAGAAAGGGTTATTATTGGTAGGTTCAAAAAATTAGTTAGAATGAATGTACACAGTCTGTTTTTTTAATGAAACCAAAAGTAAGATAGCACTTAAGAGTGCAGGTAATTGTTGTTTATTTAAATATTTGAATTTTCTTCCTTTTTTTCTTCCATTTGTAGAGATGTTAACTACACTGCATTTAGCATTAACATCCCTTTCATAAATACATATTTCCAAACTTCAGATTTATGGAAACTCATAGGATAGTATAGCATTTGTCATAAATGAACCTGACCAATATTTGCAGTTCTACAGACTTGTGCTCTCTTCTCTTAAAGCGCAGCTAAGAGAACCACCACTGAATCACAGGCATCAGTGATTTTTCCCATGTAGTCAGAGACATGGTTGTCCTGGGTCTTAGAGAGGCCAGCCATTTTTTTCTTCTCTATTCATCATTTTCATTTTTTATTCTCTTTTCTGTTTGCTTGTGAGATGTCCACCACCAGTGTCTAGGTACAAGAAGTCAGTTTTTCAGAGAATTCATGTTAAAATGCTACAAAACCAAAAAAATCATTTTGTATCACTTTAGCAAGAATTATGTCTTGCAGTTGTTAGAGCTCAGCTACTGGTTCAAAAGCTGGGTAAGGATTTTTTTATTTTCACATCTTAATTCCTTAACAAATGCCTATGTTTATGCAGAACATTTCCCACAAGATATTGGAAGCAGCGTTTTCTAAAGAAGACAAACTTCCATCAGATTCAGTAATCTAAAAATGAAGGGCTAAAAAGTATTTCAAGATTGCAGTACATGTTCGGAACAGTGCA
The DNA here is from genome assembly GCA_013399945.1 of Ploceus nigricollis. Taxonomy (NCBI): domain Eukaryota; kingdom Metazoa; phylum Chordata; class Aves; order Passeriformes; family Ploceidae; genus Ploceus; species Ploceus nigricollis. The sequence goes on from VXBC01002292.1 coordinate 523,274, forward strand.
ACTGGTCTAGCCAAAACTAGAAACTAAATTTAAAATAAATAAGAAGCCTTAGTATCACTGCAGTAATAAAAAGCTCTCAGCATGCCTTGTCAGCCTCCTAATGAAATTCAGCTTCTCTGTAAAATTCTTACTACTTCATTGCTACAAAATCACTTTCATATTTTTAGAATTTTCCTTTCAAATAGGAAGGTAAATATGGTAAACATAGATGTTTTGCATCCTTCTAGTTTCGCTGTAGCAGTGAGTTTGAAAAATTAACTCAGACCTTTGTTGATTTTCTAGGCTTCTGCTTTGCCTCTCTTCTAGAGGAAAACGATGTCCTGAGTCTTATGCTTCTTATTCTAAAAATGATTTACATTACTTTTCAGCCATAGTGCACTCCTTCTCAAGTGTGTTCAGATGAAGTTTCTTTTAATGACTCATGTTTCTGTAGTACTAGTACTTGTAATACCTCTTCCTCAGAGAATTTTGAGGTACATAATTAGAAATGTTACAAAAAACCCAGGAAGGTGAGTTCTTTTCATGAGACAAGTACAAAAAGATTTTGTTACTTTCATAAAAGATAATAAAAATCACTAGCATGTAATAGAAAGAAGTATTGTTTCTTTGACTCTGAAATGAAAAAATGAGGGGAGTTGTTTAGGGAGGTTGTGTTGTTTTGTTTTGTTTTTTTCTTTCCTTCTCTTATATGCCCTAGAATGATGATCCAGTTTTTACATCTCTTCAGCCTTAGAGAGAGTGGCATTTTTTTTGCTGGAACTATTTGCCTACTCATATTTTCACTTTTTGAAGGCTTCTCCTTTCCTGAGAACTTTCTTTTCTAATAGCAGCCAAATTTAAGGAGGGTACAGTGTCTACCCAGAAGACAGGTATCTTTCACGAGGCTTGTTTTAGCTGAATGCTTCACTCAACCAGTTTGAAATTATAGGAAGAATCCTATTCTTGTCCATTTGCTTTCTGACTGAGCATGTAAAACAATAATTACTTAAATAACTTATGCTTAAGTTATTGTTTTTGAGAGTAATTTTGAACAGTTATCTATACTTGGAAGAAACTTTTGAAATCTAAAGTGGAGTTACAAAAACCCTGAGTTCCTACTCATCAAAGCATGTGAGAAATTGCTGTTCTCCTTTACCTGCATCACCAAGCTTCTATCCAGAATTAATATCTTCCACCGTGTTACTGCTCACTTATTTGCAATCTTAGTTTTTCGTTGCGTAAAGTGGTCTGGTACCACCAGCAAGCATTGCTAGGTCATTTTTCCTTTTCTTTGCCTGGATACTCACAGATCATGTTAGATAACCTTCATATGCTTCTTCCTGAGATGATCAAACCATTCCCTGGCTTGCAGGTTTTGTCCTGAGATCAATGATGAAGCTATTTGCAAGTCTATAATTTTCAAACCTAAAATAATCTTGCTTGAAATGTACTTCAGTCAAATCCAGCATTATTTAACAGTAGCTTTTGTGGGTAGGTTTTTAAAGCAGGAGTGATAAGTGGCTAGGCTTGAAGAAATAAATTCCTAGAAGATTGACATAAGTAAAAGAACTTATTTTACCTCTGCCACGCAGCCTCTCCTCTGGGCTGTTTAAGCCAGTAAATTGAAAATCAGCCAAGTTGTTATGAAATTAAATGACAGTATTATTTAATTGTGATCTGTCCATTGACAAATGTAGAACACCTTGCAGATTTGCAAGAAAATACTTCCACATGAAAAGTGTTCAGAGGAAAACTGTTAAGTTAGGAGAAATGGGGGAGAACTTGTTATTGTCTGTGTATGAAGTTGAGATTACTAATAATATTAAGCTTTTTTTAAAGATACTGTTGTTGTTTTAATTTCTAATTCCCTGAATTTTCTCTTCCTACTGCCTTTTTTTTTCTTTTTTTAAACTATGTCTCAGGGCCAAACGTAAAGGCTGTTGCCAGTGCTGTGGAACAGATTTATCCATTCGTGTTTGAAAGCAGGAAATAAATTTTGTAATTCACCACTTGATGGTTAGGTTCCCTAACCGAGCACCTTCAAAGACTGCTGCACATTGGACTAAAAGCAAAAAGGAAAACTGGACCAACCATAGCAGAGGAATACAGACTCTTTTACTTGCTCATGGCCACAGTATAGACTCCAGTTCTTTTGGATTTTACTCTTAACAGTGCTGTATTGTAAAAACGGAAGTTTACAAGATATGAAATTGCTGCTTTTAAAAAGACATTCTATTTATTTTTGCAGTAATTTCTGTGTATTCATAAGCAAAGCTGTCACGATGTGCACTACCTTTTAGACTTTTTTTTTTAGCTTGAGCTTGTGTTTTATTTGTGAATAGTCTTTTACATTTTTGTATGCTGAATATTGGGCACCAAAGAAGCTGTAAAAGTTATCTTTTTCACCTGATGAATGTGCACAAATAAAAGTTTGGAAAATATTTCTCTTCATACCTGTTCTGTTATATTCCTTCCCTTTTTATATTACAATTAAAATTGTATAGTTGCAAATTAATTTGAAACAATGTAAGAATAGTCTTTTGCTGATACCTTCTGTTTCTGTTTGTAGTATGTGTAAAACTTTGTGCTTGGGCTAGATTGAAATCTATAGTAGTTACGTATGTTTATCTGAGGATGAAATTTGGTTTGTTCCCAGTTCTCTTAACTACATGCCAGACTTCAAGTATTTTCTTGTTGTTACATGAAGAGAAGACATTTCTAAATATAAAGGTCTACAGCAAGTGTTTTCCTGTAGATGAATCGTAGAATATGCTGAGTTGGAAGGGAGCCATCAGGATCACCGAGTCCAACTCCTGGCCCTGTGCATGACACCCCAAGAGTCACACCCAGTGCCTGAGAGCATTGTCCAAATGCTTCTTGAACTCTGTCAGGCTGGTGCTGTCACCACTTCCCTGGGGAGCCTGTTCCAGTGCCCAGCCACCCTCTGGGTGAAAAACTTTTTCCTGATACCTATCCTAAACCTCCTCTGACTCAGCTTCACGCTGTTTCCTCAAGTCCTCTCACTGGTCACGAGAGTGAAGAGATCGGTACCTGCCCTTCTGCTTCCCCTCGTGAGGATGTTGAAGACCACAATGAGGTCTCTCCTCAGTCTCCAAGCTGAACAAACCAAGTGACCTCAGCCCCTCCTAAAGCTTCCCCTCCAGACCCTTCACCATCCTTGTGGCCCTCCCTTGGACGCTTTCTGATAGCTTAATTACATTATCAACTTATGAAGCTACTGTAGAAAAAACAACTGCCTTGTCCACCTACTCAATGCAAAAGAAAAAAGGTTAAATGTGAACTTCAGGAAAATTGTTGTGCTTCAACTGGAGAAGATGTTGTGGTCACTCTAATCCAGCCCCAGCCTATTGCTGAATGATTAACACAGACCTTTTCTACACTCTTCTTACTGTATGCTGTTTTGATGACAGGAGCTGCCAACAAGCAGTGAAGCTTGATTCTGGCATGTATTATTATTGGTATTAATCTTGGACTTGGAAGCCAGTAGATGTTTCTCTCAGTAAGTGCACATTTCAAGCAGAAGAGAGGTGAATGCTTAAAAGTAACTGCAAATGCTACTTTTAAAAAGATACAATAAATATGTATAAATGTATGTATGTCTTTTTTCCCTATCTCACTGAAGAGAAATGTAACACTGCTCTTGCATGCTGCAGGTAATGTTCAGTCCTAGGGGGTGCTAAAAATGGTAAACTGAGCTGTTACTGTACCAGAAATCACAGCTTCCAAAGAAAGGTGGAAGAACAGCTGGAGGAAGCAAATGCCTGGCATGACAGATTTCATCTGCCTGAGGGGGTGGTGTAGAACTTGGGGCTGTCCATAGTGACTTTGTGCAGAAAGTATGTAAAGGAAGGAGTAGTATGGGAAATGCTTCACCAGATCCCTCAGAACAAAAAGAAAGTAAGTGCCATAAGTTGTATGTTCATAAGACCTTTTGGAACCCTCTGTAGGTGTCAGATAATGGTTTGGGTTAGAAGGGACCTCCAAGATCATCTAGTTCCAACCCCCCTGACATGGGCAGGGACACCTTCCACTAGACCAGGTTGCTCAGAGCTCCATCCAACCTGGCTTTTAACACATCCAAGGATGGGGCATCCACAACTCCAGGCAACCTGTTCCAGTGTTCACCATCTTCACAGTAAAGAATTTCTTATACCTAATCTAAACTTACCCTCTTTTAGTTTAAAGCTGCTCCTCCTTGTCCTGTCACTACATGCCCTTGTAACAAGTCCCTCTCCATCTTTCTTATAGGTTACCTTCAGGCAGTGGCAAGTCACAGTTAGGTCTTCTCTTTTCCAGATGAACAATTCCAATTCTCTCAGCCTTTCCTCGTAGGACATGGGTTCCATCCCTCTCATCATCTTGGTGGCCTCCTCTGGACTGATTCCAGCAGGTCCATGTCCTGCAGGTCATGTGCTGGGACCCCAGAGCTGGATGCAGCACTGCAGGTGGGATCTCACCAGAGCAGAGGGACAGAATCCCCTCCCTCACCCTGCTGGCCGCGCTGCTTTGGATGCAGCCCAGGATACAATTGGCTCTTTGAGATCCAAGTGCACATTGCTGGGTCATGTCCAGCCTCTCATCCACCAGAACTCCCAAGTCCTTCTGGGCAAGGCTGCTCTCGGTCTGTTCATTCCCAGCCTGTGTTGATACCAGGGGTTGCCTGGACCCAGGTGCAGCACCCTGCACTTGGCCTAGTTAAACCACATGAGATTTGCATGGGCCCACTTCTTGAGCTTCTAAGAGGGCTTATAACCATGAGATTATGAAGTTGAGTTCAACAGTCAGGGAATTCAATATACCACACTATATGTAGGAAAGCTTGCTACACCTAAGTTTTCCAGTTTGTGTCAAATAACATGGACCTTGGCACTCCTGACATAAATAAGGATTTTGTGCATAGTCAAAGAGCAACGAACAAACCACCATTAGGGAACGCTAGTTATTATTATGACAATTTAAAAAACGGAAAAGCAGAAGGTATTTGAACAATGAACAAAATTGTAATGGGTTTTGAGGGACAAAGTGTAGTCCCAAACTGATGACTGAGGTTTTGGCCATTACAACTACAATAGCTGTTGTAGATTAGGCTTGCCTCTTCAAATCAAATTACAAAGCTCTTGAGTGCTACCAGTGAATATCAGGAGCTTTTATGAAGCATATGTGTCTCTTAAATTTATCTGTGGAGAAAGAGGAACATTTTGCTTTGTTAGTACTATCACGTAGTGTGAAATCTGTCTCTTGGAATAAAAGTGAAAGCTAATAATGAGCTGCAATGTATTAAAATGGGCACTGATTCTTTTGAAGTTCTGCCTAGATCCATGCTAGCAGTTTGAAGCCTTTTTAACAATCCATAACAGAGCCAAAAAGCACACTACCAAACTTGCAGGGTAATATTGAAGAGAATAATAGCAAATAAAAGATCCCTTGAAATGTGTGCCCACCTGTCCTTCTAGCTCTAAGGGAGCCTCAAACGATGAAAATTACATTTTAAAACTTCTGATGATGGAGGGCATCTGCTGGTATATGCTTATTCTCAGGGATCTAATTCCTTTTCCTACTGCTCTAAATAGGTAGGTCCCCACCTCAGTTTGGAATAGGCCCTGCTGTGATGCTTTCTCCTGTGTGCACACACAGCCCCCTTTGCCATCGTCACCAGTTAGCATTTGTTCCTTTGCTGTGTTGTGCTGCCTCCAGCCAGGCTCTCGCTACCAACTCCTGCATGCTCAATAGGAGATCCAGGCCAGACAGTGTGTCCCAGTGTGATGGCTCTCACCTCCAGTGTGGGGAGCAATGCTTTGGATAAACTTACCTGTCAATCAATCATCTCTTCCTCAGTTACCAAGTTTCCTAGAGCACTGTTCATCTGTCCCTGGTTTCTCCATGTGGATCCCATGCAAAACTCCCCAGAGTGCTCATCTGTAGCACTGGCAGTGCCATAAAAAGTTCATTTCACATTCTTCAGAGAGAAGGGTTGGTTCTATTTATACACCCCACTAAGGGCAGTAGATTGATAACTCTGACTCATTGCTGGCTGGGTTGTCACAGCCACTGGAACTTTCCCTGCAGTTTCTAGCACCATTTTATCATTCTCTGACTTGCAGTTAGTGTTACCAGAGAAATTTGTGCTTTCGTTTCAGAATTGTATGCTGCTTTTTTCACGGATTTGCAAAGTTTTGAATTCCAACCCAGTCTTTCCCAGCTTAGTGTGGTCTGCATATTTAATAAGAATATTCTGTTCTGTAATCCAGTCCATTGATGAAGATACTGAATAATTTTAGATCTAAATTTCTTTGTGGAGTGCTTCAGAGATCCAGGGATATGATTTGTAAAATGTATCCCTTTTTTCCCTTGTATTTTCATAGTTGATGAGATGGTGAGTGCCAGCTTTGTGTCATCAGATGTGCAGGCTTTGTTACAAAAGACTGTACAATTATGGCTACATTTATAGGCTATATAAGGCTAAGTCTATAGGACTACAATTGAGACTGTAGCTATAATGATTTTAAAAATCCTTGACTACAGCATCATCACTTGTAGGAGTTATCTGAAGGTCTATCACTGTCTCATCAGTAAAACCAGTATTGAAAGTATCCCTTCTTCAGGAATATGGCATTTTTATTTATTTGTTTCTGCACTAAAGAGGTGTGCATAGGAAAAGTTTAGAAGAGCTTGCAATGATCCCAAAACCTGTAAACTGGGGAGACAATTTCTATGGTATGTTCTAAGTTAAATTTGTTTTTCTAAGAGCACTCAGAAAATTTATTACAGCAGAGGTTTGTCTGGGAAGCTGCAATGCTGAGAAAGATTTTGCAGAAGCCCCTTTCACTAAATACAATGAAATAGAAATTAAAAGCCAGTACAGACTTGGATTGTATGTGCAAACATCTGCTATCTGGAGGCAGCTATCAGAAAACAGTACCAGCCAGAGAAAATGGGGACGCAAAAGGAAATGCAAATAGTCCACTACCTGGTAAAGTCCAGGATCAGGAAATAAATTAATTTCCTGCAATATAGTCTTAAAATACAGTAATACTAAATATTACTGGATTTAATCTCAGGCACTTGTTAGTATAAGAATTACATTGGCAGCATATTTAGACTACCCAGAGTCATCTTAATATTTCTCATTCTAAAGTTGACTCAGTAGAATGCATGATACTGATAACCGTCCTCCAGCATAAACATGAAGCAGGTGAAGAGATTTTCATAGACATCAGTGCTATAAAGTTAAGGCTCTCATCCTGAGGTAGCTAAATTTTCAGTGACTTCAGGCAAATAATGGCTTTGGCTTCAATAGTTTGTTTTCAAGTTTTGAACATGAGCTCACTGTCTTGGCTAGACTTGTGCATACAAATTTGTGATGTCAGTATCTAGAAGTGTGACCATGGGAGAATCTGATCAGAATTCATCTACCTTGCTCAGAAGTAAAACTTTATTTGTGTCAGTAAGTCACTTTCCCTTCAATGCAGAACACAGTCAGGTGGTTTTAATGCTATGAGACAGCAAATAAAGTGGGATCACAGTGCTTAGCTCAAACTAGTATCTGCACTCCAGCTGACTCTGTCAGTCTTCCGGCTGCGTCAATGAAATGCTGGAAGAAATGCTACTTTGTAGCTGCAGAGACAGCCAACATGCTTTTAAAGCATGCTTTGGTTTTTTTTCTTTAAACAAAGAACCATTTATTTATCTGCTAATATATATTTATCTAGTGATCACTCTAACAATATCTATTAACCCACTAAGAAAAAAATACCAATGTTCTTTTATGGGAGCCATATGGATAACCCTTTGTAGAGACTTGTTGAGTACTTCAGAATACACTTGCTAAGCAGTGACCAAGAACTGGACATAATTTATGATCTGCAGTGATTACGGTTCCTTCCTGAACTCCCTGTGGGCTGCCATGTACCACAATTCTCACTTTCTGAGTCCAAAAGTCAAAGTCTAGTGTGCCCTGTGTTGAGAAATAAAATTATTTTGACATCAACTCTGGTACCTTCAGTTTCCAGCTTTCCTGGAAATGAGAGGCCAAAGAAATCCTCTCTTCTCTTCTGTAAGGCCATCATCAGTTTAGATTAATTTATAAGGCAAATCACAGAATCAATAAGGTTGGAAATGAGCTCCAATATCAAGTTCAGTCTTTGACTAAACACCACCACGCCAACTAAACCACGGCACTAAGTGCCACATCCAGTCGTTTCTTGAACACTTCCAGAGATGATGACTCCATCACCTCCCTGGGCAGCCCATTCCAATGCTTAAGTGCCCTTTCAGTGAAAAAACTCTTCCAGATACCCAGCCTGAACCTTCCCTGGTGCAACTTGAGGCCATTTCCTCTCCACCTGTCACTGATTGCCTGGGAGAACACGCCTACCCCCACCTGGCTACAATGTCTTTTCAGCTAGTTGTAGAGAGTGATGCATTTAGTGTCCCACATTAAACAATTTGACAATGTTTCCTGAGGAGTATTTCCGAGGTTACTGAATCCTGGCCCTACTGAGAAAATGTATGTAAAATTCCTCTTACAAGTTGACTGTGCTCTGCGTTACAAATAATTAAGTTCAGCTGAACAAGATCCTTTTTCAAATCTTGTTAAGCTGCATCCTAAATTAATTTATAAAAAGTTTATACCAGTAGTTCTGCACTAATGTCATCCTTTGCATTCCATAGTTGTCCATTTTTTGTTCCATAGCATTGTTTTTCCTAACTTACCAACAGAGAGTTGTTAACCCTTTTCGGACCCATTTCTGCTAGCCTAAACAGACCTGTCTTTGGTAGGCTCCTCCTGTTGAGACTCTTCCTTCTCCCTGGCACCCTGATTCTTCTTTGCACTTTTTCCAGACTGAACTGTCATTTAATATGAATAGGAGAATTGTGTGCAATATTCCAATTTCCATTCACCTCCTGTACGCAAGAGGTGGGTAACCTCAGGGGATCTGAGGGATGCTGGTTTAAAACAGAGTCTAGATTTCCAGTTAGTCATAAACTATAACATCCTTTAATGTTGGCTGTAAACTGCCACTGAAAGAAGTTCTACCAAGAAATAAAAGAGAGAATATCTTGTGTATAATAATGATACCACATGTCCCATAAGAGTGTGAGCATCACAGAGCATTTTCCTTTTATTTAATCAGTCTTTTGCTGAAGGCTGCTTTGCTTGCCCCGCGTCTAGTAGAGTTGCTCTTTCTCTCTCTTGGCAAGTTCCACCGGTACCAGTTTCTCTCTGCGCTGGCTCACCCCGCACAAGGGCGTCCTCACGTATTTCCTGCAGAAGCACAAAACCCCGCACACGTTGGCCACTGCAGGCAGCCGGCAGAGCGCTCTCCTTGCGGCACACACTGAGGGCAGGGATGGGGGCCCGGCAGGACAGCGGGACGGCAGAGCGCACCCCGAAGAGCCACCCCAGCGCCCGGGATGCCCCGGGATGCCCCGGGATGCCCCGGGACGCTCCGGCGGCTGCCGGCGCTCCCCCGCCTGCCCGCGCGGGGGCGGCCCCGCCGCACGCTCCGCCCGGCTCCGGCAGGGATGGATGCCTTTCCCAAAGAGGCGGGGAAGGGACAGCCCGAGGGCCAGCGGCAGCACAGTGGTTAGTCCGGAAACTAATTAGTCTAGAAACAAGCTCCTTCAAGCCTGGCTGAGTTGCACATACTCTCCTGTAATCTAAAAAGTACAAATACAGGATGATACTAAGATGTTCACATATTAATTACTTTAACTGGCAAAAATAAAGTATCTAGACTCTTATGTTAGTTTAGGTCAAAAAAAGCCTCCAAAATCATCAAGTCCAGCTGTTAAATGAACACTGCTATCTTCACCATGAGGCCATGTCCCCAACTACCAGATCTAGATAATTTTTGAACATCTTTGGCGTGGTGATTCCACCACTTCCCAGGGAAGCCTCTTCCAACACCTTACAACCCTTTCAGTAAAGGATTTTTTCCTAATATCCAAGCTAAGCCTCCCCTGATGCAATTTGAGACCGTTTCTTCCTGTCCTGTCACTTGCTGCTTGCGAGAAGAGACTGACCCTCACCTGTCTACAGCATTCAGTAAAGACACAAGAAAAACTCATCTACGACAGCTATCAAAATCCACATGGAGCTTTGAAGTGACATCCAGAACAAACCAATTTGAAATACAGGATCTCTCCCTCCCATTTTCTGCATGCAACCCAAACCACACAGTCCTAAATGCAAGATCAGAGTCACCCTCCCATCCAGGAATGCCAGACAGCAAAAGTGCTGGGGAGCCAGGCTTGGCTGCAGGTCCTCAAAGGGGTGCTCAAAAAACACCTTGCCTTTAGGGCCAGTCCTTCAGCACCAACAAAATGTTTGGTTGGCTGCTGAGATCAACATATGCAAGCTCAAGCCTTGAGAGAATCAGAATTTTCCTTTAGTTTCCGTTTTTCCCCAATAGTTCCCTTTTTTTCAATAGTTTCTTCTTTTTTTTCCAATATGTGGCGCTGAAAGGCTTTGTCCCCCTGGCACTTGGGAGATGCAGTCACATGCTTGGTACTTACTGTTTAGCTAGTTCCATGGATATTTGCTCCAAAGAGCATCCTTTTGTCTCTGGTATAAACATGATAACAAAAGCCAGTGATGCTAGACTCATTATTGTGTAAATGAAGCACACCCAGGACAAGCCAATGAGCTCTACAAAGGAAGAAAACATGTATTTTTTAATTTTCAAATACTGCAATTTTTCTTCCTGTTGCTGTATTTTATAGGATACAGCCCCTAATGCACAGGAGAAGTTAGAAAGAAGCCAGGCTGCTATTCTTAGCTCACATATATTGAAAAAGAAGAGTGGCTTTGCTTTTTCTAATACTCCTTATGAAAGAAAATTAACAAGTTCATATTGGTCCACTTAGCATGGTTTAAACCTATTGGTTTATTTTCTTTGCAATCACTCTGGATGAAAACAGTGAGTAGCCATTGTTACTGGTTTTGTGGGAAGGCAGTGGGGATCATGAGTGCCTTGGATTTTTGCCTGTGTCTGGTTTTGGTGCACATTCTTTCTTGGAGTAAATCCAAGCATTTTTCACACTATTACAGTTGTCTCCAGCTAATCCTCCCCACCTGTCAGTGCCCAGCCTTTCCACTGCAAGTCACGGGTGCTGTGCCAGAAAGCGATCCAAGAGTGAACTCTTAATGGAGCATACAAGAACTAGTGGTTTTCTGAGCCTACAGTCCAGGGGCAGGTAGATCCTCAGGCCGAGGGATGCACTCTGCAGCCCCTGGAAAATAAAGCGTGTACAAACCCAACAGTGTGCTGCAGCCCGCTTAGCCCTTTTCCCTGCTAAGATAAACCTGGGCAGTTGAGACATTTGTCAGTTGTGTCATGAGCTGAAAATTGCAGCTGAAGCTTCTGATCCAGCTGGCACCTCTGCATCAGCAGCTACGTGCAGATGCTGCTGGCCACGGTGACCTCCATGTGTATTCATTTGACAATAGAATTCCCAATCCTGCCTTTCCACCATAGACGAGGAATGCATATTTTCCTGTACTTACACTTCCATAAATCCAGATTAGAGCCAGTTAAGCCAAGGGAGTTACTGGGGCTTTACAGTCTTTGAAACTGAGACCAGGATAACAGCGAGATGTGCATTAACAAGTAACGCTGCATGACAAGAGGGGACCTCCTGGTGAAACAGCTGACACAGAGCACCTGAGGTCTGCACGAGATGGTTCTGGGGACATTTCCTTAGGAATAACTCAGGTCTGGTCCAAGGACTGAGCAAGTGTTGGCAGCCAGACTGCCTACAATACGCATTTTCTCATTTGGTTTTGTCCAAAAGCATGGGCAGTTCAGGAGTGCAGTTCTGTGATGCAAACTGATGGGCAGTGAGTGGGAGTAACTTCCTTTTGAAGAAGACCCTTGATCCAATTAAAGTGAGAGTGTGACCACAGTGAACTTTACCTATCATATTTTTCCTAACTTTAATCAAGATAGTACTCAGGACGGAGGATGTGTTTTTTCTTTATGTCTCTCTTGTTTTGTTTTTATTTTTTTGGAAAGAAAATGCAAATGTGAAACCCATTTTAATAACAGATCACATTCATTTTTAAATCTGTCTCGAAAAACATCTAATGGGGTGAAAACTACCTTGACTTTTTGTGAGTTGATTGTCTGCCTCTAGTGGAGAGTAATGTAGATGTAAGGAAAACCTGGAATTTCTGCTCTCTTATGTATTTTGATTTTCAGCACATATTTTCCTCACAATAAGACTGAAAACTAAAATTTACAAAGCCTCATATAATATAAAATTAGAAAAATAAATTTGCTAATCAATAAATTTCAGCATCAGCATGTAACCTTCTCCTTTGGTTATCATCAAATTAGAAGTCATATATGGTAGTCTTCTACTTTCTTACATTCAAATGTGAAAGACATTTTTTTTCTAAAGAAAATTTTCTGAAAGCCGAGACATTCCTGTGAAAAGGAATGAATTAAATGGGATTGTGTTTAAAAATGTCTGATCAGAAAAGCTGTGGTCTGATCTAGAACAGAACTTGCATTGATTCCAGAAGATGCAGGACTTAATCCTAAACATTTTCAGCCAAGGCAATGGTGTTTTTAAGACCTGAGTTTCACAGCCTGTGGAGTGGATGTGCAAGGTCTGACAGCCAGCACTGTGGGGCTGAAGTTACTGGCACAAAGAAAGATGTGGTGGGAACGGTGAACTTACACCAACACCTAAACAGAGACCTTGTCTCCTGGGCTTTCACAGCTGCAATTTTAGCAATGCTTTTGTGTAAGAGAGACTTATTTTGCCCACTAGGAGAATATCAACTTGGAAGGACACAGAGAAATCTTACCAGTTACAGTCAAAAACGTCAAGGAGATGAGGAGATTTATCCCCCAGTTCATGCTAGATGTCAAAGCCATGGCCCGTCCTCTGATCCCACCGGGGAAAATTTCACTCAGGACCAACCAGGACACTGAAATACAAGGAAAAAAAAATGTTTCTTTGGAAAGATGGCTCTCCTTGCTGTAAATCTAGGCAGTCCATGGATTCAGGTGAGGCCACCTGAAAGAATACATTGATTTTCAGGGGGTTAGGTTTGTGAGGGCCCACGCTCTGCGGGAAGCACGTGCAGAAATCAGCGTCACCTCAGGTCACCATCCCTTCATCCCTGCCCAGTGAGTGCCTGAGCCAGTGACAGGTGGCACTGGACTGGGGAGGTGAGCTCTGACTGCACATCTGGGTATGAAAGTGAGCTCTGACTAAATAACTCTCGAGTGACATAACACTAATGGAAGTGGGGCAGCAAACCAAAGCAGTCTTCAGCCTCAGAGGGGCACTGTGGTTTATGCCACCTTATAAATCAACCTGCCACACTGAACTATGCTTGCTATTCCAGCTCCCTGCCCCACATAAATGAGATTGCTGAGGTATAAATAGAGAGAGACTGATTTTTGACTCCTTCATACCACGCCACACCACACCACACCACAGGTGATCTAAATGCTGGTGCTGCTAGCTCCCAAAAGCAAACCTTGATAGCAAGAGCAAAAAAGAAGAAAAAAAAGACATATTTTTGTACCCTTCCTGATTATCAGAAAACAAATTAACAAAAACCCATCCACAAACAGGTTTTTGGTGGAGCCAAAAACCTGCTCCACCCTCTCCTTTTGTTGACAAGCAAGATGCATTAGCAAGAGGTTGCTGTGTGGAGAGGTTGTGGGTTAGCAGATGACTGGCACAAGAGCAGGAAGGTACACATGGATGACCTGTGTCTTCAGACCCTTGGCCATTATAAACTGCTCATCTGTGCTGTTACTTCTGCAAAATGACAGACAGGAGCTTACCCAGAACACTTGCACTGGGCAGTCTAAAAGGTACATTTTAAAAGCAGGCTCCTGTATGTCCAAGTGTGTTTCACTGGTGAAGGTAGGGGAAAAAAGGTGCTCCAGGAGGAAACTAAAAAGGACTAGCTAAAATGGAAAAAAAACCCTGAGTTTAGAGTCAACAGAGCAGATTTGAGAAAATTCTAGATTTCTTAGTATCATAGATTTGAATTAAATTTTTTGTGGATTTGGCCCAGTTTTTTATATTTCTTAAAGAAAAATTTTAAAACCATGGGAGTGACCCAGAAGAGTGATAACTTTATTACAGAGAATCAAGACCACACTTCATAATGGCCTAACCCTGTTGGGCATAGTCAAGTGGCCATAACACAGCCGCCATGTCTAACAGCAGCCACAGAGAAACAGCAGCCATAGAGAGGCTTTTGTTTCTTTCTTTCTTTTTTTTTTTTTTTTTTTAATGACTTGGATCACATCAAGCTTTAACACACTTGCTGCTGACAAGACAAACGCTGTAAAGACCTACAGACGAGGCAGGAGCAAAGAAGCGAAGTGACTTCTCAAGCAGGTGTCTTTCCCTGCCAAGCCAGCTAGCCCCACACCTGAGCAAATTCATGGGGATGCCATGAATTGTATTGTATTTTGTATTTTGCACCCCCCCAGCACCAGGGCTATTGAAACTAGTATTGTTAGTCACAACACTTCAGGACCTGAAAAGCAAAGCAGCAAGTAAGCAAGAGGCAAAGGAGCCGTTCTGAGGTGTGCATTCACAGCCCCTGCAGTTCATCTCCACAGGAGATGGCCTGCCAGCCAGCACACAAGCTCAGCTGCAAAAATTGTTACACACCAAAAACTGGCAAAAGGGATATTTACTGTCACAATAGAATTAAAATAAAGGTTGAAGAAATCCAAGCCCACTTTCTGCTGGGCATAAACCAACCTCCAGGAACAAAGCAGTGTTCTAGGCACTGGAGGATGGCTCATGCTGCAGCTGAAATGTTTGGCACTGCAGCAACTCCAATATCATGCAGTTTTCCAACAACAGATTGGCCCTTTCAGCCTAACTGATAATTTGTCTGGAGGTTTGAAGTGTGTTGTTTTCCTGTTAAGAAACCAGAATACTTGAGGATCTGCATCAGCTGTAATAGTGGTTAGCTGCTTTTATCGCAACCACTTATTTAGTTTATACAGATGCCAACCAGGACTGTTCTTCGTGTCTGCTGATGGTAGCTACACCCGCTGGCATGGCCCTGACCTCTGCTTAGCTGGCAAGGTTTGGATAGGCTCATTCCCCCGGGGGGAAAGAGCAGTTGTAGAAATCTGACACTACAGTCTGTTTACTCCTTTCCGCAAGCTGAAGCAGCAATAACCATCGATTCTTTGCTTTTAGCACCTCTCTGGGATTGTGCTTACTATTTGTACTTTTGCCAAAAAGCAGCAGCTGCTGTAGACATGGCAGGGATGTGGCTTGCTCTGGGGAAGCCAGCAGCTAGTTTCAGGCTCCCATTCATAATGACTGCTGCTGCCTTCTGCACTGTGCACACAACACTGCAGAAATTTAACCTTCATGCTCCCAAAGTCGCTGCCAAGCCACCCATGTGCTCTGCCTTCACCAGCCTAAGCAGTGGCATTCTACAGGGGAAATTAGCCTGTCCTTGAAAAGAGGCTCCAAATAGCACCCTCCACCCCCCACCCCTCCATCTGCTGTGTAATCCAGCAGTATTTCCAAAGGATGCTGCGGTAGCAATCACACTGCACACGCTCTGTGGGTTTCAGTGTCTGCTCCGGCCACCCCCGGCTGGTGTCAGTGGAAAAGAGCTGCTGATCTCCAGGTGAGATGCAGGTAAGAGATGAGGCTAAGGGCTGGGCAGCACGATTCCCTGTGCTCAATTCAACAACTGCAGGGTTTGTTGCTGCGGGCAGTAACTCACCTTTGCTGACCCGCAGTGTGCTGTGTGTTGACAGCAGTTAAGAAAAATTGTGCAGTTTAATGGTCCTTTATTATGGTACAATATAGAGGAAAGAGCACACATTGCAAATGCAGACAGAAATACTGTATTGGCTCAGAAAGCTTAGCTGTTTCATTAAATACCACAGAAACTAGATGGGCTGATATTCCTTGCACAAGTGGAAAGAGCAGAGGATTCAGATATAATAAAGAGCCCCATGACCAGGATGGTGACATCCACCTCTAAACAAAGTCACAGGGGCTGTACAAGCAGGAAGCAGAATAGTAATGGAAGATTTAAGCTAGTCCCATTAAGACTGAATAAATCATGCATAATTGAGCACAGGGCTGAAAGTACATTTTACATACCAGAGATGATGGTTCTTTTAAGCACTTTGTTAGATATTTAAGGAGAGGAAAAAAAGGCAAATCATGCTTCAGTGCTGAGCCTGGGTAGTTCAAGATGCAACCATGAGCAAGATGCTCTGTTACACTGGTAATAACATTTAAAATTCAATATTCTTGTAGAAAGGGAAAAGCCAAGAGCCTACCACATTTTGTTTTGAAATGATAACAATATTAACATAAGCCTCCTTTATATAAAGATCGGGTAAGGGCTTCAGGGGTGCTCCAGAGGATGTTTAAACTACGTGGTTGAAGGCTTAAAATATACATACAACCAAATGAATGAGAAATAGCTCAGCACAGATAAACTACTGAATGAAGAAAACTGTTAGAAATAGGAAAGTGCCTTTAGAAAAGGTGTACATTGTGCCCAGACAAAGAAAAAACAGTATGATTGCTGAAATGTTACTTGCAATATCATCATCAGGCAGCCAAGTGTTTTGAGTGTGCTGGCTGAGAGGATGAGAGGCCAGGGACAGAGGCAGTGACATCCCAGTATTAAAGAAAACATTCCACTGGGATGCAGGAAGGGATCACCCTGCTAGACTGTACCGAGCTCCTAGCTGGAGCTAGGATAAAGCTGACTGATATCAGCTGGAAAGGGGGATGGGTACAGTGTCTTGAAGAAGAGTCCTAAGGAAAACCATGTCATTTTGAAAGAGTTAAGTAACACGGGGTTAGAAACAAATGAGACACTGTGCTTTTCAGTCTCAAAGAGCTTTGGTGAAGTGTTGTGGGATAGAAGAACAGTGGGTTTAGTCACATTCTAAAAGATACAAACCAAGAGAATCCAAGTGAAATTACCAGATACAGCAGTTAGGTGAGGCAGAAGGATATGCTTTTTCACTCAATGTGTATTTCAGCCATGGAACTCACTGTCACAAGATAATTCCAATATGAAAAATATTGGTCAGTTAAATCATTAAATGCTGGGTGTCAAACATTGTTTCTCCATATGTGTGAAAAAAGATCCATCCAGAACTGTTTTTCACAACAGTAAAAATAATTCCTCAATATTTTTCTTGAAGTTTTCTAAACTACAGATAAGCAGAAGGACAACTGCATGCTGCATGGGCCTCTTCTTCTGCATTGTCTCTCAGCACTTGTTATTGGCTGGAGTTTAAAGGTTGGAGGCAGGGTAACACATTGATTAAGTGGACTTTTTGTTTGAGCCAACATGGCCAAACTAATGAACTTTATACCTGGGCTGTAAGCAAAGAAAGGTCTCAAACTTCATGTCTTCCTTCCTTACTTCCTTGCTTCCTCACTGCCTTATTTCCTTACTTCCTTACTTTACTGCTATGCAGTAAATAAATTTTAAAAAGAGAAATTAACATACTCACATCAGAGAAGCAGAAAAATCTGAGAATAACTGAGAAATACCGTGAGCTTGAGGGTGCTCAGCATCCAAGTGAGGTACATAAATGAAAAATGTCCTGGTGTTGACCTTTTCCTGCCAGGAGGTAGAAGCAAATTGGAAGCTGCTCAGCAGCTCTTATTAGTGAAATATTAGATTCCCTTGGTATTCATTTGTTGCTTAGCATTTTTTTGCCTGTACCTGCATTGTGTGAGATCAAATTCTTTATGGTGAGATTCAGAAAACGGCCATTGCAATACTTGACAGAATTCAGGTTTCTGAGGTATAAACTCTGGAAAGCGATTAAGTGGACTTACAGCTTAGGAGGGAAGTGGGCAGAAGTACTTTACATTTTGAAAAGGAGAATTGGGTTGTTAACAAAACAAGGTCCAAGAGAAGATAAGGAAGGGATTACCCCATGAAGTAACACAGACAGACCATCTAAGAGTGTGTAAGAAATGATCAGTGCTGGGGAAGGATGCAAACAAGTCACTGCAAAGCTGCCATGAGATGGCAGGACTTGGCTAATGACTGGCTTTGCCAAGACCAGATATTAATTCCAGGCTTATTAAACCCAACAGGTTTTTCATTTTCCTGGCTTCTGGCTTTGCTGGGTATTACCAGAAATAGCCAGGTGGCCAACCACTTCCCAGGTTCAGCAGTAGCTGATCTTGATTTCAAAGGGCACATTGTGCCATCAGAGGGGATGGCAGGAGCCTTCAGAGTGTGCGGTGGTGGTGAGGTGTGTGCCTGTCAAGACACTGGGACAGAGCTGGTCTTGGGGGACACATGTGCTGCTGTCACACACCAGCACTGTCCCAGCACGGCTCCAAGCACCCACATATGTAACTCTGGCAAAGGCTTTCACAGAAGATCCAGTGAAAGCCATCTGGGGGCTGGCAAAAGTGAGGGATGCTTAAACTGGAAAAAGGAGAGGGTGGGAGGGAGTTGGTCCTTTTCCAAAGCAGATAAAGGAGATAAAGTCCACAAAAAGTGGACTTAAACTCTGCCCACAGTTTTGTGCAAGAGGACAAAGTAGATGATTGTGACTGGCATTAAAAATCCATTATTTTGCTTAACAAGAGACATCTTTCTCTCTGGCTCTGTCTCATAATATGAAACTGAAGTGGCTGCTCAAAATTAATAACTGGAAAATATAGAGCAAATGTGCAGCTGTATTGCTGTATTGCTTTGGAGAGCATGTAAGCTGCCAGCAGAGAGCCAGCCTGACAGGGTCAAGTCCTACCCTGTGTGTGCCCACTAAAAGGAGTGGAATTGCTGTATTGCTGAGAGATGGGGGAGTCAGGAGAAGCCTCAGCTAATCTCATGCCTCTGGCTGCATCCTGATCTCTGCAGATGAAGGCTATAAATATGTACTTTAATTCTATGGCTGCCAAGGTGCTTCTCTCCAAGCAGCAGAATACTGGTTGCAAGACACCTGATGCCACTGATGATCCAGAAGGAGCTGACATGGTGTGGCAAATCTAAACTCTTTTTCTTTTCTTCTGGTACACCACAATTCTGTTTCTAATAGTTAACCCTTTAGGCTGACTCCTTGCAGTAACATTATTAGGACAAGTGGGATTTAATCCTTTTTTCCTCTGAGGCTGTATCAGAGTACATAAAAATTGTTGCCCACTGTTTGTACTATTTGCATCACTATCGAATAGACAGGCTCAGCACTCCCATGTGGTTTTTTAAGAAGCCTTGTGGTGGACCATTGAAATAATTCATGCCTCCTCCAGTTTATGATAGGGCAGCAGGAAGGGTTTGGGGGAGGATATTGATTCCAAAGCATTACCTCCATCATCTGTGCTCTGGGCCACTTGAGAAAAAGGTGTTCCAGGCACTGCTGTCACTCCCCCCGGCAGTGAGATGCAATTCACATCTGATTTTCCTAGTGATCCTTCCTCCCTTAACCTTCTCAACACTGTAGGCCTGCATTTTAATGCTTTTTTTTTTTTCTTTTTTACTATTCAAATTTTCATCTCCATGAACTCGAAAGAAATGCTATAGATCATATGGGCTTTCCTTTTAAATGCAAGGTGTTCAATATATTCTTAAATCTGTTTTCAGTGGTCCTCAATTACCGTTCATTTTCATCTGGAAAAAATAGCCACAAATGAGCTTTCTTAGAGGAGGTGATCCCCATCTGAAGGATTGCTGGGCAAGTAGTGATAGATACATAAGAATCTAGAAATAGTAAAATTCTCCTAGTTAATGTGATTTGTAGACCATCTTGCCCAATAAAAGTGCCCAATAAAAGCAGAAAATCTATCAGTAGAATTGTCCTGTTTCAGCTGGAAGAGAGTCCATTTTCTTTTGAGTAGCTGGTACAGTGCTGTGTTTTGGATTTAGTATGAGAGCAATATTGATAACACACTGATGTTTTAGCTGTTGCTAAGCAAATCAAAGACTTTCCAGTTTCCCATGCCCAGTTTTCCATTCCCAGTGAGCAGGTGCACAACAAAGTGGGAGGGAGCATGGCCAGGACAATTGAAAGGAACTGGCCAAAGGGATATTCTACACTATACAGCATCATGCCCAGATTATCAACTGGGAAGAGTTGGCCAGGAACCACTGATCACTGCTCAGGAAAAGTCTGGCCATCAGCCAGTGGGAGGTGAGCAATTGTGTTGGGCATCACTTGTTTCTCTTGGTTTTTATTCCTCTCCCTGTCTGCCTCTTCCCTTTTCATCACAGTTAGCGGTATTATTGTTATAATAATTATTATAATTAGAATTATTATTTTTGTTTATTTCAATTATTAAACTGCTCTTATTTTTGTTTGTTTATTTCAATTATTAAACTGCTCTTAACTCGTAAGGTTTAACTTTTTTTTCCAATTCTCCTCCCTAGCGGGGAAGGGACAGGGGAAAGCATGAGCAAGCAGCTGTGAGGTAATGAGTTGCCAGCTGGAGTTAAAAAAGAAGAATGCATCATAGCCTTGCTGTTGGCAGATATGGTAATAATCTGTACCTCTTTTCAGGTATCCTAAGAAAAGTTGTTTTGAACTGATGTGTGAGATGACAATTCTATTTGCAACTGGATATCACAGTCACCATTTCTCTCATCCTTTGTTATGTAGACATTCAAATTCTCCCATCAAGACAGAACAATGTGCAGAGTGGCAGAAAAGAAAAAAAAAAAAGAGAGAAAAAGGAAAAATTTAAACAAGCTTTCAAGGGAGAATACACTTACTGTGATAAAACACATACTGCAATCCAAAAAAAGGCCTTTTAATTAAAACCTGAAATATGTATTCCTGTTTGTGGGTGTTTATTTGTTCAGAATATTGAATCCAGGATAATCCTTTGAGGCATTTGCAGAGGAATGACTGCAAAAGCCAGAAGCCCTAACTCATGAGGAAGTTCTGTGTGAATTAGTTTGGCTTATCACATATTTCTCTTCTACAAAGTATGCAGAGGAGAAATTACCCATTTGGGTGGGATAAGTGAACCTGTTTTTCCAGTACTGGTAGTCCTTGAGGGGTTGCACAGCAGAAAAAAACCTGTTGCGACACAGCAATTGGGGACAATTTAGGCCTTTGCTCTTGAAGAACATATTTTATTTGTGTGCATGCCTCACAAAACTCCTAGTAGAAAGGACAAGCAATGTTTTACAACAGTGACTTATTTAATGAGAAGCCTGTAGTGATCCAGGTTTTTTTAAGTTCCTCACTGGAAATGGCTGCCCATGCTTTGCTTTGGTTGCTACTGGAGGAAGGCAGTGAGGAGGAAGGTGTGAAGGCTCTGGGTTTAACCACCACCAAGTGTCTTTTAGTTCTGTTTCTTCCATTAGAGTTTTCTGCACTTAGGGTTGATTTTCCAGGACAGCAGAAGCTGTGTGCCCTCCTGCATGCCCTTTCCCTTTGAGAAAATCTTCCTGGCCTTCCTCCCAGAGCTCAGTGTGGCACAGGAACTTGGATGCCATGGGAGAAACAGTCTCCTGGCTTCATGCACTGACTTACCATGCTCTCTGTGCTTTGGCTGACAGTTTCACCTTCCTCAGCAGAGCCAGTAAGTTATGTGATTGATTACACACTTTTACCTTTTTGGCATAACTATTTTCTCATACTTTATAATACCTGTTTTAGTTTCATGAACTTTACAAGTGAAATAAAATACTGACTCTGCACTTGAAGTCCTACTGACAGTTTTAGTTTCTGCACAAACCTGGCCCAAGATCAGCTTGCCTCTAAAAAATTCTTCACCAGCCCTCTTTCCTAAAGGAAACTGGATTTTATGAAGCTTGACAGATGACCTGCAAACATTTTACAGATTTCAGTATCACAATGGTCGTGTCTCCCAGAACATGGTTAAGGAAACCAATATGAGCTAAACTTTAAAACTGTGCATAATTTTAAGCACAGGCTCCATTTCTCTTAAGCAATACCTTTGTGTCAATGGCTTTACTAACACAAAACTATTAGTAAAGAGATATTTGCAATACACAGAGCACCAAGCTCAGGATACTGACTCAAATCCCTCTTTAAGTGGAGCATAATACGCCAAACCACAGGAAGTCACCTACCTTTTCAACAGCAGATTGAACCACTGCTCAATCAAGTGACAGTGTCTCTGTCACTGCAGAGACAGGAAGAGTGGCTGGGCCATGGTGTGGTCTCTCCCTCTTTTCACAGTAGCCAAGGCTCTGTCTCTCAGCAGGCAAAGCCTTTGGCCTGATCCACCAAGACTTTCCCTCATTAACATATGAGAGTTACAAACAGGAACATAAATGTCAGTGAAAATCAAGTCTCTGATTTCAGGTGCATTTCAATATACAGTTCAAATGCAGTCTTGGGGTTGAAATATAATATCATAATAAAACAATTAAGAAGCTCCCACTGACATTCCCATGTCTCATTATCACACAAGCAATTATTCCTTCTTATGACCTTTTTGACACCTACAAAAGCCCCCCAGATTTGTAGGTTTTATCAAGTGAGATAAGACAAACCTATTCATCTGATATTTTAGAAAGCTCCTTCTGCAATTTGAAAGCCTATAATTAATATCCAGCTATCCAAAAATATCTTAAACTGGCTTGCACTTCACTACTACCAATCAGCCTTTGAAAAGGCAAACCTATTCCTGGGATAGCTTGATGTGTTAACAAGAGACTTCAGATAAACTTTATCTGGGGCAAGGAAATAGGGAGAAGTGGGCAATTTACAACCCTTGTTTTATTTTTCATTTTGGTATGCCTTGTCCTTCTACTGCAGCTTGGTAGTACAGACACAGTGTGAAATAAAGGCCATGTGAGGCAGCATTTGAATAGCACAGGAAGGATGAACTAGATAAGCACGTGGAGTGTCGTATTCAAACCGCATGGATGCATGCATTAAAAGACGATTCAGTACAAATAAACAGTGCTAGGAATCTTGTCATAAAACAGAGAATCCAAGATAATTTTTTTTTTATTATCTGAAATAGGACTTTCTGTACTGTTTCTCAGTAGAACATGAATTTTCCCAAGGTTTATTATCTTCATTAAATTCCAACATAGCATTTAAGCACTTGATTGGTTTTGAATACTTGATTTAGTCCCCACCACTATCCCATTTTCCAGAGTAAACCACAAAAAATCATAAAGTTGATGTTTCTAATTTCTGTGAATTTTAAGGTCAGGCCACAGCTGCTGGGAAAATGTAGAAACTCAAAAATAAAACATCGTAAACAAATGTCAGGCAAGGCAATGTTGAGCATGAATGTCTGTTAACATCAGATCCCTGTGCACTACAAATTAATGCACTAACCACATGCTTTTAGAAGCCTGAAATACTGCTTTAATGTAGGAGATATTGAGGTGAATTCTAGGTATCTGATTTTTTTACCAGTGTTTTCCAAGACAATGCAAAGCCATTAAGCTTACAATATTTCAAAACACAGGAACAGCCAACTAAATCCACGGGGGGTTCAGAATTTCCACACCAACAGTTCTCATTCCCACAAGATTTTCCAGTTTCAGGTCAACCATTTGGTGCCCAAGATTAAGCCCAAGAGCATTAAGGGGCAGAGAAAAAGCATCCTATGCAATCTGGATTGTCAGGATGGCAAGAGATATGACCTCTGTGATCGAGTCCCTGGGCTGTACAGTGTCATGTGTCAAACCAGCTGTTCTGGGTTTTGTTACAGATGCATTTAGTGACTGAGGTGAAAGACACATGAAAGCTCAGCCTTTAACTGTGCTAGGGAATCATGCTTTAACTCAGGTAGCCAGTTAATCTAACAGTCACGGGACGAAAGTCAAAGGGACTATATTTGCCTCCAGTACAGCTCTCTGGGCTTTATAGCAGTGTTCCAGCTCTGGGTCTTGCCTTGATTAATCCAATAAAACACACAGAGAGAGACCACCACAAACCACTCAAGATTGTATAAGAAAGACAGTGATGGACTGAGGATGGATTTACTTCCTTCTTCACCTCTATGGATTTCACTTTTCTTGTGAATCCTTCAGCTTTCTTCCAACCTCCTTGGTCTTTCTTGCCTGATCCTTCTTCCTTCTTCCCCACTTTCTCCAACACTGGTTGAAAGCTGCATTTAAATGACTCCAACAGCTCACAATAAGATGTAGAGAAAAGAAGTGGGTTTTTACATGGGAATAGAATAGAATAGAATAGAATAGAATAGAATAGAATAGAATAGAATAGAATAGTTCAGTACAAAGGGACATACAATGGTCATCTAGTCCAACTGCATGACCACTTCAGGGTTTACCAAAAGTTAAAGCATACTGTGTGTGGAATGCTGTCTAATTTAGTTTCCCAGTCATCCTAAAGTTCCTTTAACAGCCAGCAAGGAAAGGAGCATTGTGCCAAAGGAAAGGTCACAGATTTCACAGGTTTCACAGAATATGCTGAGTTGGAAGGGACCCACAAGGATCATTGAGTCCAACTTTTTAAGTGAGTGGCCCGTACCAGGATTCAACAGGGGCTGAACCCACAACCTTGGTTTTATTCACACCATGCCCTGAGTAAGAGAGCAGGGATCTGAAAGCCCCCCGTTGGTGGAGAAAATACTAGCCTTTGTTGATAATCTGAGGAATCTGGCTCCTGCATCAGTTGGATTCCCAAACACATTGAAACATCTGTTCCATTTTAGGTACAAATTATCTCAGTTTTAAAGTATTCATTCAAGCTGATATAAATTTAACTCAGATACACTCAATATGGCAAATCTGCCTAGATTTAAACTAGAAATGGACATCTATCATCCTAAACTACACTTTCATCTGTAAAAATTTGCTCTTAAGGTGTGCTCTCTCTAGGGGCTTGTCTTTACCAACTTCTCTGCACAGGTTTTGCTCCTCCCAGAGCTGATGATCCACATAGAGAGCTCCCACAGCAGCAAGATGGTGCATCAGAGTAAGGCTTGCTGGAGACCACAGTCCCTGCACCTTCTTGGGGGAACCCAGCCTGTGGGGCACAAAGTCACAATCCTGTGTCTTTCATGTGGGAGGAATTTAACCAGTATGAAACTACTAAAACACAAAGGCAGGCTTGGTGTCCTGCCAGCCTTCCTGCACTAGGATAAACGAAGTGACTGTAGTGACCACAAGCCCCTGGTTTGTTCACCTGTGTTTATCCTCTCTTGTGCCTGCTCCAACAACTTTGAATCTGCCTGCTCTAAGTGCCTCTGCATCCACACAAGGAGAGAAGGGAGGTATTAGGTATCCCCAAATGCAGGAGGAACTTTAGTCTGAGGTGGCTGTGAGTGAGTGGCTAAGAGTCCATCAGAGAGCCATCCTGGGTGGAAGCACTGACCCCAAAACTGTAATGTCCCCATTTTGTGGGTCCTGTGCTTGCCCTCCCCTCAAACACAGTCTGCAGACATCCTCTGCATCCACTGAGAGTCTGGACCTCACAGCCCTGGGCACTGGTGTGCTGCTCCCAGCAGTCAGCTGGTCTCATGTTTTGTAGGTAATGTGCTCACTTCAGCAGCTAAGAAGAAAGAGTGATGAGTAAGTAATTTTTTTCCGGTTTTCCAATCAGAAATATTCACCTGGTGGCTGAGGCTAGCAGATGGCTGCAGAGGCCATTATACCCCAGCCTGAGAAGGCTTCCCATGGATATTAATTTCACTCATTAACAGGTATTTAGCAATACCAAAGTACTGCCAACCCTACAAGCACCCACTCATGGGAGCTACAATTCAATGGGACTGCAACAGCGTCGTTGAAAATCAGGGTTTGCAGTAAACTCTAAACCGCTCCTCCAAGACATGGTTATGCACTTAACATGTTGACCATAAGTATGTTTATATCTACATGGTTTATATCTACATGGATAGGCAAATGTATTTCTTTGTGCCAAACCCTGAAACCCAGGAAACACTTCTCCAGCTGCGGACACTGACTTGCCTTGGGTGTGTTGTGGCCACAGCAATCTGTGTGTAAAGAAGGCTCTAAGTGCTTGGGTCTGGGGCATCCCTGCAAGCTCTGAGTTGTCACCAGAAAGAGGAGTTTGTCTCCAAGAGCTCTAGAGTTTATCCCTCGGCTTTGAAGAGCCACAAAAAGCTGGCAGCTGCTCCAGAACATGAAGTAATAGAACATCCTTGTCCCAGGTTGGCAGAGACATATGTACCTTTGGAATTTATACAGCTAAATTTTGGAGTTTTGAGGATGATTCATGTAATGAAATTGCCCCTCAGTCTCATTTGTAGGTGTTTTTGTGGATTTTCATCTGCATGCTCAGCATGAAATGCCATGAAGCCAGCAGAGCTGATGTGATTTGCTCCAGCAGATTTTCCCCAAGTTCATTGGCCAACTGCCTAAATGCTTTTGCAGTTACACAGAAATGTGTTTAAAGGACTCACAGAGGAAGAGCTCTTGTACAAGGCACCAAAGCCATACATGCAGTCCAAATGCATACATTTGACATCCCTCTCTCATTAAAGGTGTTCCTCATTCCACACCAAAAAATCCCTGAGATGTTCATGGATTCCCTTGAACTTCACTCTCACAATATGTGCAAAGAGGTACTGCCCAAGTCTTGTTTTGCTCACTTGCCTTTAATTTGCAAGAACAAATTCAGACTGGGAAAACAGACACTCTGTTTGGTCCAGAATCAGTCTGCATTACTTGCTTCTCAGCTTAGGATTTCTTGGAGCCACTCTGACTTCTTTTTGATAAAGAGCATTGCCTCTAGACCCCATTGCATCCCTGCATACCTGTGTGTGGTGCTACTATATTTCTTCCAGGTACTTACTGATGAAGTCATCTCAGGGGAATATGCAGGAAATATGGGGGGAAGTTGTCCCTAGTTAGTATTTGACCATAAATGGTGCAAAAGGAGATGGTCAAGGCAGAAAAGCAAAGCTTTGGTAATGGGTGCAATCTGACATCTGAATTTTGTTCATGAGGTCTGTGAGGAGAGCAGCAGAGCTCTGGGCACCTACTCTGTTTCAGAGAGGCTGTAGCTGCCCTACAGTTGCTAACCAAGAGAACTGTCTTGCACATGCTCTATCCAAACATAGGAATCCTATACTTACAGCCTTATTTTGGAAAATAAGCTTGATATCCCAGGAGCATGGCTTTCCTTGTTCTGGCATCCCAACATGTTGTACCGCACACAGTGGTGAATGAAGGAACTGACACCTCTTTATGAGACAGGACCTCTAGTTTTTGCCCCTCAAATGGTTTGAACAGAGCAACTGGCAAATGAGATGAAACTATTTCAGTTCATTCTGTGCTATTTAGTAAGTGGTCATGCATAGTCATAGCCCTGACTAGATTAATTCTGTGTGTTAAATTAATTTCCAAGGTCACATTGAGTGATCATACTTTAGCTTGGGTGATCAATTGGTGATCTACCTCCACACCACACTCATCTCATCAGCCTGCACTCACGGACCCTTGTGAAAGACATAGCAGTGCTTCTGCCAGGCTCAGACTTCTCCTGTCCCTCCCCTGTCCACATACAGCAGGTTCCAACACTCCTCTTCACAAACATGTGCTGCAAACAACAAGGAGCCCCTCTCACACTCCTCACCCTTCACATGGCAGCCAGGAGTGGTTTCTTTAGGGCTCTGCAGGCATCATTCCCTCATGAAAATGGCTGATCCTTGTTTGTCCTTTCTGACACACAGACAAAGGGTAACACAAGACATGGATGTCAAGCAAGCCCCCTTACCTAATGACTGAATGCCTTGAAATGCCTCTGCAAACACCCCAAGAGAAATGGCATGTGCCACTTCAATGTGGTGAGCCATTCACACTGTGGTGTGGTGTGTTGCATCTACAAAACATCCTCATAATTGTGTGAAATTGAGTGTGAACAAGCACTTGAATTGCAGCTCATCAAATATAATTAAACTGAAACACAGCAGCAGAAATACTCCTTTTATCTTATGTAAGGGCTGATGATATAAATACAGAGCACCCCAAATCAAAAAATTGACTAAGCAGATGCTTGCTAGTCTATGAATTCTTTTGTAATGCAAAAATGACTTTTATTTCTCACTGTCTATTTTTGAATGCTCATCGCTGTGCTGCCCAGGTGTTTTGATAAAAGGCAATAAATATATTTAGCATATGCTTAATTCATTAAAAAAAAA
>VXBC01002292.1:551433-719272 GCA_013399945.1 Ploceus nigricollis
ATATCTTTGATCATAAATAAAAAAAAAAAAAAAGGGTAAAAAAAAGTACAAAGTCGTTAAAAAGAAGATGATAGAGCTCAGATTGTGTGATCTGTCCTGTGAAGAGAACAGTGTGTCATCCACTAATGGTCCTAATAAAGTCTCCTTTATCCCCACAGAACATAGTGCAGCATGGACTCAAAATAAAGTGAATTTATTCCAGAAATGGCCTTGTGGTGAGGAAGGAAAAGAGCAAGATCTTCTCTGCTCTTTGTCCAAAAGATGTCGATTTGATCTACAAAGAGAGGCGTCCTCAACACCAACCTCACCTTAGCCAGCCATTGCACGGAGGCAGGCACTGCGTGGAGCATGAGAGTTTCCCACTGAAAATGCAGTGGTGCAGGTGTTACAGTGCTTCTGCCCCAGGTGCTCCAGGTACAGCCTGGACACAGCAGCCAGCAAGTGCAGCCTCGATGCCTCCTTCCCACTGATGAGCAGACAATGGAGAACAGTCTGGTCCAGACCACAGGCCAGATTTAGAGATGAATAACATAAACATGTTAAAACTATTTACTTTACATAAACAGAGGAGATCTTTTTTTTTTCTTTACACTAAGAAAGGTTCACTGGGGGTGAGAAAGCTAGGCTTTGAAAACACATTCAGGGATTAGGGCTCCAAATAGGAGATGATGTAGGCTGTATATGAGAAAAAATTATAACCTTGTATCCCAATCCAGACTATTCAAGCATGATAGATCCTTTGCAGATTTCAACAATTTCTTGGCTCTCCAACTCTTGCATTTTCTATACTTCTTAACTGAAATTTTAACTGAACAGTGTACTTTCAAAGGCAGGAAAATGCCTTGAAAGGACCTAGGTGCAATCTCAAATGCCTGTATCTCTGCTAGACCTGGCCTTCACTTGCTAGGCAAATGCATCTGTCAGTATAAACTGCCTCACAATGGCTTTATACATGATTTCTCCATGATGGAGCTGAGAGGGGTGCCTGTTCTTTCCCATTTTCTGTTTGAAAGCATTTGAGCTCTTAAGTCAGGAAAGAGGTCAAAAAACAAGCACTGGCCTCCGAGACTTCTCAGATCAGCCTGGAAAACACATCAGTTTTTGTAGCCCTCAAGAAAATAGACATTGTTCTCATTAACTGTACATTAGGCCAACTCAAATGACTAAGAACCCATTTACAGCCAGGTCACCAGCAAAGCAGATTTCAGCAGGAGGCGAACACTAAACATGTGACCACACTCTAAGGGTCATTAAATATATGTTTGAAACGCCCAAATAAAAGTTCAAGTAACATTTTCTTTTCAGGGTTTCACCCCTGTTTTTGAACCTATGTCACAGAAAGCAGAATCCAGCCCCAAGACAATCTTCAAGGGAAGGAATAATGCTGTAATAACACCGTCAAGCTTGCAATCCTGGCAATGAATGCTTATCTCACACTGCTCTCCCTGTGAGCAATGTTTAAGATAAATAAATACTGCAGGCGAATTGTTGTTAGTGCAATTGTTGGGTTGTATCCTTGTGGCAAGCTTTTTATCATAATAGTACAGGAGAGTACAGTTTGTTTGCAATGCAAGTTTGAGCCAGAGTGCAAAAGCACATAAAGTCTGTTAATAAATAATGGACTTGGCATGTGGGTTCTGCAGAGTGACTTAAAAAGTCAACCCCTTCAAAGTACAACATTATGCAAGTGCTATTAAAACCAAACAAAATGGAGAGATTTAATTTCTAGTCCCTTGGAATGACAGAGATGTTCTTCTCAGGAGAGAGTGAGAGTGCAAGTGTGATGGCAGATGCAGCAGTCCAGTGTCAGCTGTACGGTGACACGCCTTTGTATCCTCCCACTTGTGTTGTTGTTGAATTTTACTTTGCCCAAGTGGCAACGGTACTACAGCTTGCTCATGAATTATGGTACCTTGAAAGTGTTTTCTACATCTGAAGACTATTACACAGTCAGAAGGACAGATCCTCGACGGGACTCAGGTAGGTTGGTATTTTGTGGATTTGATGATGTCATATCATACAGAGGTCCAGAGCTTATCATTATCTTGGGTTTAGGAGCTAGCAGCAGCAAATGCCTACATCCTAACCTTCGCAGTGTAAGGACACAATAGACTAAAAAGAAGAAAGATAGCCAGGGGCTCCATAATTTTGCTGTACAAAGCTAACAGCAGTTCTTGACTGAAGTTAATTATACCAGTTAATTATACTGAACAGAAGGGAGATCAGGTCATTTACCTTAAGGGGCAGGACCTCTTCCTAAAAAGTACATGCCAGGCCTACCAGGATGGTGTGTGACAATAACAGTGCATATTGGCAGACAACACTGCTTTGCCCAGCTCAGGAACTGCCTAATGCCAAGCTGGGCATGTCATCCCAGCACCTGATAATGTAAGTTACAAACAGTTAGAAAAATTAAACACTTACTTGGTCCAAGACCTATGGAAAATGCAGCAACATAGACAAGCAGGCTGGCCAGTGAGAGCCATTTCAGGACAACAGGAATCTCTCCACTTTCCATGTGAGACCCTGTTGTGCTTTTGCCTCCTGCCAGGGCAGTCCTGTTCAGGACTCCTGTTCTGGCAACATCTGGGCTTTGTACATCAAATGACAATCTTTCTGTTGAAGCCACGCTAGCAAAGAGGTCTTTGAGACTCCCATTGGTGACAGTGAAGTTTCCTGGTCTCTGGAGAGAGAAATCCTCTGGAGACTGGCTTCTGCAGACCTTGGTTAAATTCACATGCATGTTACGGTTCACTAAGCCCATAGTGACCAACGATATTGCCATAACAGAAGAGCCAATACACAGAAAAGTTTTACTTCCAACTTGATCCACAAAAAATGTTGCTGGGACTGTGCTGACCACTTTAACCACTCCAACTCCAGTGGAAGCCAAGCTGGCAGCTTCATTGCTCTGAAATCCAACTGACTTCAAAACAGTCGATGCATAAAATAAAATGTTGGGTTGCCCAGTTGTTTGCACAAAAAACACTAGAGTGAGTCCTACCAGCATTCGGGCCCTCATGTTGTTTTTTGAACGAAACAGGTCCAAGAAACTATACTGATGTTCATCTTTCAGGGAAGACTTAATCACAGTAAGCTCTTTAGTAGCATCTGATGTTTCCCGTAGCCTCTCCAGTACTTTTCTTGCCGCTTCATCGTTATTTTTCATCACAAGAAACCGAGGGCTTGGAGGAAGGAAATACATGGCAATAGCCTGCAAAGCACCTAATGGAATCACGAGGCCAAACATGTACTTCCAGCCATGAGATATGCTGGCAAATGCGTAATTTGAAATATAGGCAAAGAGAATGCCCATCACAATCATGAGTTCATTTAATGATACAAGGAGGCCTCTTCTGTGCTGTGGGGCAATCTCAGCGATATACACACATGTTGCAATTGATGACAATGATATGGAAATACCTATGGCAATCCGGCCCACAATGAGTATCTTGTATGATTCATAGGGCAGCAAAATCAGACTCCCCAGCACAAGTACAGAAGATGCAATAATAATAGCAAGTCTCCTTCCAAATCTGTCTATAAGAAATCCACCAGTAAGGGATGCAAATAAGGCCCCAAAAAGCAGGGAACTTACAATGACTTCCTGCTCTTTGCAAGAGAGTTTTAAAATGCTGCTCATCTGAAGAAGAGCTCCGGAGATAAGGCCCAACTCGTAGCCCATTAGAAGTCCACTTATGGCAGCAATGGCAGAAGATAGAATGGTGAATGTTCCACAACCTGAAATAAGAGGATAAAACAAAAAACCTTGAAAAAGTGATTTCTGCAACATTCTGACAATTAATAATAACTTTATTTGATCTTCCAGTTTAAAAGAATCTCTCAGTAACTTTTAGGCAAAGCAGTTAGGTACAATACACATCCAGCAGCAGTGGTGACATAAAAGCTATTTACAGAAAGAGCTATTTCTGAAAAGAAAAAAAAAAGTAATGAATATAAAATCTCTAGTTTTAATGCTTTTGTGTCCCTTATCTTTTTGATCACAAGTCAATAAGGTTTTGATCAGGTCCTAAATAATTAAACCTTCTGCTTCAGAATATTATTGCAAAAAGAAATGGTGAGAAAGCAATTTGTGCCTTGAGATCTTTCAGTGTTTTTCCTAAACTGAGAAAGTGTCATCCACGCAACTAGAGTACCATGAGCAAGGAAAGCATTCTTAGCCAAGTTGCTTCAACCTTGACTCAAATAAGTAACAAGTTTTCCCTCACCACTTACTATTTCCTTTGTTTCGCCTGAGGATGACATGAAGGCTGCTCGTGCCATTGTTTCTATTTTGCCAGATTGGAAACTTATTCAGTGAGCACCAGGCTGATGCAGATATCTGGGATATTCTAGGGAAACTGATCTTTGAGGCAAACTCGTGAACTTTCTGGGCTTTGCTAACATCTAAACTCAGATTCTTTGGAATATCTTGATCAAATATTTTGCATTGCTTTTGATGGCTATAATGTCAGGAACAAGAAACAGATGATGAAAACAACGCAGATTATATGCCTTTGAACGTCCACTTTAAAACAAACTCATTTTACACAATTGTGATTCATTGTTTATTGTTACAAGATAGATTTGACTGATCATATTCTACTAACTGTGAAGCCTTTTGCACCCTAAACCTTGAGGAATATATCAATTTGTTATTGTTGGTCTTGTTCTTTCTCCCAGCATGATTTTCCTCGCATCATGATGTTGGCTGCCACACAACTAGAAAAAGAGTAAATTGACTTCTGATTTTGCAGTTAGTTTGAGAGATGGGACATATTGGAGGAGAGGTGGCTTTTGCAGCGTAACAGAGTCTGTATTTAGTTAATTCTCCTGGAATAAGTGATGTGTGGTCTAATTGGAAATGATACACAGAGTTTGTTTATTTTTAGCTCATTTTTCTAAGGCGTTAAGGCTCTTTGATCACGCTGACTGCTCAGAGTTCCTTGCCAATACTTCTGAGCACATTGGTGAGGATCAGTCCCATTTGACAGAGGGTATTACATTTCAAAAGCAAATCTTGAACAGAGAGAAGGAGAGCAGCCTTAGCAGTACATCTGCAGTGCTAAAGTAAACAATGCCAGAGGCCAGGCCCAGACCCTGGCATGTGGCCACATACCCTAGTAAATTGCTGGCAGGATCCCTGGCACATTTGCAGCCCAAGCCACCCTGTATTCTCCTAACAACCCCCAGAATCAAACGGTTCCACCGTCCCACCCTGCAGCCACTCCATAGGCAGACAGGTTATGGAGGGTAGCACAGTACAACTGTCAATATAAGCAATGCCTCGGGGGTCAGGGGAGATGTGTAAGCCCATTAAGTCTATTAAGATAAGTATCACCTATTAGCTCTCCTAATTTTGAGCCAAACAGCAGAAGCCAAACAGCAGCAGCCCTGAGATACTGCATGCACCAAAATGCACCTCAACTCTCTCAGCTGCTGAGCTGGTGTGGCTGGAAAACCAGAGATAGATAAGAGATAGGGGAGAAGCACATGGTTTTGTCTTGATGGGCTATAAGGACACAGGGGGAATGGGATTACCGCAAAAAATCTTTCAGAAGGTGGCGGCAGGTGGTAGATTTATTGGGAATGGAGATGGGACATCTTGAAGAAAATATCAGAAAAAATTCACAAAACGCTCCAGTGATGGAACAATCTTTTTTATATTGTTGTTGTCCATATCTGTTAATATTTCTAAAGCTTTTTCTTCCCTTGTATCTGCAGTATCTGAGACCATTTCACTTATTTTAAATAGAAGCATGGGTTAGGTCCTGCTGTACTTCCTTCACCCATTGAACAGTACTTCAGTGGAAGGACTGCTGACTACAGCTAAGCTGCTTTGTGCTGCATCTTGCAATGCACACATGCAATATTTGTTTTATCATTGCAAAACATAATTTCTCCTTGCTATTTATATTTTGAGTTGCCTGCTTGCTGTATATTATTATATCTGGAGAATATACCCTTCCAATGTATCCTGGCTGGAAATGTGGGCTGATAACAACACAGTGTTGTGCTGAAGGAATGAGCATATCAGAAACTAAACTGCTGATTTGATTGCAGTGCTCTGCCCAAACTACTGTTCAGTGCTGATGTTTGTGCCTTCTTGAATATCTCTGTATTTTACATCATTGAGCCGCATATATTTAATGTAGGATTTTACCTCAATTTATATATTATGGACTAGAGAGCATTGTGTTCATCCAGTCTGACACTCACAAACAGCACAACATGATCCTTCAGACACACTTCAATTATGTTTTATCTGAATCGGGTGATTTAAAACATTCATCTTTGATTTAAAAATGGCTAGTGATTGTAAACCAATGACTTTAAGTCATAGGTCATCCCAATGGTTAATTGCTTTCACTGTAAGTTATCTGTAAATTATTTCTAGACTTAATTTCTGCAACTTCAGCTTCCAGCCATCAGATCCCATTCTCCATTTCCCCACACTTAACTGTGTTCACTAAGTACAAACTTATAGCCTGTCATTGGGTCATCTCACAGACATCTCCTTTTTTAGCTACTTACCCTGTGAGTCTTTATAAGTTTACCAGTCCCTGAAGTATTCAAACCTCCGTTCTCTGAAATTTTTCAGACCACCAACTTCTTCAGTAAATTGTGATCTGGACCCACCGTTCCTGCAGTGATTATACAGTGGCAAAGAGAAACTTGACATAATTTTTCCAGTCCTGGTGGACATTTCCCTCTCTACTTGTCCAAGGATTCTCAGAGACATGTATAGAAGCTTATCTTCTGGTTATCCTTCAGAAAAACCTACTTCTTCTCTGACTGGATTCTTTCCAAGGCACTGCCTTGCCTTTAAATATGGCCTGTCTCGTTGCATCCTAATGAGGAATGCAAATCACTTTACATTTGTCTGTATTAAAATACATAGGATGGGTTCAACTTACCTAACTGTGAGACATCTACATCATCTCTAGATTTCTCTTGTAACCACTTGAGAAAAATAGGCACTTCTAGACGTCTGAATTAGGCCTGATGCCTACTTTCCTCCATTGCCTATAAAAGGAAACTGCGGCTTGCTCAGATGCAGATGTCTAAAGTTAGCAGAGAGGAACCCCAGACAGCACATTCACTTGCAGTCAGCAGGCCAAGGCATCCAAATTCTGTTCAGCCAGTGACATATCCCATTTTTTGATCACCCATCACCTTTATCACTCTGTTAAATAATCTGTTATTATTTTCTTCCAAGAAACCAAGAACAGTAAGTAACAGAGGGGCAAAAACTGAGTTTAAGGCTCTCCAGCAGAAACACAGCAGCATGGACAGTGTATCCTACTGATACTTTGAAGTCTGTGTCCTGCACAGTTCTTAATTCTTAAACTGTTGGAGTGTCATTTTTGTATGGTTTCAGTCACTGAAGGAGAGTGTCAAGTCAAATATCTTGATAGAGTCCACCACCAGCACTGTTCTTTACAATCCAGACTGTGTTCACATCAGCCTGTGGACCTTAGATCAGAGAAACTGAGATGGTTACTTATTTTTAGTCTGAGAGTCTGTACAAGCTGGATGTAGAGTTTGGACATCTGGGAATTGATTGGGAGGCATTCAAGCCCATATAATTCTTGCTTCTCCAAGTACAGCAACTTGATCAACGTCTTCATGTTTATTTTGTTTGTTCTTACTGGGTCAGCTGGTATCCTTCTTCATGTGTCCAGTGACACATACCCACAGTTGTACAGAAATAGTGGAGGGCTGTAAACTAGAGCACCCCTGAATGAAAAGCAGATCCTGATGTGATGCAGAGGGAGACACATTGTCCTTCTGCATTAGCAGCAACAAAGTCAGTAGTTAACTTGGTGTCTCTTGTCCCTCACAGGCACTATTCCACTGAAAAACATTGTTATATCACCATGAGGTTTTGTTTTAACTGGTGTACCCAAAACTTGCCTGCTCACAACTGCCTGCTGAGTTAAACCTTGAAATCTCTGCTCAGTTTCCCTTCATGACATTCCTCTAGGCAAAATTCCCTCTGACTTCAGCATATGTTTTGCTTTAACATTTCCAGATAAAGAATGTTGCAGTAGTGGTACTCACAGTCCTTTTAAGTGTCACTTTTAATGATGCTGCTGGCAGTTCTTAGGCATTCCTTTTTTTTACAAAAAGCTTCTTTTTGTAAATATATATATATACATATATTTCTGTTATTTTTATGAGATGCCAACAGAACATATGGCAGTGTACAGCCCAGGGGAATAAAATATTTTAATGATAGCTACCAGAGAATTTTCTCCTTCTGTCTGCCACTAACACCATGGCTAATGAGTGTGTGGCTGGTATGCGACAAGTGATTGGAAAGTCTATTCTCTAGTTTCCCATGTAAACAAAGTGGTTTCTCACAACTGTTGTTTAAGTCAAAAGCAGCCCTACTTGGCAAACAAACCTATCTTTAAGAACATTTGTTGGAACTGTTTATGCTTGGTTCCTGAAAAGGAGACCAACTGCAATTGTAGTACAGCAGCACAGTGTACTGATGATGAGGCTGGATGGGGCCAAGTACCGAGGGTGTGCCCCTTTACTTATTTGGGAAAGCACATATTTGGGAACATACATTCATTCCAAAGGCACAGTATTTGGTCTGTGAATGTATTTTATAGGCATTATGGATAAATGATCAGTGCCAGGGAAGATCTGCAAGCAGGCTGATTTGGGAAACACCACTCTTCACCCACCTAATGGGAGGGAGAGATATGGGAAAGGGGCCCTTTCCAGCTCAGTTTGGCAGCACCATGCTCCATGTTAGTCCAGACACCGAGATTTCTGTGATGTAGTTCTTCTTTGCTTTCTCCCAAGAGATCATTCAGGGTGCATATAGAAAACTACTGGGAGGGGGGCAGGGAGATTACTTTATGTAACCTGTGAAAATATATCTATTTTGATAGGAGGGGGCTCGACAATCTCTTCCACCATGGTACTTTCTTCTGTTTACTTTGATTTAATCTGAGATGAGAAATGCCTCCATTTGGAAGAGAAGGAAAGTATTTTCCTGCCAAGAAAGTTCTTTAAATCCTTGCAATTTCTTTGATGTATTTAGACCTTTGGAAAGTGAATTCATGTTCTGTCAACCATTGGTTAATAAGTGCAGGTTAGAAAACCCTAATGAGCTGAATGCATTGCCTAGATATAAATCCACAGCACGGAATCTTTTTTTTCAATTGAATGATATCTACTTTTATCTACAATAAATTTTAAAACTACAGCATCTGTAATTGAAAATTTTAAGCTGTCTCTAATAACATATTTCTTCTCCATCTGAGTGCTGTCTGACATACAAAAAGTGTGTCTTTCAAGGGATATAGTATTTAAATTTCCCAAATTGTCATTAAAGAATATTTTGCTGAAGTGTATAACATGAGGATTTTTTTTTAGGATAAATGTTTGATGGCATGTATTGGGAATTGCTGCATAATTAAATCATGGTTTTGCTTCTCATAAAAGGTAATTCTCCCATTTTCATGTTATCTTGTTCTTTGCTGTGCTGCCACAGTCACTTTCTCTAGCTCATACAGTTATCTGGTATAAAGAGATATATGTTACCCTCTTGCTCTATTCCAACAACTGAGGTTTCTTTAGATCCAGTAGCTGCTCAGTAGGTGCATTTCTCCTATTAGCTAGGATACCTCTGATCTACCTGTCCCTCCAGGAGTCTGGCATGGGATCTGAAACAGTTACCCAACAAGATCCTACAGGATGAAACAAATGGCAGCTTTGGGACAAAGATATATTGCAAACAGAGCTGGAAAATCTCAGAAAATACTAACTTAACAAAAAATAATGTCAGGGCCATGTGGGATCATAATCATTTGACAAATGGGACTCCTCCCACCCAAGTGTGAAAGGCAAACCCAAAACAAATACTTTGTAAATTGGACTAAAAGAGAAGGTGGAAGGAAACTAATGTACCTCTCATCTAAACTCCTCCAGTGGTGGGAAGCACAGAATACTTTGTACAGGATAAGCCAAATTAATGTACTTTGTAAACAATATTCAATTTTCATGAACAAAAGCCCCCTGACAAAGATAGACAGGGAATGCAGATCTCAGAAAGACCCACCACGGCCATGTCCTCTCTTACTCCTCTGCTATCTAATTTCATTATATCAACACGTAGCCTATCCCCTCATTACATGAAATGGCATGTGGGTTTTGTTTTGTTAGTTTCTAGAAAGAATCAACAAGTTCTTTTAATTTCTAACTATGTAATTATATATTCCTCAGGTTATTGCTTTAATTTTTGAGGATAAGGACAGATGTGTAATTTGCACATACTCTTCTAACCTTAACCCATGTGCTGCAGAAACTCTGCTATCTGTTTATTGCTATCCCATCTGCACTGCTCTCCTCAGTCCCTAAGTCAATGTTAAATGTGTGTGCTCACCTACTGACTTTCTGTTCCTGATTCCAGTATCAGGAGACATTGCTTGACAGATTACTATTACACTCCAACAAAGCATTTGTGCCTATGTTTTCTGAATATTCTTGTGTTAATCAGTTCATTCAGCTCGAAGTGAACAACATCTGCTTGGGACATTGTCATTTCTGGCTTATGACCATGCTGCCCTGTTTGGGTACAGCTTATAATAAGGCACAATAAGCCTTGTGGCTGAGAAATATCATGATTATGGGGCATTATCCCCTTCATCTTATCATCTGGGAAAGAGTTTGAAAATGCAAAACCATGCTGCAATTGAGAAAAACTGGCTGGGTAGGACAGCAAAGATGAACAGCTATGAAATTCAGTTTCTCCACTTAAAAACTTTTTGCAGAATAAATGTTACAGCTGATTTTTGAGGGTGTCAGCACAGAAACCCTGTTTCTCCCTGAAATGCTAGGGAAGTAAAAACAGGAGGGAGACCCTGTCCCCCCACCCCGAACTGTTCCCCTGCGTGGACAGGTGCAGTGCTTGCCTGGACTCCCTCCACTCACTCCGGTGCAAAGGGCTGAAGTGCCCCCGAGTGTGCAAGGACCAGATCACTGTTGTTAGAGGGCAGCAGGTTCTCCTATCTTTCAGATGGCTGATCTTCATAAAGGAAAAGGATTTACACAACAGACAGCACCTACACGAGCAGTAGGACCGAGGCCTTTTAGGGAAAGTATCACACAAACCTTCATTCAAAATTCAAGCTGGCAGTCCCCTCCCTTACTCGTATGTTCCCCTCTTGCACTTTTAGAAATTGAGAAGGCACGTCCCAAGAGTCCCTTGGCTTTGTGGGGCCGTTCTCCCCCGGCCCCGAGCATTAGCTATGCGGGCAGCTGCTGCTGGCCAACAGCTGGCACTCAGCTCCTGCCTCCTTACCTGCTGCAGCCGGGAGCCGGGAGCGGCTGCAGCCCCGGCTGCGCTCCTCATCCTCCCCTGCTCTCATCGTCTGGCTCTGCTGGCTGAGGTCCTCCGTGCTCTGCCTAGGTACCATCACTGCCCCCTTCGCACCTTGGGCGGGAGCATTTCACAGCGCTGTGCTCCGTCCCCGGCCGGCCAGGCAGGGGCAGGTTATTTTCCTCATGGCAACAAGTTCCTGAAGCTGGCTGAAACCAAATGCAAACCACAAAGTGGTTCGTGAACAACTTTGTTGCTATTTCAGAAGGCTTTGCCCTTTGCAGTGACACAGGCTGTTGCTATTCTGGGGAGCCTATTGCAGGCGAGGGGAGGGCCGTCTGTCGGAAGTATTGCTTTTGCCTTTTAACAAATAGTTGAGACATCAGACATCTATCCATGCACAGCTCCATGCACATTCCTTACCAATTCACTTACAAGTCCTCTCTCTCTTTTCCCCGTCTCTCTTTTCCTCCTCTCCCTGTGCTCATACGCACAGGTTTTTAGCAGAGAAGGCACACTGAAGGGGAGGGTTTGAAGTGTTTGCTCTGTCAGCTAAAGTTAGGGCACTGAGCACACACGCACGGCATCGCTGCGTTCTTGTACCTTATGAGCAAATTATGGTGAGAAGTAGTGGAGAGGAAAACAACCATGGCAGCCCTTGCAGCCTGTGATAGTAGGAACCAGGACTTTATATGGCAAAGATGCATATGATATTTACAAGCAAATGCAGGGCAAGCCACCTTCTTTTCCATGACAATTATTTGTAGAAAAATGGAGACTGTCTCAGCTA
The DNA here is from genome assembly GCA_013399945.1 of Ploceus nigricollis. Taxonomy (NCBI): domain Eukaryota; kingdom Metazoa; phylum Chordata; class Aves; order Passeriformes; family Ploceidae; genus Ploceus; species Ploceus nigricollis. The sequence continues at coordinate 563,565 of VXBC01002292.1, forward strand.
TATTGAGTCAAAGACTTGATTTTGATTGCTGCTGGGAGTCCCTCCTTCCTTACTTGTTTCTGTGGCAGCAGTGGCCAGAGGCTGGATGGCAGCAAGAGGGAAAGTTTGCAGTGGGTGCAATGGGCTGCCTATAGAGGCTGCCTGCCCTGCTCTGTCCCAGTCCTGGTGGGAGAGCCTCCAAGTGCTCTCAACAGACCCGCTGCCTCCATCAAGCAAGCTGTCCAAGTTACCCCCAGTGGGAATCACTGTTGTATAATCTGGCAGTGCTGCAGGCTTCTTGTTTGTACTGTTTGCTTGCTTGTTTGTTTTTGTTGTAATACACTAACGCCGGCAGATACCATGGGAGGGAAAGGTAGACATAGAAACTCGGTAGCTTTTGCAGTATTTCCAGACAGGAGAATTCCTAAACATTTTTTTCCTTATGTAGAGCAGGCATAATAAGCCCTTTATCGATGTTTGCTTAGCAAGAAAAATGTGACGAAAGACATTGTAACTGCTCCATCTGACAGCTGCCTCACTGTCAGCTTCAGAAACTGGACTGCCAGGGATGCCGCGGGGGCATTGCTGCCATTAGAGAGTTTGGGTTTTGGCAGTGCCTTTTACATGTAGTTAAACGAGTCAGCCTAACTCCGCTCTCACATTACATACTTTCCTTGTAAAATGTCCACCTGTCAATCCGTACAGGATGCTGTCAGCGCTGTTAACAATTTTTTGACACATCCAAAGAGGTGTTGTTTCTTCATGGTTTATGTGCAAAAAGTAATGTTAACTTTTAAAGAAATTATTTGTATGTTTTGGAAAAAAAGAGAGGCTGCTTAGGCTGGGGAAGGAAAGAAAATGTTTTCATAGATCAAACTCAGCTGTGATAAGATTCCTCTGTGATAATGCGGTGTGTAATCAACCTCCTCTAACAACCCACACCTCATATAACCCACAGCTCAGGTCAGTGCAAGCTCTCTGGAAACTCAGCTGACTCCATAGGTGCACAGCTGTTCCCACATCCCAAGTGTCTTTACGTGTAATGGTCCTGGAGGTGTCAGAGAATGCTAGAGGTGCCTGTGGCAACTTGACAGGGAGGAAATTTTGCTCCCAAACATGAGGCCCTAGAGGATGCTTTGGGGTTCACTCCTCCTGCTGAATCACTCATCGGCCATAGCGTGTCACTGATTTTGACGGAAGTTAAGAGATGTAATGCAACTGTTTAAAACCCCCCAAACTAAATGCCATCCTCTGACTAAATATGTTGATTATACACAGCTGCTGGCACATACAGACTGTAGGAGGATTTAAAAACTTGTCAGGAACTGCACCTTCTCCTGAAAAAGAAGCATACTACCCCCAGGAATAAGTAATAAAAAGACTGTGTTACATTGAGTTCTCAAATCTTAGGATGAATAGATTTTATGAAATGAATGTTATGTGAATACCATAGGGAATTTCTTTTTTTTTTTTTAATAGGAAGAAAAAGGTATTTTAGACAAACAGTAGGATTTCTTTTAACTGTGTTTACGCCTAGAGTTTAGTCCCCTCAAAAGCCAGAGCCTAGAATTATTTTAAATATTTACCTCTTTGTTCACTAAGAAATCCAGTCAAATAATCCATTTTTCCTTTCTAGTTCTGCCTTTATTTCACAGTATCTATGCCAACTGCAACACAGCAATGGTTTAACTTTGTCCCCTGGGGTAATCTCAGAAGGTATGTGCCTAGCTTGCATGGAGGGTAACGCAGCCAGTAGACACAGTAATATGAAGGAACACATCCTTATTCTGAGGGCTTGTGTTGGGGCTGCCCAAAGGACAGTGCACCCTTGCCATGCTGAGCTGTGGGTGCTGCTGAAGTGCCAGGAAGGTCCCTGGGCTTTGACTTGCTCCCTCAGTTATACTCTACACCTGTAAAACCTGTATCAGTGTAATATGGGCTTTGTAAAAAAAATGTTTGCAGTAAGTGGAAATGTGAAATATTTTAGCCTGAGATCTGCTGGTTGCATGGTGTTGTTATGAGGGATGGGCTGCAGAATCATCAGTTTCAGCTGATAGTGAAAAACCACAGCTCAGCTGGTGTGAGAGAATGTCTTATCACAACTGTTGCAAAAATCTGAGGCTTTGATGTTGTTAGTGTTTACTGGTGCTAACTGGGAACTCAGAAAATGAAGGAACTGTAAAAAAGCTGATTGCAACCAATGAAAGCCAACAGAGAGAGAAAACAAACAGCCTGTGCTGGTTCTGCAGTCAAGCCAGTTGTAGAGGGATGGCATGAAATGCAGTGACTGAAGCCCTTGCTGGTGGCCACAGGGTCCGGGTCCCACAACCCCCTCTGCTTCCCACCAGAAATAAACATCAAGCAAGCAAGAAAAACTCGGGTACAACACACATGACTGGGATAAGGAGGAAGAAAAAGAAGTGTGCTTTGATGCTTTTCAGTTCTCTGTTGTTTTCCTGTTACTGCCTTGCCTGTGCACAATGCTCAAAACAATCACTTGGCTGGGCTCTGTGCCAGGAGCAAGGTGTCCCTTGGAGCAGGGGCAGGAGCCTGCCAGGGTGGCAGGCTAGGACAGGACTGCACCTGCTCTGCCCCTCTCATGGCTATCCAGGAAAGGAACCAAAGAGCAGGGAGAAATGTTGCCAGAGGGCAACATATCCAAAATGCTGAGATGGGCAACAGATTAATGATGCTCTGAAGAGCAGGAGCCCTGGCTTCGTAGCTGTGCTGTGGGAGGCTGGGCAGAAGATCACACCCTTCAGGAGTGGGAAACAAGAGCGGGAAAGATTTAAAAGCCCAAAACTGGAGAGGGTCAGGAGGCAGGCAAGGGGTATGAGTGCAACACTCTCATGAGATTCCCCTGCTGGAATTTTATCCACATGCAGTTGGCAAGAAATCACCTTTTCTTCTATCTTCTCAGTTCCTTGCTTTCAAAATCAGCCAAACACTTTAGTACTAGAAACATGATTAGGCTAGAAAAAGAAGATTAGATAGTCACATTAAATTGCTGAATAATCTGTCTGGAAAATCTGTGAGGTTGATGTGGCGTTTTCTTCTAAAATCTCTGGTTGTGATTTGTATTTGTATTTCTGCTGATCTAATAACTCAAATTTGGGACTGTGGAGAGACAGGGAAGTTGGTGATAAGCCAACAGAAATTAATTAAGAGTTGAAGAGTTTTCTGAATCAGTTTTCATAGACCACTTTTATCAGAGTTGGGGTAAAGAAGGTCATCTTATTTCTCTGTCAATTTCATGATTCTTAAAAAGAAGATAGTGGAAGTCTCCCAATTAATTTATTTTAAAATGTAGAAACAAAGCTTTTCAGCAAACTATGGAGAGCATTTTCTTACATATCAGCTTAAGTTACTTTGCCTTCATCTTTGATTGTTGAGATTTGCTCTCAGAACAAATAGTTTGCCATTTGCAGAACATGTTAATGAGATAGCTGGCTTGGAACAACAGGAGGAAGGCTGGGAGGATGAAAGAACAAAAGTGACATGGAGAGGAGAGACAAGGAAGAAATGGATAAAAACCAAAAGAAAACCATACTATTTATTAAAAAAAAAAAAGGTACCAATCTAGAAAAGCATAAGTAGCCTTTACCATTAGTGTTGACACATTGATACCCATACACAAGGAGGAAAATATGCCAAAATTCCAGTTACTGAGCAATGAGAGCTGGATGAAAAAAAAAAGAGCTGCTTCAAGAAAGTGAAGTGATCCATCCTTCAGGAACTTTGAATATAAATATAATTGTTATTATTGTTATGTGGCAAAAGAATTACAATTCATCAGTCAGTTTTGCAAAGATGCTTTTTATAAATGTGAGGTATATTTCAGAAACACAATGCTTAGGCTATGCCATTTGTGTAATTTTGCAACTGAATAAAGTACAAATACATCAATAAATGGATAATACTTAGTAAGTAAATAAATAATATAGATAGAAAATTCATGAAAATTCATGACAACTGAGAACACAAGTTTTTTTCATTCTAAGTCCTGTGGTTTCTTACTAAGTCATACCCTTTCTGTTATGTTCTTACTCATACTCAGAGACAATGATTTATACCAATATATTTTTATCTGGCTTTAAAAAACTCAATCATAGACATAGTCCAGAGCTCATCACACTTCACGATTCCCTCCAGAGTCCCACTGACTCATGGCACAAATATTTAATCTTTTGGTCTTCTGTTAGTACTTCTTTAAAAGTATTCTTTAGAAGTACAGTGTGGCCTTGGTCAGCAACTCTAAGAGTTATGTTTTGGCAGAAACTTGTAATCAAACTGAAGGTAAGAACTGAAGACTGGAAAATACAAATAGAATAGAGATGAGAAAATAAAATAAAATATAAATTTTAGTTCAAGCTTCCACATTCATTGCTGTGTAGCCTTTCCAACAAGTAAAAAGAAAGGTCTTTTAGCTTCTGAGTAATCCAAAGGGGCCACTTGTACTTTGTTGCTGAATAACGTGTCGCTGTTTGTCATCACACACTGTTCTTTCCTGTTTGCTTCAGATATTTTATATTTGCCTTTTCTTTTTTAACAAATCATAGAAACTGTAGACCTCACATTTGAAAGAAAAATGTTCATCTGAAAAAAAATTGGGAGGCACTGCACATTTCCAGTGCAAGGACTGAGCCCAGAGAAGCCAGTTAGTAATGTCACCCACGGCTTGAAATCAGGTGGTTTCTAGGAATTTCCAAAAAAGTGCCAAAAATAGAATCCTTTAAGATCATTGTACAGTGGAAAGGGGAGTTTGAATTGTTAAAAATGTGTAAGCAGAAATTCCCTTTGCCTGTTCCAATTAAGGAAAGAGGTGTATATTGCTAAGAAAAGTTTGAGTTGCTGAAATGTATTTTTTTTGTTGCTGGGAAACATTTTCTCCCACATGGAATATGTCAGTCACACAGGAAATGCAGTCATTTTCATGGTTTTAATTATTTCCACTGACAAAGTGTTTTGTTTTCTCCTGAAAATCTTATTGTTGCAAAAATAAACAACTAAATGTCATTAATGCTGTGCTTCGCCTTCTTGCTGGTTTTTGACCTCAGCTGGCAATCTGAAAGCAGTTTTACATGCATTCATTAAAACCAAATGTCTGGGTAAAGCTTTCCAAAGTCCATCAAAATTTTCAAGTCATTGCAGGCAAGCAGGAAATGAAACCAGCCTCCAAAGCACAGGTCAATTTGTGTTCACCCAGCAGTCCTGAAGAAATGAGCAGTGGACACTCCTGCAATGTGATAAATGCTTCAGGTCACCTGTTCCCCAGAACCTCTGTCACCTGAGTCCATTAACAGGTAGCAAAGGCAGTCTTTGTGCATCTGGAGGTGTCTCAAATTTATTTTGAGACTACCATTCCCCTTCAGAGCTGGAGATACTGAAAGCTCAGTAGGTGGAGTGACAGATCTGTTAGAACCCAGGATGATACAGGAGAAGAGGCTCTTTGGAAAAAATGAAGGTTTTCTGCCCCAGTATCCTTTCCTCTGTACACACCAAAATCCTATCTTTTGAAATAGAGGTAGGGGAGTGCTGTGCTGGCAGCACTTTGACAGGGAAGGGACAGTTTCCTTTCTCTGCTGTATGTCCTGGAGGCACAGGTAGGCACTTTGCTGGCAGAGAGGCCAGGGAGAAAACAGCTTATTTGCTTCCCCTTAAATGACATTTTCTCCTGATCACCATGAGAAGGGAGTGGGTGCCCTTTAGGCACCAGGTCTCTGGCCCCGCACACCATGTGATGTAGCTCCTGTGGAGGCAGGCTGTGCCTGTGTGGGTAGGAGCTGCCTGGTTATCCAACATAGTGCCCCGGGGAACCTCATCAGGAAAGAAACCCTCAGTTGGGCTGTGGCCTCAGAGAGGATCCTTGACACACATCCTCCAAAAGCACTTGGTGGGGATTGCAGCCTGCTGCAATTCAGGGGCTGGCATTTGCTCTTCTGGCATTTGAATTTTTATTTGTTTTTTTTTTTTAAGACCGAGATACATATCACCTCTGGCAAAGCTGATTTTATGAAGCAAACCCTCTCTCGTAATTTTCTGTTTAGTTTACCAGCATGATTTGTATTGAAGGAGCTCCCTGAGCACCTGAGAACTGCAGCTTGCAGGGCCTGCTGCTGCCTCCCTCCACGCCCCTGGTAAAGGCAGACAGCCTTGCAAGAGGACACCTGCCACCTGTCACCAAGGTCCTGTCATCCCAACACGGCTGCTTGGCTAACTTACGTCTGTGCAACAAGAGACTTTAGCATCAGGACTTGGGCCTCTCTGAAGACTACGGAAGTCCTGGTGCACTCATTTGCCTCCTACATGGCAGGGGCTGCCAGCCTATGAGCGACTCCACTCAGCAGACACCCTCCTCCCTCCCTCCCTTCTCATTCAGATTCAGACTCTGTGCTGCTCAGCTTGGCTTAAACCTCTCTGTTGCAGACTAATCACTGAGGCATTAGTTGTTTAAATTCACACTGATGAAATAGGTGCTGGCAAAGCCCAAGGGACTTTCAGTGGTACAGCATGTGCTGTGCTGGGCACTCACAGTGTCCTGAAGAGCACTGCACTGCCTCTGAGCAGGAATGCCCCAAGGAAAGAATGTCTGAGATTGGGTTCACAGCAAACAGGGTGCACACAATGCTTTAGCCTTCCAATACAGCTTCTAACTTCAGCAGGTCAAACAAGAGAGAACAAAACATAGTTTTGTAGTTAGCTCTGATAAAGTTTAGCTCATTGAAAGGATTTTCCTACCATGGACATAGTGAATGAGGAAGATTTTTGGGTACATGGAGTCAATAGGCAGAAAGTTGCTGACTTGGCTGAAGGTTAATTTCACACCACAAAAAGTAATCAAAAACTCCAGGGCAGCACTAGAGTGGCTGCTTACTTGCAGCTACTCTTAGGAGAGCAAGGAAACTTGCAAGTCTCTTCCTGACTCCTCTGGGAAAGTGAAAGACCCTTTTTCCTTCTCCAACCTCATCTCACTGATTTTTGGGAAAGCTGATGATGAGTTTTGGTACTGCCTTCAACTTCTCCTCCTTCAGACTGGGAGCTTTGAACACATCTCTCACGCTTCACCTTCTTCTCTGAATCTTCTCCTAGGTAGTTATCAATATGCACTCCACCGCTCAAAGGAAACTCTCTCCTTCCTGGTCTGTGACTTGCCTGAACTGCACCTTGGCTTTTTGCAGTGGATATCTGCTCCTTCCGGATAGCAGCTCTGAAATTTCAGCTGTACTCAGTGAATATGACCTCGCGCTGTCTACCACATACACACTCATTGTTTCTTACTCCAAGCTCTTTGACCATGTCCTCTCCTCTACCTGGGCCCACCCAAAGGGGCAAAGCAGCTACAGCAGTGAGAAAAGAAAATCAAGCCTTCAGTACCTTTTTGAAAACAGTCCCAGTTCACTGCAAGACATCTGACTTCAAAATGGCTTTCTGTGTGATTTAGAGATTTTTTTCTGACTAACATGTTTAGACATATATATCCATGTTTACCACTGGGGTTTGGATCCCTTGCCAATTCTAGAAGCTAATACACTTGTGCCAGCTCTCAATCTCTTGGACACATGCCATGGAAATCAGAAGCAACATATTAAAGTGCCTAATTCCTGGAGGTTTATGATTATCACATCTACACAACCTACTCTCTTAGCTGTAAAAACTTAAAAGCCTGAGTTAGTTAAGCATCATTCATAGAAACTCAAGAGTGAGAACATGAATGAAACAACTCAGCATTTTTTATTTCTTAAAGTCATGTTTTCTAAGCCTGTATTTTGATTATATTCTGAAAGATTTAACATTTATGTGTTTAACGTTTTATCTTCAGCTTGAACATACATGACATTAAAATTTTGAGGAGAAGAATCAGTTTTATGGCTAGAAGACATTTAATCCTTCAGGTATATGACTGCAGGATAATTGGAACAGTTCAGTCCTTGCACCATTGATATGGATGGGGCAGTAGTGGGCAGGTACCCTAGGGACAGTGCTCAGATGTGCAGCAACACACTCCTGGTCCCATTTTTGGCTGAGATACAGTTGGCTGGGAGGCACTGATCACTCTCAGGAATAGGCTGGGCATCAGTCAGTGGGAGGTGAGCAGTAGTATTGTGTATCACTTGGGGCTTTTTAGGTTTTATCTCTTCCTCTCTCATTTGATGATGATTATTATTATTATTTACTTTTTTTCAACTAAACTACTCATATCTCAACCCACCAGTTTTACATTTTTTTCCCTTATTCTTGTCCTCATCATGCTGGGACAAGCTAGGGGAGTGAATGGGAGGCTGCATGGTACTTAATTGCTGTCTGGGGTTAAACCACAACACCCCTAAAAGGCAAGTTTTCAATTTGCCACTTAAAAGGGAGGGCCTGAGCACAGCCTACAAATGCTTCATTTACCTGAAATCCTCCCTGCCAAGGGAAACACCTGTGCCAGTGGCAAGCTAGAGCAGTGAGGGCTGGGCAACACAGCTGCAGTGGAATTCCCCTTAACTATTTGCCTATGTCTTTTTGCAGGTGTTGGGAGGTCGAGGCAAGAGCAGAGCAACTTATCAAAGTCTCCACTTCTTTATTGGATCCTGGTTCCTCAGAGATAATGAGTGTCATGGAGCAAGTGGGATTTGGAAGGAACATGGAGAAAAAGCAGAAGTGTTACTGTTCTGCATGGTAACTGCAGCTGGCCAGGTGTTTGCAGCCAACAGATGGGTTTGCAGCTACTGCATGGACTCTGCAGTCTGCTGGGGCTGCACAGGCTGCTCTCAGATTTGGCAAGTCTGCTTTCAGACAGCTTTCAGAGACTTCCCTCTGAAGTCATTCATGACTTCCCTTCCATCATTCCATCCCTCCAGCTTCATTTCCAAGTGACTGCCAGATCAAATTGAGGTTTGATCTCTGTAGGTTGCTGTGAGTTTAGACAGGAGAGATTTCTGGGCAGCCCAACAGGCATGGGGCCGCTTGGTTCCCTGTAGATGGAGCTCCTGCTTGGACTGTGCCACTCTGGGAAAGAGGAAGCTAGGGAGCAACTCACAGCTATCTCAGCAACAGCTTGTGTTGTGCCTCCCTGCTTAACTGAGCAGAGAAAGGAACCAAACATCTTCTTCTTGAAGACAATACAGGTTTGTCTCAACAAGTCATATCACAGATAATCACAGATATTCTGAGTTGAAAGGAAACCACAAGGATCATCAGGTCCAACTCTAAAGTAAATGGCCAGTATGGGGATCAAACCCATCACTTTGGTGTTATTAACACCATACTCTGACCAGCTCAGCCAATCTCAGGATCCTATAAATTTGTTCTTCACGATTGAGTACTGCATAGGCTGATTTCATGCATGGGGGCATGGAAATAGTATTACAAAAGGCAGCTATGCACAAGCTGGTAAATCCCAGAAGCAGAGGGTATTCATGCCTCTGTTACTCTGCACTTTTGTGCACATGCACAACAGATTGTTTAAAATCTGTACTGCATATGGGTTTTTTCACACACCCTCACCTTGTTCAGTACACAAAGAAGATAATTATTAGATAATAATATTGTAGAAGTCTGTGATACATCAGAACTCAATCTGCAAAACCACAGCCCTTGCTGCTTCCTTTATAACCTACAGTGATAGTAAGCATTATGATGTTTGTTTATTTCCAGCCTGTGGTATTAACCTTGGAAATGGAGGTAATCCATCATGGAAATATAGTTAACAGTTTCCCCATAAAATGCTAGATGGTACAGTAATAGATAAAATTTTCATAAGACTGAATTAGTCCACCTTTACAACATGACAAAAAGATTAATGGATAGCATTAATCTGCATTGGAGTTGAGGAACAATGATGTGTCATTTTAAAGCCCAAAACATCCTTTTTATTTGGACACCCAGCCTGGGAAACCTAGGCTCTGTCCTTGCGATTTAGTATTAACCAAGCCTTAAAACATATAAAGGCAGTTACCGTTCACTTTGTTCACACTTGGGAGTCTGGAAAACAGATGAAAATAAAGCTTAAGCATTTCAGATCATGCCAAGGGGAAAAATAAGTCTGACAGCGTCTCCTGTAGGCCATATAGTCCATCTTCCTGCCCTAGAAAAAGGTCAGCTATCTCAGTCTTTGCTGGTTATCTTTATTGCTAAATTTTTCCTGTCTAACCTGCTCTTTAACAATGCCTAAACACAGAGATTTCACTGTCTTCTGAGGCAGGTCTCTTCCAGTGCCTAATTGTGCTCGTTGTTAGACTCATGTTTATCTTAAATCCTGTGTACAAGTGCTAGTCCATCATTCCTTGCTTTGTCCCCAGGGGACATGAAGAACTGTATATTTCTCTGCTCTTTGAAGATGTTGGATATCTGCCACTGACTCTGACAAGACTCCTCACAGAATCACACCCTCTTTGGAGAATGTTGCCCAGAATGGGATGTGAAACACCAGTGGATGCCTCTGGGCTGCTGAGTAAGGCAGAAAAATTTCTTCATGACTCTGACATGTTACTTTTTCTGCTCATATGTCACAGACGTGATCCTCACATTTCTGCCAGCAGTGTCAACATTATTGCTCATTAATAACATGGGGTATGCTACAACCTCAATTCCCTTTCTGAAGAACTATTAGCCAGCCTGCCACATCCCAGTTCATAATTCTGTAGTAAATTACTTTTACTTAAATGTATAATTTTGTGGTCTGACTTATTACTCACACTTTTACAACTCTCTATACTAATTTGTCAGTCTTCTGCCCTCCTGTGTGCCTGCAGCTCCTCTCCCAGCTGGGTGTTGTTTGTGGTCTCCCACACAAAGTTAATACACACATCTGCTAATGACATGAGTGATGGAAGAGGGACCAAGAGAAAAGAAGTAAACCCAGGAGAGATCACTGTGGAAGCGACCACAGATTCTTCTCCAACTTGACAATTATTTGTTAATAATTCTTCATATTTATTAAGAATTAATAACAAATAATTGTAGTGTCCCTACTGCAATTATTTCCACGCATTTAAGAAACAAGTCATTTACCAATGAACAAAGTGACTTGGAAAGTCTGGTGCAAGTGACTTCCCTAGAATCAGGTGCCAAACAGGCAGAGGTTGGAGCTCTACTTTCATCTACCTCCACTATGGGGCAATTTTCTTCATGCTGTTCAGTTCAAAACTCCCTGGCGTGGCTGGATGGGGGCAACTCTTTCTTCCTGAGGAGAGTGAAGGGCAAGGTGCAGCTCCTTGGGCATCAGGAGCTGGGAATCAAGGACATGACACACTCCCTGAAGACAGCACCTTCAGAGACTTCAGCTTTTAAGCTCTAGCAAGACTGTACATGCCCTAACTCCTGATTTAACCAAATCTAGGTGTTTTTCAGGAAGAAGAAAGCATTCTTAGCACAAAGACTAACTGTCAAGTTCATTGAGTGTCCACTACTTTTAAGAAACCAATTGCCTTTTACATTCTTCACCCTCTGGTGACAGGAAGAACAACAGGAGAGCTGACACAGAATTCATAAGAGGTTTGGAGGGAATTATCCATTACAGGTTCTTAGCCTTTTCTCAAAATCCACAGCTAAATGCATGACACCAATGTCATGTGCCTTCTTTATCAGAATCATATCATAATCTTTGTATTACATAAATCCATCAGAACTGTGAGTTCACAGAAGCAGATTTTGTATGGTTGCTTTCAGCTTCTTGAATATTGACAAGCAAAATAAGCTTCTGTTTTATGGGTTACAGTTTAATACAGTCTGGAGGGGAGAAAATCCATTGCTTTTAATGGGGATTTTTTTGAGCGATCTTAAAAAGAAAACCTATTTTTACTCCACTAGAGGTCACCAGCATTATATTTTTCAAAGAATACTGCAGGAAAGAACTAGCTAATTTCACTTCAAGAACTTCACTTGGAACTTAACAATGTGATGTATTTGACCAGCTAATCATTCCAGAATAGCTGTACGAAACTACTTTTGAGAACTACCTCACACAGATTTCTGCTTTGGTAGCTGATAATTTTTCTGGGAAAAAAAACCAAACCAAATGAAATCAAACCACAAAAACAAAACAAAACAAAACAAAACAAAAAAACCAAAAAAGAAACCACCACCCCTCAAACAACCAACAAAACCCCAGCATTTTAATTTTGTACTAGCTTGTTCACACCATAAAGGATAGCTTAGAAACGTTAGATCATACCAAAATAAATGCACTGAGCAGTTATTTCAAAGTGCTGAGGCCACAACTATAAAGGAGAATACTCACTAACAGCAGTGTAAATGAAAATAAGGATTTAAAATTAGATTCTGTGCTCCTCCTTAGCCAGCTCAGTAAATGAGGACCAGAGAGGATATTTTATGTCAAGATACATTAACCCAGATTTGAGACTAGCACTGTGGTTACTCCAGAGTCTGTAACACTTTGCAGTAGGCTGGCTGATACCCCTACCTGTGGCACTTCTGCTGCCTCCTCACTGCAGCCATCTGTGGACCTAGTGTGGGGTCACAGCAACAATTTAACTCATGTGGAACACACTCAGGTCAGGCACTGCTTTTGCTGCAGTGCTGTGCTCTCAGCTACCTTGCCTCTTCCTGGGGGCTTGGAGCTGAGCTCAGCAAGTGGCTGTCACATCTCCGTCGTGAGTGGAATCACAGCTGACTAATATCAAATTTGTTGTGATAAGTTACACAACACCCTCATCAGAGCCAAGGGTGGCAGCGACAGTTACAAAATTGGTTCTCTGTCGCTTACATATCTGGAGATAGGAGTATCCCAAATGGAGCATCAAAACTGGCCTTCAACTGCAGCAATCTGAGGCTCGTCACAGCTCCCCTCTTGTTTCCTTGCAGCAATGTTGCATCCACTTTTCTTCCCCCTGAGCTGCTCTGTGCAGTTTTCTCGCTCCAAGTCATTGCAGCAGTGTCAAGTTGAAGCCCTGCTTTACCTGTTACCCTAAAGCCTTAGCATGGCCTTGCCTTGACACCTCATCCTTTAGAAAGGATCAGGTCCTACTGCAGAGCCACAGCCTATCTATATTGGTCCAGGTTGTATTTTTCCATGGATAATGCAATCACAGGCCTCAGCATGCTTTTCCAGAGGGGAGTAGGGCCATCACACATCCTGCTGCTCCAGGAGATAAGGGTGCACAGCCCATAGCATACCAAAAGGAACTTCACCTTTGATGACAGACCAGGTCAGGGGCAGGGCAACAGGAAACTAAGAGTCTCTTCCCAGAAAGTTGTGCCTTGCTCATGAATCAACAGATATCAACGGCAAATGCAGCTGCCAAACATTGTGCAGCTCCATGAGCAATGGAGCATATAAACATATAAACCATTTAATGAGTTCATATGTGCCTTTGCAGAAATCTTCCCCTTCTCTGTTCTGCCCCCAACAATTTTCAAAGCCTTATCCCAGTTATCTCCTTCTTCTCTTGTCCACTTTTGGGTCTACCCACATTCGTAACCTCATCCCTCCATGGACATCACCTTGTCTGCACTCCACCAAAGGAGGTCAGGACACAAGGGACCATCCTCCTGCATGGAACTCAGTGCCCCCACAATCCCCATCAGCAATGGAGCAGTTCAACTTCTGCTTGTGAGAGATCAGGCAGGGAGCAATTCATGACAGGGCACTAAATGTGTTGGCTGTATTGTTTCTGGGCTTTTTGAGTGCTTACCAAAATGTTACTCCCCAGCTGTGGGAGGAACACGGCAGAGACATAGAGAAGGTAGCTGCAACCTCCTAGTGTTTCTGGCAGCAAGGAGTGGTGTAGAGGTATCAGAGACAGCAAAACCCTCACCTGCTTAGCTCGGCCACTCACGTTTGGGATGGCTGGAGCAGGAACTGAAGCTGAACTGTGTGGTTTAGGAAGAACACAGTGCTTCTCTAGTTCTCCTCTTGGTCATTGCTAACATCAATTTTGCTCTTTCTTGTTCACGGTCAAAGAACCAATGTGCACAGCTTAAGTAAGGCTCCTGGATGGAATAAAATTAGCCTTTCACTAAATCATGGATGTTTAGCACTCTTACTTTTGGTCTCCTTGAGCTCATTTATAAATCACGAGTGGCATGGACAGGGTGAACAGGGATTGATCACTCACTGTTGTCTTAATACAGTAATTCCATTTCATCAGGGAAAAGAGAGGTAGAAGAGAGATCTGGAAGAAGAGATAGTTCACAGCCACAGTCAAGCGCCATGGCTGTCCTCCCACAGTAGAAACTGACAGGCATGACATGACCTGTGGTGTTCAACTGGACACTTTTCTCTCATATCAGGAAATGTGAGAAATCTGTTGCCATGAGAAGGTGTGATGACAGGACAGGGAAATGCACTTTGTTGAAACTTAATCTAGTGAGCCGGAATACAAACGGTAGTGAAGAACATTTTCTGTGGTTTCTGCACAAGCTCACTGCTGAAGTGAGCACCGTATGTCCCCTGTGGGCCTGCAGAGCCGAGACTGAAAGCCTGGCTGTCTCACCTTGCTCACTGTTGCTGTCAGAGCTGACCAGGGTAAACATCCATCAAGCTAATGATGTCCCTGCAGCAGAATTGAGTGCAGGCTGTCAAAACCAGCTAAGAAGCACAGTAAGTACTTGACCTGTCAAGCTCCCTGCTAGCAGCCCCCTGCCTAGAGTTGGGGATGTTCACATCATCTCCTTTAGCAGAGCAGCTTACAGGTACCTTACATTTAGTTCAAGGTTGCCTGGGCATTCACGCAGGCATGCTCTGGTTACAGGGTGTACACCCTCCCAGGGGCAGGTTCGACCTACAGTTTGGAAAAGAGGATTTGCTACTGCCGACATGCAATACCATGCCTCCTCCTAAGCATGTCAAAATGGTGCTTTTTTCATGTGGTTTTGGATTAACCCCAATGGGAAAAGCTTCTTATATCACTTACCTGGAGGGTAGAAAACCTGACATATTGCGGTCTTCATGCTGTTGAGGTAAAAAGGATTAAGATAGAATTAGTATACATAGAGTGAGAAAATATCAGGGTATACCTTTGCTGATTTCAAGATGCAGCTGCTATCAGTGTTTGTGTTTGTCCTTCTAAATCTTCTGTTTTATTATATTTGGAGTGTAAAATAACTTGTCATACAAGTCATTAAGGATATGTCATTGATAAGTTTATTCGTGGAAAATCAGTACAGAATATTTTAAATAAATGCAATTAAAATGCTCTTTGATGAAGAGTTTAGAAAAGTTCTATAATTCTAGCTCTGAAAGACATATTGGCAAACTGACATTATATTCAAAGGAGGGAAGGGGATTAGATTTTGCACTTGATGTGATCAGCTAGGTTCTGAATTGATTCTTCATTTTAGTAACGGTGCTTTTCCAGCTGCCTTTTCAAAGTGCAGATTTCAATAATAAAATATAAAAGCCACATTTTTAGAGGACTAAGCTTCCTGAAAATACCACAATTGAATTCACAAGCTTCTTAACATCCTTTTTATATCCTGAAGATTTAGTCAGTGTATTTTTGTCTTTAGCCAGCAAGTAATTTGGCATTAGCGCTTCACCTTATTTAGGTCGGTTGAAAATGACTCCTGATTTATGGTGAACATAAGGGAAGAATCTAAAATTGTAAGGACTGACAGCCTAAATTTAGGAAAGGTAACAGAAAGCATTATACTCAGAGCTAATAGCATTGTGGGAACAGGGTACTGTCAGGTGTTTCAGTTCTTAAGCAGGACTCCCCTATTTTGTGATGATAACAACCATGATGGCCAAACTTTGCTTTCAGTTTTAACTGTGAAAACCCATAGGACTCTTCAGCCTTACTATAACTTATGTTGACATAAATAATAGCAGATTCTTCTCCTTTTTTTCTTTTTTTATTATTTAAAATTTAACCTTCTTTGGAAACTGGCCCATTCAAAAAAGATTTAAGCAACATTTTCAGTCTTTCAGATAGAAATAAATTTCTATTTGGATTTAGAACCTCCAGGACTAATTTGGAACCTAATTATTCCGCAACAAGTTGTTTGTGAGTCTATGAATTAAAAATCTCATAGAATAAAAGTTTTCCTGGTTATAAAAAATGGTCAATAAAGTCAGGAAAAGCTGAGATGTGCAAGGCCTTACGTTTTAGATCTAACAGGATCTTGTTAGAGATGTTTATAACTTTAAAAAATTTGGGTCAGATTGCAGAGGCTTGCTATGCCATGATCAGGGCAGAGCCTGAATCAAAAGAATTAGAAAGAAAGCTGTCAAATATGCACTACAGAATATTAAGCTACTATCTATAGAGAGAAAAGAGAAGGTGTGAGATTTCTTTGTTTCAAAGAAAATGTGTCTGAATCTGACAAGGACTCAGAGATGAGGGTGCGACAAAGGGCAGACAAATAGAGGGGGTCACAGGCAACTGGGATGATGGGTTTTCAGGTGACATCTTTGTGAAACCAAATTCTAATTACAATTTGCTACTCAGTGTTGGATAAATAGAGAGGTATGATAGATCCTACTTTTAATATGAGGTTGCACGAGTAGCAGTTGAATTCTAAACTGTAAGCAATGTGTATCTTATCTCCACGTGTCATGGGTTTGGGTACTGCATGTGCTTGTATGACTAATACAGTATACCCAAGTGTAATCCATCAGCAGGGAACACTGTGCTAGGAGAACAAGAGCACTGAAAACTGAGTTCTTGAATTCTCATCCAGGGAAAGATATCAATATCTTTTTTTAAGTAGTCTATTCAAAAAGGCAATTCTGGAACTGATGCAGCACTTTTTCTTTTTGTTTTTTCTTTACTTGAAGAGGGCTCTCAGGATGATATGATAACATTAAGGTATATTTGCTGCAAAGAGATGAAAGACCTTAGCTGAAATGAAAACACTGAATAGAGACCGTATACTTGGCTGCACGTGGGAAAAATAATCACTGCTTGGTTCACGTGCGTCCATAAAATGCTGGAGGATAGATACAAGTAATCTGTTTGCAAATTCTCACACTTGGTAGATATTTGTGGTTTGTCTAATTTAGAACTGTCTCATAAAACTGTCCCTAACAGAAAATGGTAAGTACATACCATCAAAAAATATTTTCATTATAAAAACCTGCTTGTAATTTTCAAGTGGTTGTGGGACCAAATTTTTTTAATTGCACAGGAAGCTCAGACTAATTTCCATAAAGTCAATCTCGTGCCAGAACCAAACTGACAAAAAGAGAGGTGAAAAATCAAGCTCGTTCTGTTTTTTCTTACTTCAAAATCAGTGATGTTCCCAGAATAATTTTAGCAATTTATATTTATCAAACTTATCAAGTAAAAAGATGTGAGGGGCATTCAGACAGTCAAGATGATCATTGTTGGATTTCTGAAATGACTGGAGACCTGACTACATAACGGGAAGAAGAAAAGCTTGGATGCATGAACATCTTTAGGAGAAGATTATCTTCAATCTATGCTTATGTGGAAGATGACACTGTTTGTCTCAGAGCCTTCATGTGGACACTATCATTGAAACATAGGAACTATTTCAAAAGGTTGCACAATCCATGAACATTCCAAGTGCAGGTTGGAACATTGCTGTTGTGGTCCATAGCCTTGGGCCCTGACACATAGGGTTGTACACAGACATAACAACAACAAAGTTCCTGCTGCCAACAGCCAAAAGCCTGCAGCCTTGGGTCAGCATCTCTAACCTCCACCTGCAATCACATGACTCAAAGCGATTGATTTTCCATCGCCCAGCTGGGTGACCGTCAGTGGCTTTAACGCGTATGTGAGAGTGCTGAGACAGTGTCTCACTTTTACCAAAATATTGCTGTTCTGCTCCCCTTTACAACTCCACCCCTGTGCTGGACCATTATTCTGTGCCACAATAAGGAAAAGGAGGGGTGTTATGGGACCCTTCTCTTTTGTTTAAATGAACTGCTATTTTGGCCCAGGATTCTGTGGAAACACATCAGCGCTGTCGGTCTAAGCCAGATGTGAAGTAAAACAGCACCTAAGCAGCTTGACCCTGTTTTACTTTACAGCCTCCAGCAGGGACAAAAGCCACCTCAGCAATGGCTCCGTAAGGCAAGGGAGGGCATTCAGGAGCACTGTTAGCAGTTTTTCCTACCAGGCTGTTCCAGTCAAGGTGACATGGAAACCAGTAAACATTGTACATCTGGCCTGTCCGCTGCAACAGAAGCTGCACAGTTGGAGTGAAGGAAAAAAGTAAATACATAACTCTTTACTACAAGGGTGGTAAGGCACTGGAGGAAGTTGCCCAGAGAAACTGTGGATACCCCATCCCTGAAAGTGTTCACAGCCATGTTGGATAGGGCCCAGAGCAACTTGGTCTAGTGGAAGGTGCCCCTGCCCATGGCAGGAGGGTTAGGACTAGATGATCTTTAAGTTCCCTTCCAACCCAAAGCATACCAGAGCAGGTAGTTACCAGCATTAACTTTTATTTATGTAAATAGTCCCAGTGGAGTGAAAATGCTGTGGGCTTTGCTTGTTGTAAGGCTCTAAAATCTGGCTCAGAGTGACTAACCACAGTATTTCAGCATGAACAGTTGGTGAATTATTTTTGACCCAGATGGTAACAGGCCCCTGTCAAACATTTTGTTTGACTCATGCCAGCTGAATGGCTCTGCTAATGATGCTCTCATGTTACATAAAAAAATGGTTTACAGGTTTACATGATTTAGTATATCTTCCTGCAGATTTTGGCAGCATTTCACACAAGAACTACTCTCCTGATTTTTTAATGGAATGTCTCAGTGTCTTATCTATTTTCAGCTCTTCGCCATTACCTGTCATAATACTGTGCGTGATGGGAACATGCCAAGGGATGCAATGTCGCATTAATAATTGTTAATCTATAACAGGGCAGATATCCAAAGTGATAAGTATTTTAGAAAAAATAAAACTTTTTTTTTCTTTTCATATTTGTTCTCCAGCACTTTCCATTTTATAGGCTGCTTGTTCTACTTCTCATGTCCTTGCTGTCAGTTGCTGAAATACTTCTTTGTAGTGGCCACAAAATAAGGAGCAGTATATCACTAGTCATCTGTAAACCTTAATTTAAAAATCCATGCTTTGGAAGCTGGTTGTCAAATCTGTTAAGCCGCCTTCTGGCTTGCAGTCATGTTTTAAACAAATACAGTTTTTCTCTGCTAAGTGTTTTTAATTGCTTGCAGGGCTTATCAGCATCTGCAGAGGTAAAATACTTCAACTCCCTAGTGAGCTGCATCATTTCCAGTTAGTTCCATGTCTTTTGATATCAATCCCATGTGCCTCGGATGTGATCTGCTAAACACACACAGACGGTAAGCAAAATATGCACATGCTGAATGATCATCTGAGAGGGAGGAAGAATCTGTTTTAAGCAAGTGCATTTACAAGTCAGTGAAAACTCCATTTATAGGCAATGGAAAGAAACCATCCCCTCCAGAGCACCCAACATGTCTGTTTAAGACAAGTAAGATCACTTTCTCTCTCTCGGTGCCTGGAAAGTCACTGTAAAGACAGACTATGTTGCATGCTCAGGTCTGACCCATACTGATCAAGAGGTATAATTTAATTAACTTAGCCATAGATTGTTAACTGACATGTGGCCCAGTGTTTCTCAGTGAGATTATATTCCATACTCAGAGATGAAAAATTAATAATTGGATAATCTCTTATTAAGCAGGAATGATTCTTACAAGTCTGCAAATTTATCATTCGCAGCACATCAGTAAAGTATAACCTTAGTACCAACCTGATGTCTGGAAGCCAAAGTGATCCTGGAATACAGAGAAACTTTGGACCCAAATCTGGAAATGTAAGTCACATTTGAGACCCTCTTTTGCATTAGCCAATTAGGCATGTCCCATAGTCTCACGGTCAATTACTTAAAAGAAGCATATGGATTATTTTGTCCCTCCAGAAAAGCTAGGTCTTTGTATACCCACACATCATTCTTATTTTTTACTTCAGTGTTCACTTCAGCACAATCAGTCATTAACTGCAGTTGTATGGTATATATTACATAAGTTCAAATCCATACAAAGGCTATTTTTTTCATCTATAATTGATACAGAGCAGTTCTCAGGAGGAAGCTACTTTGTATGGCACATACTTTGTACCTGGGGAGACATTAGCTGTACAGCTGTCTTCAGAGCAGTATGTGCATTTACCTGAACTAATACATTTACTTCCCTAAGAAAAGTAGAAATGGTGACTGACTGACTTACAATATATTTTTGAAGATATATATAGGACTGTGTGCTAGAGTTCTACTCTCCAGTAGACTATAACGAATATTACTTCTTTACAAAAGTAAAGATTTGTTTCTATAAATTTCAAAAGTAAGTATATGGATTTTCTTTACCAATGTAGAAAATCTCAATACCAAACCACTAGAGACCAATCATAACTATAGACTCTATAGTGCAGAGGGAAGGATGTTTACAAGAACTGAGAAAGCAGGATGAAGTCTAAGAAGGCTTAGGCCTTATCCTATAAACCACTTATTTGTGCGCTTCATATACTACATTCATAGAAGATGGCCTGAACTGTGGGAGATCTCCTCATCAACATGCGAGAGACCCTCCACAGCGTACTGAGCTCTTCACATCCTCTCATCCCCACATGCGGAGAGAGAATTCAGTGAACAGATCCCTACCAAATAAACAGGCCAAGGCTGTGGATCGCTCCCTAAATAGTCCAACCTTCCAAATAAGGAACTGCTGACGGAGCCATGGGCACAGTGCACTGCTCCTTTTGCCTGGTGCTGCTTATCCCTCCTGCTGGGGAGAAGGAGAGGGGCAGCACCCATTGTAGCAGCTGGCAATCTAGGCACCAAAAAATACGCAGGAGGGAACACTTGTGTTAGCCTGGCGCTTCTCACAGGCAGATGAGCCCAGATGGGGATGTTACAGGGAAGACTGAATCTGACAAAGAAACCTGGGCTTAGTAAGGCCTGCACAGCTCCAGGAACGCAGCCCCTCTATCATCACGGGTTGATGCCTGTCTGCAAGAGGAAGCGGAGCTGTGACATCGCTCCTGCCCCCCTCTCAGCACCAGCCTGAACCAATGGCTCATGCAGCTGCAGGAGGAGGGCACCATTTCCACATGCGCCGTCTCGCTCCCCTCCTGTTCGTGAGCTCCGACAGGCTCCCACCCACGCCAGCGCCTCTCTCCCTTTCCCAGCGGGAGCCGAGCGCTGCCCGGCGGCACCACAGGGTGTCACCCTCGGCCCGGGCCCACAGCGCGGGGGACACCGAGCGGGCAGCGCGGACCCGCTCTCCCTGGGGCTTATGGACACGCAGAGCTGCAAAACTGGCTTCACACAGCTGCAGGTGACCACACGGACACGCGTGGGGACCATACGCTGTCACTGCAGTGTCCCCGTACCTGTGCAGGAAAGCCAGGAGCTACCACATTTCAGTCTCTCAAAGAAGAGACTGACCTTTCAGAACTTGGCCTAACTCTCAAGCAATTGCTGGACAAATTGTACATATCTGTATTAATTGTTTGAAGCTTTCTTTTTCAGATTTTTTTTTCCTCCTCATTTTTGGAATGTTTTGGAAGCATTTTTTGCAGAAATTTTCCATAACCAGGCCTTGCCAGCGTGGAAAATTTTATCCCAATCTTGAAATGTAGGCCTTCATAGCAGAAACTGCAACTGTGGGGAGCGTCAGAAAGCATTTTTACCATAAGCTGTCTTACCAGCCCTATCAGGGTAACTACAGCCACATGGCATCACATAAACATCTGTAGATCTGGTACTGCGGTAAAATAGGAGCATAATGTTGTGCAGTATTTCATTTCTCTTCTTAGAAGAGTCCAGATGGGCCCGTATTCATCTCACCTATTTTAGGTACCCCAGGTAAGATGCTGGATTTAGGGCCGCTAGCCAAAGCTCTTTTCTGAGCAGTGTCCCTCATTTATAGCACCTATCTGTAGAACTGTTTCACTAGACATGCAAGGCTGTACTAGAGTCTTGGTTTTTTTCATTAATTTCTCCAGGCTCATTATAAGTCTACAGAGGATGGGCATAAACTACTTTTTAAGAATTTTTTGTGGGAGAGACAGAAACCTCCTGCTTAATTTGCTTATGATCCAGTCTGTCCTCCAGCCTGCTGAGTATAAGGAGCACAAGGAAAATACTCACTAAGAAGTTTCTCTTATCTCCCTAAGGCTCATGAAACGGTTCATGGCTTTTGGTACACGGAGATAAGTACATACTAAACCACGTGAGATGTCTGCATTTACGTATTTAAATTTCTTTGCATTTATTATCAATTCACTCCACCCAAAGAGCATATGAAAGCCCAAGCATGCTATGCTCACTATGCAGAGTACAATATAGTTGTTTGAAGTTTAGTTGCATTGACCATTCTGCTAAATAAAGCTATCCAAGCTGGTGGTGGTTACCGCACTGCCACCAGCAGAAAGTGTGGATGACTACTTCCATTTTACAAATGAGTGAAATTAAACTACAGATTCAGGTCTTAGTCAAAACAGCTCATAACACCTATGTCACCTGTGATTTGAGGAATCCTAGTCCTTTGCTTCTCAGTGCAGAGACTTCTCTCTAAAGGAAATACAGACCTTATAGACACAGAATTCCATAAAACAAACAAAACAACAAACCCAAAACCCAGGTGACTTCCACAGATTCTTCCTACAGGCATGACTATAATACATCAAAATCAGCAAGATTAAAATCATGGACAACTTTTTCCCCTTTTCTACACCAAACAATTGAAGCGGCATGTGTTGAATATTCATTGCTAGCAGTTGCAGACTTTTGCAGAAATCAGCAGCAGCATAATAAGCCTACACATGGTGGAGCATTTAGAATTACAATCAGACATTGTTTTTTAAAAGGAACCCATTAAAATAATACCCTACATCTTGGCAGAGATGAAAAGCACATGATGTACACCTTTGAGTCACTGAAGTTCTATACTTCTTAGTTATTAATTGCTCCAGCGGGTTTTTTCCCTTGAAAACGATAGGCAGTATTTAATGTTCTGTTACCCTGGAGCTGCAGTTCTCTGCTTGCGTATCTGCGTGCAGCACCTTGCTCATGACTGGGAAATGTGAGGCAAAGATAATGTGTACGCACACCTTCGTTGCTTGGCAAGTACAGTTTCATTTTCTGTAGAGTCAAATTAGCACTATATATTTTAACATCTCTAGCCTACAAAGTCATTGGCACAAAAGATGTTTCAGGAACATTATAGCAGTGGAAGACTTTGCAGAGCCTATCAGTGCACTATTCAAAGAGTTTTTGAATGCATGAATTTGAGAGTTTGTTGGGAGTTTGAGGGGGAGGTGACTGCATCTTTCAGATAATAACGGGATCTGAAAGGTTTCTTGGCTGCTGTAAATTAGCATTTTCAGCTCTGAGTGTGGTCTCCCAGAAACAGTTTATAGCTAAAGCCATACACATTTTTCTGTTCCTACATTGAACAATAATAAAAGCTGGAAAATTACTGCAGGCTTTTATCTCAGAAATGTAATGAATAGAAATACCACCCCTATTAGGGAATTGCTTACACTGCTGTTATCGCAGCGGCCTGAGCAACATTTGATTGTCCAACTTTTCGCAGCAACTGCTCCTCTGGATTCTCAGAATTGCTAAGACCAAGAACTTAAGTACTCAATGGATAATGGGAGCTGTAAAGAAGGTGCAGATGCTCAGTTCCTCAGAGAAAAAAAGCCATCCATCACCACACAAAAGAAACTGAATAGGATCACCCCAGAGGTGGTTATCTTGCTTTTTGACCAGAAGTCCCTCTTGCAGGCCATCTGGTAGTAGTACTCAGTAATAAAAAACTATTTAACAGTTTTAGGTAAACAGTCAGTTTTACCCCAGCTGCAAGCATATGATCAGTGAGTGAAACCCAGCTCCTAAATAGATTTTGGAACACTGGTAAACTCGGGGTACAGTGCACTGCCCCACATCACAGCAGCAAGGTTAGATGCTCCAGGATGTACTCCCAACAGGAGATGTTTCCATCAGTCCCATTATAGTCTGTTTCTAGTGTATGTCTGCAATGCTGTGCTAAAACATCTCCTATCTTTGTTACCTAAGGACATCATTCAAGTGTAGCTGTGCCTTGTCCACACCAGAGAGAAGTACCTTCACTTTGCTTGAGACAGAGAAACTAATTTTGGGGAAGTGGGAGCACTTGTACCATGAAAGAACGTCCACACTGATACACAACCACTCTCAACACCCACAGCTGGAAGACCAAGTCGTATCCATGTACTATGGGTGCAGTTTGATGGAATAACCATCACACACACCTAAGCCAAATTATCTCAGCTGACTGGCAGCTTGGACTTATTTTTAATTTTTTAAATCTTGCTAAAACCTTTGTTTTAAAATAAGACAAGAGTTCATGGAAGTATTTTTCAGGATTTTACTGCAAACCTATGGGTCTGGTCACAAAAAAATATGATACATATAACCATGTTAATTATATTACATTACAATGATGGTATACATTACAAGTAAGTCTGTAAGTTTAAATATACATCTAGAGTTACAACTGAATGTACAGATCTTTTTTACAATACATACAATCAGGAATGAAAATCCCTCAAACCCCAAGACCATAAATAATGCCCATTTTACAGATGATATATTTTAAACTAAAAAGAGAAAAAAAAAAAAAGAAACCAACAGCTTTGACCGACTGCAGCTGGGGCATTTTGGTCCATAAAAACCTTTTCTAAAAATAGAAATCTTTTTCATAGCAGCAATGCTTTCTTCAAGCATTTGGATACAAGTAATTGTGAGCCCATTTCAATAATTTTAGTTGACAGTATAGATTTACAAAAGAAATTTCAAAATTACACTTAATTTATCTTCCAAATATGGAAGAAACAAACAATGCCCCACATTGTGGTATCCTGCAAGTGTCACACTGATGCTTTAAACTAAGTCCATCTGTAGTACGCAGACCACACGCATACCATTTGTTCACATAGTAAACCCACATAAATGAACTGAGAAACACACTCTGCAACAGGGAAAGCTTTGGAGCTCACAAGATCTCATCAGAAAAAAGGCACATTTCATAAAATCCTTATCACGTTCAGATAGATCTTCAGGCAAGGCTTTTCAAGCACGATTACAAAACAGCTTGTTCTTACTCCTACGATCTGCCATAGCAGTCTATGGCAGCAGTCATTTTATTTTTTCTTTCCCAAGGAGACAGCACCACTTTGGGGGAAGAACAAATGGAAATGAAAAGCCTGTAAAGCTCATTTAGAGAGTGATGTGCTCTTCAAAAAAGCTTCCAGCAAACAGTGTAGTTGAAATTAAGGCTGCAAAGCTGCCATGGTGGAAATGTGCAAATTCTCTTTCAAGGTGACTGGTCAACTGGCAGTTCCACCAGAAGGCCAAACAAAAAATAAAAATAATAGTTGTTATTATTATTAAAAAAGAATAAAAGAAAAACGTTCACAAGAAAGAGTCCACGGGTGGGGCATACGAGAAGCCCAAAAAAGCCTCAGCAGCTTCTTTGACGCTGGCAGTGATGAGGATGCTGTCTGGGGACTGGCCAATGGAGTTAGGGACTGGCTCATCTGTAAACTCTGGATCAAAGTGTCGCAGGTCACTGGGGCCGCTCTGTGGAAAGGGCAGAAAAGGAAACTAGACCCAGATTTTGAGTGTGCAATTCAATTCAATATGAAGACAAGCACCCTTGTACAGAGACTCACAGTGTTATCACCTCAGGCCTACTGTTTAGCAGCCTTTAACAGTTTTAAGTTTGACCTTTTTTGTATCCTGTTGCACATTGTCTCACTAAAAACAAGATGAGTCAATTTAGTATGGCTACACTCCCACTAAGCTCATGCAACAGAAGCTATATGCAAACATGCCACCCTGCCACACAGCATTTTGCAGTGCAGGACTTTGATCTTCTAGTTATTAAATGAAGTTTATAAAATGCTCAGGAAACGATGGAGAACAACCTCCACAACCTGATCCCTCACTTTACATTAGTATCTGACAAGCCAATTGTAACTCTGCCTTAGGGAAGCTACTTGCTGCCTATACCTCAATTTCCCCTTTGGAAAAATGGGGAGGCTGGGCATTTTTTTAAAATTGCCATGCAAATGAAGCATGTGAGACAAGAAAAAAAAACAGCCAAAAAATCATCAGCAAAAAGTCAATTACCACCTATTTTTAACTTTGTTTAGACAGACACAGTGGAAGGAAAGTTGCATTCCCTAAACACAGCCATCCGGCCACTTGCCCCTGGCTCCTGGGCACCCCACAAAGACAAGTGGTAAAAAGACACTCTCCATACACTCTATAATTAGAAGTGATACGTACCACATTTGGGTTAAAAGGGGGTGTAATCTTCTTATTAATGAGATCATCCCAGTTAATTGGGGAGAAGAAGATGTGATTCTTAATCTCCATCTGTTAAGAGAGAGAAAAATAGATTAATTCAGACCCAAGCTAATGTGAACAGTATGGCCCAGTCATCCTCCCGCACTGCATGTGGGCACTGGCCAGTTCGCACTTACAAAGTCCTCCTTGGCACCAAGTCTCTTTGTCCTGTCCTTCTGCAAGAGGCCTTCCAGAAGATGTCTAGCTGAGTTGGTAATATTTGGCTTCAGCTGCAAGGGTTTGTTCAAGATATTGTCGTACATTTCTGCGGTGTTCCTGCTGTAGAAGGGTGGCTGTGCGAAGCAGAAAAGGAGGAGTTAACGAGGCTGACAGGCAGGCATGGGGTTTCTTGTAGGAAAAGGTCGAGTAAGCTAGTTTGATCTGTCATGAAGGATTTGTTGCTTACCAAGCCATAAAGCATCTCATACAGGACTGCTCCAAGGCACCACCAGTCCACAGTCCGGTCATAGGGCTGCTTATGGAGAACTTCAGGAGCAAGATACTGTGTAAGAGAAGGGAAAGAGCCATGTGAGCCATAGGGATCTTTACAATCAAGAAAGCCTCCCCATTCATGAATGAAAGCAGCTTACTGAATCCCAGCAATATCTAAGCTAAAGGTAAGCTACAATATATTTACAAACAGGCAGATGGCTCGAGACCTGCTCTCTCCTGCTCAGCAAGCTCCATATGTCCTACATGTCCTCACTGGCAGCCCTATTATTAGAAGGCCCATAATGCCCCCTGCTCATGTAACCAGCCTTACAAACACATGGGAGAAGTCAGTTTTCACTGATAAGAACAGCTCTTGCTGTCGCTCAGAGTGGGGGGCTGAGGGCTGGCCGTACCTCTGGTGTGCCGCAGAAGGTGGAGGTCGTGCCATTGTGCTCTATGTTTTCTTTGCAGAGTCCAAAGTCAGTCAAGACAATGTGCCCCTGTGAATCAAGCAGGATGTTCTCTGGCTTCAAGTCTCTGGAGGAAGAAATGAAAGATAAATGTTAGTTAGAGAAGGTGCAGTGAGAATATTTTAGTGAACTTCTCTAAAAAGCTGCACCTAAGTCACCACAAAATATTAAAAACAATTCCAAGCTCCTACTGAGCTGAACTTTTCAATGCTTATTTAACAAAGTACGTGTTTTTTTCTGTACCACAAACTGAACAAGGCTGCTCACCGATAAACGATGTTCAGGGAGTGCAGATAGCCCAGTGCACTGGCAATTTCAGCAGCATAAAATCGGGCTCTCGGCTCCAGGAAGCAACGCTCCCTCTGGAGATGGTAGAACAACTACAGGAGACAGAGAGAACAAAGTTGTGTAAACGGCGCCAAAGCCTGTTAACAATGCACTTAATTAGACTCAACATATATAGCAAGGGAGAACAATAGCAGGAAATGGCCTAAGGATCCTTTGGTAGTTCAAAACTTGGCAGGCAGAAACACTGAATCTAGTAACTTCTCCCCCATGACTTTTCCCCTTGCAACTTTTTTTGTATTTAAAAGGAAGAGTGAAAATGTCTACCCTACCACCACGCACATGATAGGAAATACTAATAATTTTCTTACTGCTTACCTCTCCACCATTGATGTAATCCAGGACAAAATACAATTTGTCTGCAGTTTGGAAGGAAAAGTGAAGCCCGACCAGGAAGGGGTGTTTCACATTCTTCAGCAAGACATTGCGCTCTGACATAATGTGCTTCTCCTGAAAACATCAGAAATCCATTAACATTGAGTACACTTGCTTAGTGGTAGCAGCAAAAATGTTTTTGATGGACATTGCAATGGCAATGTGAAGGGCAGCTTACCTCCTTCTTTTTAAGAATTGCTTTTTTCTGCAGGACTTTAACAGCATAGAAATGCTCTTCTGCCTTATGTCGTGCAAGAAGGACCTGAAAATGCATAAAATTGCAGAACTGAGCAATACTGAAATACAGAACAACTTGTAAACACAACCAGCAACAAGCCTTTACATTAGCTGCTGAGCACTGCCACATCCCTCTGGTTCAGTGTGCAAGCCCTTTGATGGAAATGCCTGACACTGTTACCATTCTGGCAGAATAACCTAGCCCAAAGATATTACATCCAGCTTCTTTCTCTTCCAAAAGCAAAGTATATCTATTCTTCACAGCACTAGTGGTCTGAATTCCCTGGCTCTTCTATGACTCATTCAAGTGCAGTGTCCCTGCTCCCTCTCCCTGCACTGGATGTGCTCAGGTTTGGTTTAAGTGACCACCATTCACCAGAGGCAGTACAAACCCCACTCTCCGGTATTCCATAGAAGAGCTCAAGAGTAAATAAATTTAAATGAAAATAAAGTTACGCTTACCTTCCCAAAACTGCCTTTTCCAATCACTTTTAAGAAATGAAAGTCTGATGGTTTGGCATGTGGGTTGGATGATGGGCCGAGATTGATCTGCTGTGAAGGACTGGGCTAAAAAACAGAAACCACATTCATTAAAACAGTTCAGCAGTGAGAGTCCCAACAATTTATAATTTTTAAAAATATAAATGAAGTGACCTTGAAAATATTAACACTCTTATTGCCACTGAAACTTTATCTTAAACTAATAGGTACTGCCTAAGAAGAGTCTAACAACCATAGCTTACTTAAAAGTGCTTGAAGTCTTAGACACATTCCATAATGAAATAACTCATAACACTTTTTAAACATTTCTTCTTTATGTTTGAAACAGAAAGTTTCAGTCTAACCTAATTATTCTTTTTTGTTTACATTAGTGTGCTATTATGAGATTGCACTAATGCAATACGCATGATGCTAATTTTGCTACACTTCTATTAGTGGCCGAACTGATGTTCTAAAAATGTCACACTGAGTAAAATCTACTTACCGGAGGAGAAGGATTAGCATTCATAAGTTCAGGCTCTTGAGGCTGAGAGATTTTCAAGATAGACTGAACTTCAGGGCTGCAAGGATAAGAGCACACATGATTAGGAGTTACCAGGAGCAGCACAGGCAGATCTTTCCGCCAGAGGGCAAGCACGTATCGCGGAAGAGGAGTTCTGGTTGAGCCTACTACAGAAGCCAACCAAAACAATCTATTTGATTTAAAGAGTAAAATTTTCGAGTGACAGTAAGTTCCATCATACCAAGAATTTTATATACACTCTAAGTACAACACAAAATAGGGACATGTCACTAGAAATCTCTGACTTACTTATTCCAAACCCAGCTCATGGAGATTATTGCAAAGTGACTAACACCTCAACAAGACAAATAAACTCTTCAGTAATGCCGGAGGAATTACAGTAAGCAAACATTATTTTTAAACTAGATCTCGCAATATCTAGTGATATTTGTGACTGAAACCCCCCCAAAATTTCTGATACTTACTGCTTGCATGCATAGGAGTTGGTGGCTATCTTCTGAATGAAATCGTTTAGTCCCATTCTTCTCTGCTTCATGAAAGCTATAAAGTAAAAGGAGAAACAAAATCGTTAAGCCACCCTGATAGAAAAATCACAGCCCCTTGAGCATCTTCGAAGAAGTCCCCACGCCGCTCACCGATGAGGATGGCCACCATCCCCCTCATCTTCGAGTAAGTTAAGGTAGGACCAGACGCCTCAGCTGCTTTCACGGTCATTTTGAAGCGAGAGAGGGATACACAGCAAGAGCACACTACCACCAGCTCCCAGCACCGCAGTGACTTGGCGGAGCACCCGACGGCGTTTAAATGGCAGCGGTGATGGGCGGGACCGGGGCGGGGCGGCGACAATCGCGCCCCCCTCGACGTCCTTTGGGGGACAGCCAGTGGCCTCCTCGGGGGACGTCGAGGGTGGGAGGGGAAGGCAATCGTCGCTGCCATTACCACCGCCCTACCCTGGGCACAACCCTCAGGGGAGCCTCCACACAGTACCCCCGCAGGACCTTGCCCCAGGATGCCGAGCATCCACACGCAAACGAAACAAATCCCTTTTTTTTTGCTTGACAGCAAACTCCCGTAACCCCGGCTCTCTCTCTCTCCCCCTCCCCTCCTTTTTTTATCCGGCCCTATTTATTTTACGGTTGTATAAAGTTGAAATCTGGCTCTGTCTTTAGGACGACCACCTCTTCTCGAAAGTGTGGGTGGCCCCCCACCACCCCGCAGCCTGCGTCCGCTCCCGGTCCCGCCGCACCGGCTGAGCGGCGATAAGGGACGCTGACGTTTCCCTGAAGGAGCCGCAGTGACTCAGAAGAACAAAATTTCCTGCCCGGTTTTCAATAAAACAAACAAATGTCCCTTCTGTGCACTGCCCTTATCCTGGCTGGGACATAACTAAAAGGAAAAGAGAGGGAAAAAAAAGGGTTTTTTTTAATGCCAAAAAGGGAAACAACGGGGAAAAATAATCCGTTCCCTGAACTTGGAGGAGAGCGCAGAAATCTGCTTCTAGAAAAGCTGGGGAGATGACCGAAGGCTGGACAAGTGCAGTAACGGGGGATGGGGGGAGAGAAAGGGAAACAGCCCCGCTCTGCAGATTTTGTTTTTACTGTACACGGTCATTTGGGAACACCGTGTACCCGGGATTTAATGGCTCAGTCGATTCCCTGCGGGCGCGCCGGGTGCACACCGGGAGCGCTGGTGCATGCACGACGCCCAAGGTGAAAGGATGCAGCCGGGACCCTCCTCCCGGGGGGCGCGGGAAGGGGCAGCGAGGGGTACCACGGCCTCCCGCCAGGCTCCCCCGCCGGGGCGCATCCCCGCCCGCAGCCCTGGCACGGGTGAGGCGCGTCCGGGGGCTGCCGAGCTCCTGCGCCCTACAGGCGGCTGGAAGTTTCCACCCGACGGGGTGTTATTCATGCGCGTGTTTCGCCTCGCTGTCTGAACGAAGGGCGCTGGGTTGCGGCCAGCGGCTCCAGCTGCAACCTGCCCCCATCCTCCTCCCGCCCGGAGACCGTCTTTTTACTTTTTTTTTTTTTCTCTGTACCCGCTGCTGCTGCTGCCTCCCCCCACAACCACTGCCGGCCGCTGGGTGGCATCCCTTGGCGGCTGCCTGCACCCTCCGCCTCGGGGGGGATGGCAAGCACCGCAGCACGGCAGCCGTCAAAGGCAGCAGCTCACCTTGAACAGCAAGATGGATGACCCGGAGGAGAGACCTCTGCGAGATGGGCACAGGTCTTTCAAAAGCGCTGCAAAGGCGTTATAGGGAAAAAGCAAAGAGGGAGGATTGCCGGCTCCGCTCCGAGCCTCCGGTGTCCTTCCCGGAGCAAGAGGCCCTTGCCCGGCCCCGCCGTCCCGGTTCGGGGAAGTGGAAGGGAGCCGGCGCCAGGGAAGGAAGCGGCGACGGGAGAAGGAAATGCGGACTGCAGCTGGCAAGGCTCTAGGTTCTCCCACTTGTGGCTTTCCTCACTCTGTTACACACAGAAATTGCCACTCTCATTAATGTAAGTGGAGAACAAAAAAAAAAAATTCACACAATAAAGTTTGGGATTTAAAACTATCCTCAAAAAACCCCGCTTGACAGATTGAAAGAGAGCCAGACAGTTTTCTCTGCCCCTTCGTACTGTTTTCAGAGTACTGCTGTTAAAAACCACCCGAGATCACAGTTTGGAGGGTCACCAGAGTCACCGTCCCCTGCCCTCTGCCCCCCGGCATCTCCAGGCTACATGACGATGCCCCCCGGCACGTTCGTGCCGGCTGCGCGTAGAGCCAAGCGGCTCCCAGCCCCCGGGCAGTCTCCGGCACAGCCCACCCGCAGTTCTGCACAGCTTGCCAGAGGCTGACACCCACTGCCGTCCTCCCGGCTCAGCCGCAGCCCCCCACGCCGCCCGCAAGCGCCCCCGCTCCAGCCGGCTACACCAGCGCCCTCGCCCCCGCTCTGCGTCGGTCTTTTTGCAAGAGCTCCGCTGCTCTCGCCAAGTCACCTGGCTTCTGTTCGTGCCAAGCTCTGCCTCGGCTGTCCCCCGCACGCACCCGCCTGTATCCCACGGTGCATCGCTGCGCGGGGACCCCGCTGCTGGGAGGGTTCTTTTCCCCGTGGAGAACAGTTCTCCTGTCAGGGCGGAGCGGTGAACCCACCTTTCAGCGACGACTTCTCCTCTTTGCCCCTCATCTTGCTGCCTGCCGGGACCCCGGGCGCGGCGCGGCGGCGCGGAGGCTGTGCCTGGGCTCCCGCTCCCGGCCGCTGCTGCAATCCCGAATAACTCCCCTTCCTGGCCGGGCGGCCCGCAGGCAGGAGGGAGGCGGCGAGGGCAGTGAGGCCGGCCGGCGCTCCCGCTGACCCCTTTATGGACGCACTATCGAGGGCGGCTGACATGCGGGAGCGTTATAAAGTTCAGCACGGGCCGCCCCGCACACTCTGCCCCGTTGCAACATCACCCTCAAAATTACTGTAATCAGCGCGCACACAAACACACGCACGGGCGGAGCGAGGCGGGGGGGCCGCTCCGGCCCTCCCTGACCTGCCGGCCGCGGCCGGCCCTGCCCCACGGAAGCTTGCGCTGCCCACGCTCCGCGGNGCCTCATAGCAGCGATGTTCTTAACGTGGAAGGGAGGAATGCCACCCAAGGGCCGAATTATTATTATTTTATTAATTGAAATTAATGCAGCGTTTTAAGCTGAATTGGGTTCTCCAAAGCCCGGAGTGTCCTAAAGTTGCATTTTTAAACTTTTCCTTACAATGACGGCAGCAAGCCTCAAGAGTTAAAAGGCATGAGAGAACACAAGAAAGGAACAAGTAATCAAAGATCCCATTTCTCAGATGCCAAGTCTTATAGGAAAGCATCAGACACCGTGAATATCTCAATAAATTGCATCAAAAATTTGTATAGACAATGGTTTAGGGCTGTACAGCTAAAAAGTAAATACAAGAAAAGAATAAAAAAATCAGTGATGTTCCATACTCATGTTACTCTTCTATCTCAGCCTAAAAAATTGACAAACTGTCCTGAAATTCTAAATTAAGAGTTTTTCAAAGCAAAATGAATAATAATAAAGAAGGTAGATGCTTAAAATAAAAAGGAAAGGGAGACTCCACAAACAGAATATTAAAAATTTATAAAACTCTTTGCCCCAGGATGTGCACAGTCCAAAAGAATGGGTGAGTTCAAGAACGGATGGACAAATCAGTAGGAAAAAACCACCCAAGATTTAACTACACAGGCAGCATGTCTGACCTGAAATGTTCCTGCACCATAAATTCCTGTGAGCCAGGGATGGGTTGAAGCATATCCCTGAATAGTTGCCTGTTTTTTCCTTCTCATGTAATATTGCAATATTAGATAATGATAACTGACCAGCTAACCTGCTACCCCAGACTGATCTACACGGACTTTGGGCCCATACTGACCTTCCAACAATCTTATACTGCACTTCTGAGTGGCATGATACTGTTTTATTAGTACCAGAAAACTCCAGGGACTGCTGCTCACTGGCAAGAAGGAAGAGAACTGATTTTTTTTGTAACCTAATGTGAAGCATTTGGCTCTGCCGAGTATATGTATTCCATGTAAAAGTAGCACTAGGTAAACAGATGCTCATCAAGCTCTTCACCATGACAGCGTTCAAAACAGGGCCCCGCATCCAGGCTGTGAGAGATGCAGAAAGACACCGACTCTGTTGGAACCATGGGACACTTAGGCAGACGGCAGAGCAGACACAACATGCTGGCTTACTGGTATGGGTCACCCCAGGGTCCTGCTGACTCAGAGATTGGGACATACCTGAAGTAAAGCCAGGAGGGATGTGAATTGATTTATCTAAAAGAACAAACAGCAGCTCATCACTAGCGTGGGCCTGTATTACTCAAAGCACTTCAAAGCACATTCAGCAGTGGTTGAGATGTGTAAATTCATTTCCCTAGAAAAGCCTCACTGTTTGGAGGGTTCATTCATCTGTGGTGGCAGGCAGGTGTTAGTCCTGCCTGACACTGTTTTCAGGGCACACAGAAACTTCTCCCTCTTGCCCTTCAGGAAGGTCAGAGGCTTCAGCAGCCCACATGGTAACTGGAACCTGTGAGCTCCCTTCCGATTCTGTACCAGTCCTTCTTGTCTGATGTGGAACTCAGTGCCTCAATGCTTCAGGAATTCAAGTCTCTGATAGCTTCTGAACTTCAGTTTGGCAATGAATTCAATGCTGAATAAATGAATTCCTGCTTGCTTATTTTGCTGAATCAAGACCTTAGGATGCAGCAGGTTCCTAGAATTACTTGGCTGACTCTGGAAGGAAACTTTTTCAAATTCTGCAAATATTTTCAGCAGTATTTGGCTTTGGGTTAATTAAATGAAGTTCAAGGTTTGAACTGCAGGAATGACACAACCCCCGACTACAGAAGACAATGGCACTCCTTAACAGCATCTGTCTTCTGAAGCAAAATTTCAGAAGCTTTTATTTTCCTCCTGTAAATCCTGAACAAAAGTCTCCCACCTTGTAATTAAGGTTTATGTGCAACAGCCAAAACTTTCAGTCAAGACCTTCAGGCTGCCCCCATGAATGGTGTCTATGAGTAGCAGCAAACAGATAAGGAACTGAGTAACAGCTTTAATAACAACACCAACAGAGATTTTAAATCAGGAGCTTTTGAATGCTGTCAACAGGTCTGCTAGACATTGTGTTGACAGGAGTTTTATTGACTGAAGCCCCTATTGATCTGGAAACATCTAATTGATTTCAGTGTCATATTTTTTGAAATACAAATTTGGAACATCTTTTATTTCCCTTTTCTGATGCTTACAGAGCAGGTTTACTGCATTGTCAGTAAGAGGCTTTAGTGCCAAGGGATTATGTTCACAGGATCACAGAGTGATGCAGGGCTGTGCTGAGAAAAAAAAGTAATTCCCATCCTTGTAGAAACCAGTGGAAAATTACAGCATTCTTCAGATGAACTGACCTCTAGTTAAAATAGCTGATAAACAATGCCCTGACTCTATTTTAGTTCCAGCACATGGATTTGAGTCTAACGCAGTTGTTGTCACTGTGACTTTATGAATAAATGTTGCAGGTATTTCAGCCTGTAGCAGTCAGAGAGGGATGACTGCAGAAAAACCATATTTGTATGCCTTCCTCTGAGCATGTCTTCCTGGGAGTGTACCACCCCAAGGTTAGTAAAAGTCTTTGCAATATTGTGTAGTCCGTCTAGCTTAGAGTCCTCATAAAACCGCACTGGATGACAGATACTTAAATTCATTATTGATATTACGGAATTTAATGTGCTGTGACTGCATAGAATCCGGTCTTATCAGAACTGAATAGTGCTAATATAGAAAAGGAGGTGAAAACATATGATGGAAAAGTGATGAAAAACAAGTCGTGAGAAAAATGAAGGTTCTTAGTGATGCTATGAGTTCAGTCTGCTGGTTTCCTTTGGTCATGAGGCAGCCTTATGTGAGGAGCTCCAGAATGAACAGTGTAAGCATATACTGTCAGCTGACTCCTACACTCAGACTTTTTCTTCCAAATCTTTGGTTTTTAAAGGATAATAGCAGAAGGGCATTTAGGCATTTTCTATCAAGGACATAATGTGAACAAGTTTCCTTGCACATCTTGCATGAAATAGATGTGCTGAAATATAAATGTCAGCTGAACTAACCTAGCTATGGGGTCATCTTTTTTTCCCTTATCTCTTCATCTAGTGTTCCACTAGGTGTTGGCTACCATGATATCTCAATGTCCTTTAGGTGTATTACAAAACCCACATCATCATGATTGACATCATCATCAATTCATTATCTTAAAAGAAAAGATCTCTTTAAGCCTGTAAGTCCACCAGCAACATTGGAGATAAGGTACTCAATGATGTAAATAGTGAGAGAATTTGTCAAAGAGAGGATTTTTTGCTAGAGAGAAGTTCAGCTGGGTCCTAACTCAAAACAAGTTCAGTTCTGGCAGTGTGGAAACAGAGGCCTGATAAAGGAAGATGCACACTGCCAGGTGTCAATGCTTTTCCTCTTGGTGATACCATTGTGTCTTTTCTCATTACACTGAGTTTCAATATTCCTTATTATTAGTAGGATGTTTTCTTTCAAGTGTTAGGTGTCCCAGGCAGAAGGATGCAAAATATGCATGCTGAATAGGATTTTATCTGTAGTGATTTGTGTTTAGTGATGTATAATTTTAGGAGATACTGGGTCGCTTGCATAACCCCAGATAAATATGGGGTTATTACAGTATTTCTGAGTGTAGATTAATTAGTCTAAGAGAGCAAAGGAAGAAGTGTTAATTTTGCCCTAGGTAACTGGTCCAAAATGGAGTAAAAATATTTATATATTCATTCATAATATATTTACTTTCCTTAGGTTTTGGTACTCAAATTAGGCACATAGTCACCAAAGGTACCCTCCTTGGTCAGAAGAGACAAATAAGCAACCTGAAGGCAACTCAGCACATCTGTGGCCTGAATCAGGCAGTGTCTACTGTTTAGTTGAAGGAGTTTGCTCTTGAAATCCACAGATAAGTAGAAGCTGATTTGAATTACAGGTGATTTTTTTTCTTATTACTGCATCTTTACATGTAAAAGATGCGGAATCACTTCAGAGAATCATTTTGTCAACATACGCTGAGAGAGCTGGTCATTTTATTCCTGATCTATGGGTATTTACGTAAAAGAAAAAATCCTGTGGCAAGTGTAAACACCATAAATGTTAGCCAGAGCCAGAGATTCCCAGCCTTAGTCCAGTTTAGTTATGGACTAAATAAGAAATACTTGTAACACTGTTATAACTCTCCATAGTGCTCCTCAAGGTTCAGCTACACATGTTGTCTTCCAGCTAGCAGCCCTGTGTGGTTGTGTGTTGCAGTGGATATACAAGACATACCAGTTTTCTTGAAATTAATTGGCATTATCTTGCCTTGCACTGTGCCTGATATAATCTCAGGGAGATGTGAAAATATTAGTTCCATTTTACAAAGGTGGGAATTGAACCACAGGGTAGACAATGTGTCTCATCTGAGGGAGATCTGTGGCAGAACCAAATATTAAATGCAGAGCTAACTTTCTCCCATGCTAGTATCTGGATTAAGATTACTGTACAGCAATATATAGTCCATATCTGCCAACTTTATTTGTGTAATTACATGCATTGTAAACAGACAAGTTTTGGATGGCAAGAGCCAGAGCAGGCACTGCAGGCATTTGCTGTACCTTGGAGGAATGCTACTGAGATATCTGATATTACTGTAGCCCTGGTTCCCTTCCCAGCAGGAGCCACCCATCACAGTGAAAAATGAGGGACTTGGAACGCTGGCACCTAAAAGGCTCTTATTCCAGGAAGGACCTGAATCTAGATTTGTGGGGAAGGAAGGAAATATAACCATATTCACATTGAACTGGCACCTGCCACCATCCAACATGTTGGAAATGCCAGGAAAGTGCTCTTCCCATGCCACACGATCACCAGAAAGAATATTACACTAAGACAAAGCTGTTTCATAGGCAGACACAGAAGGAAAAAGCCACAAACATTCCCAGCATTAATTTCTCTTTTTCATTTCCAGATGCCATTTTCAAGCCTGTTCAGTCATTCACTGCACTGTGAATCTCTTCGTAGTGTTCCAGTTAGTCCATTTTTTTTAACACCATAAGCCCTAAAGTGAATTGGAAATCTTTGATATGGGTTTTATTTACTTTGCTAGAAGTTGCCTTTAGTTTTTTGTAATTGCTTTGTGTGACTCTACAAAGAAAAGCTCAAGTGTTTTGTCCATAGATTTACTAGGCTTCAAGACTAAAAGAAGATGCTGGAACGTATAACCTGGCTCTCTGCGTAACAACTCTTGCATTTGCTGCTATGTATATCAGGTCCAACAACCTTGCCTCTGAGATTTCTTGTCTCTTCCTCTTAACTCATATTTGACTATCTCCAAATTTTCATCCAATTCAAGGATAAGAATCAGGAGGTTTGACAAGCACAGACACTCACCCATGTACAGTCATGCAGATGACCACAGGCTGTGAGTATATGACCTTTCCAGCCTTCAGCAAAGGCATCTGCACCCCTGTGCATCTGCATCTGCTCATCAGCACCCACATGGTGGGTGTTACCAACCCTTGGATCAGCTGGCAGATCTCCATGTGGGAGCTCTCATCAGCCAGGTGGTGAGCAGCTGGGCACAGCCTCTTCAGCTGGCACAGCTGAAGCTGGAGGCAGACATGTCCCAGCCCACTTAGTGGGCAAGGCATAGTGTCATTGATCTTACACACCTTCACTGCATTGTTATTTTAAACTTGTGAAAAAAAAAAAGGAATACGGATTTGCAAGTGTGCCATGCTCCAAGTAGTTGTGATACTTCTGTAATGCTCCCATCAGAACCTTAGAATATGAATTTTTTTTCACAAAATGCTTGCATGCAGGAATGGGGAAGGGCAGGTCTATCTGACTGGATTGCTGGTGAATGCAGCATGGCTGGTACATAATTCTCAGTGTGACACTAATCTCTGTACCCTCAGTGAGATGACCATAACACCTCTGCCTAGCTGAATATAATGCCTCAATCTTTCACATAAGACAGGCTTAATAACACTATAGAACTTTATTTTAGTGTTTTTTTTATAAAAGAAAGGACATGAGAAAGAGAATCAACCATCTCTATGTATTTTCAATAGAACGTCAGAAAAAAGGAGTCCTGGAACTCTGACTTGTTGTGAACATGCCTTAGCTTGTTGCAATATAGGAAACATTACTAAGCAGTTTGTATTTTGTTGACAGTGGAGTTCTTTAGAAAAACAGATAAAGTGGCAGGTGAAGAAATTAAAGCATAAAGAGATTAAGCAAAGTACTGTCCAATGAGATAGGAGGCTGAAAACAAGACTTTCTGCCTTTGGTGTTCAGCACTAGTGTAGACAAATGAACCACTGAGGGCAAATGTAAAGCTTGACTGCAGAAAGGCTAAGCATAATTTAGCTGCCAATGTAAGCGTAGCATTGTGGATTTCTCTGTAGTTATAGGGAACTCTCTTACCAGTGCTGTTATTCATGATTTTCACTCAGGAAAGATTTTCACTTATGCATGCTTTTATCCTTTTATGCTTTTAAACCTTCAAACCAGCAAATCTTAACAGCGATATTTTAAAGAATGAGGAGATGGGGAAGTTGGATGACTTGGGTCACTGTCATATGATGAGCTTGAAATAGAATAAACAATTTGTGAGGCTTGTGACTTTCAATCCCATGTTCAACTCGTTGGACATATAGCCCCCCTCCTACAAAGCAAAACTAGACAGCAGTTTTGCTCCTTTGGTGACTGACCCAGACTGACTGACT
Source organism: Ploceus nigricollis (assembly GCA_013399945.1). Lineage (NCBI taxonomy): Eukaryota > Metazoa > Chordata > Aves > Passeriformes > Ploceidae > Ploceus > Ploceus nigricollis. The sequence continues at coordinate 603,031 of VXBC01002292.1, forward strand.
CAAAAGAGTGATTTAAATCACAACTATTGGACTCAGGATCAAAGTCAAATTCTGTCTTCTCCCAAGTTTCATGAGGTTTGAAAGTAGCACTCTGTTTTTTACCTGATCCACAGTTTTGAGTTCCTTAGTGCTTAGTGGCAGACAAGGGCCACAGAAAGGAAAGACATTTCTCAGAAAGGAAGAAGTGTTAGTGCCAGTGTTTGCGATATGAAAGTATGAAATATGCAATGATCTGCATATGCCAGATTCAGCTGAGTAGTAACTCTATATCTGCCTAATCCTATTTTGATTTCACTATATCTGTTTCAAAATGGATAGTACAGGATAGTAAAGTATGCTCAGCTTTGTCTGGAGATAGCATTGTGAAGTACTTTTTACAGACCACAGTTTTCTCATATTTAGTAGTATGTGTATATATATATATATAGCTGTGATTGTGCATTTAATTTAATACATATTTATTCTATCTTGTTTAACTCTGTTGAGCAGCATACACAGAACTTTTCAACTCTTTCATCTAGTCTCAGGTCACACTGATGAAAGGTCTGTAACTACTGAAACCCCAGAGCATTCGCCTTGATTATTTCAAGTATGTTTGTCTTTACGTGCTGCAACCTCAACTAGTGAACTTTCAAGCCACTTTGGCTGTGTGAGTTGAATCATAGAATAATATAAAATGACTCCTATTCATGCATTTGTGCTCACTGAAACATACTTATATGTACAGTAGTGACTGATGAACTAGTGAACATATTTGTTAAAAGCAGCTTAACAAAAAAATGTGTTTTGTTCTTGGAGTGGGGGAAAGTCTATTACAAGGTTAGAAACTGTGAGAACCAACATTATTTCATTAATGTAATGAGTGTTTTCTCTTTATATGCATTTTTATTCTCAGATGTGGTGTTTTTAAATATTGAAGAATATTATTAGACTGATACATCAGGTCCCTTGTTGTTGTATAAGCCTATTTTTGGCTGTCAGGAAAGGGCATAAACTTCTCTGGGAATTTCTCAGTATCTTGTGCCTTTAACAGTGTCTCTCAAGTCCTAATCCCTGTTAATTCAGGGATTACTTAGTTTTTTGCAAAACTATCAATGGATCACCTTGTGCAGCACAGCTATAAGATTCAAATTCACAAAAAAACGTATAATGAAGCTAAGCTTTGGGCATTCACTCACTTGCCTTTATCAAGATTGTTTTAAGAATATTATTTCATTTATTTCCATGTTTCTTTTGCTTTACTGATTACTTAGAAAAAAAATTGCAGCTAGTGTTTTAGGTCACCAACTGATGTTCTAGCACTGTCAAAGACTGTGAGACATCTCTGAATGGTATCTAACATGAACTATTACTGGAGATGAGGTCCTGGACCATGAGAACCTTTGCTTGGAACAAAGAGGCATTTCAAATGCTCTTTAAGCAATTTAAGAATGATAAACTGATTAAAAACTATTTTATCAATATATTACAGCTATCGACTTGTAAAAAGTCCTGTTTCATAAGATACAGTCCTTTTCACAGGAGGTCTTGAAATAGATTTCAAAATCCCATTTTACTCTGAATTGGCTCCACAGGAAGAAATGTAGGCTTCCAGGCTATATGCCATCATCCACGAGCATGGCTCAGCATCCTGACACTTCTGTGGGGCCAGCTTACAAGAAATGTGGAACTGCTGAGATGCTGAATTCTTTTCACAACGTGAAATGTTTAGACTGCTAAGAATGGAAAAAAGAAAGAAAAGGGAAGTAATGTGGGAGTGTGTGGGGAACTCCATATAGAAAGAGGAAGTATCGTGTAACTGATCAGGAAATGGGTACAAAGCATGTGTTTTGGTAGTATTTTCACTTGTTTTGGGAGCATTTCCATAGAGAACTGGAATCTGGCCCTGCGTTTAGGTATTACTTCACTCCGGAGTGAAAGGCAGGCACTAATCTGGAGTGAAACACACCAGCTGTCAGCCTTTGCACATAGCAACACGGCACAACAGCTGAAGGCAGGTCGCACAAACACAACATCCCACGGAAACAGCAGTGTTGTAGAGCCATTCTGGGCTGCAAGAATCAACAAACAATGCTCTGACTTCTATAAAAAGACAAAGCTATTTCCAGGCTGTATTTTCTGAGAGGAATTTGTTCTCTTTTACCTCCAAAAACTCTGGGATACATCTGTGCTACGAAAACTCCAGGGAAATATGCACGGCAGCAAGGTGCGAACATGACAAAAGCCCTTTTTGATCCTTCCTGCCAAGGCATTTCTTTACCATGCACAGATTTGACAGGATAGAAATTTAGCCCTCATCTTTCTGTAAACATTATCTAGTCTGGAGTACACTGCCAACCCTTGTGATGTCAGGGCTGTTCACTCTTTTGGTTTTGTCATATGATTTTTTTTTTCCAGAACCCAGGAAAAAGTCCAAAAATGTGGTAGTTCTTCTTGTGTAAAGTGAAGTTCTGCTTATTCATTTTCTCTTGAGCAAGTTGCTGTTAGTCAGATGTTTGCAGAGCTGTGGGGAGGGTAGTGTACTGCCCTCAATGCAATGAAGTAATTTTTAGAGGAAGTCCTTGTATGGACAATTTGTTCATTGTTTTGGAAGACTTCAAATAGCATTTCCAGGAGGGCCAATTCAAATTCCAGATTTTATTCCCCTTATTAAGTCATTCCTCAGTCAGCTGGCAGAGGCGAGCTTGGGTATGCTGGTGCAAGTAAGCAGCACAGAAAGCTGAGACAAAATCCCTAAGAGAGGGTATTTTGGACCTTCCACTCCAAAACAGGAATGTAATTCTCCTGCAGACTTATAAAGGGACTGAAATAAATGAAAGATATATTTCAAAGGCTGTCATCATAAAGCTCCTGAGCAACATGCTCAATGATATAGAGCAAGACAATTATTTGGACTCTTTTTGCCATTGGCTTTCCCCTCTCTGGAGAATGAAACTTCTTAACTTAAATGATTTCAAACTTGACCCATTCCCATTTGCTAAGTAGATCACATTAGCCTACATTTGTCTGGATCACAGTGTAACAGAAGTGTCATTGTGTAATTTCCTATACTGCTCCCTTTGGTCTTTGTCATGTCTTCTTTTTCAGCTTTGTTTTTGTCCTCTGTCTTCTTTCCAACATTTCCACTACTCCTTGGAGTGATATTTTTGCCTTAATCTGCTTCTTCATTTCACCTTCTTTTCTCTCTCAGGCCTTTCTTTCTTCCTGGCTGCTTCAAGTTGAAGCCAGCTCTGAAAGCAAGATGGTCAGCTACAGTAACCTTCAGTGGAACATCATGCGTACAAAGTCATCTTCAAAATAGTTTCAGATCATTTCTCATGTTTTTATTTCATAGGGTGAAGTCAAGTAGGATGTGGAAAGTGGGACAGTTTTGGCCATCCACCTCATGAAAGATGTTAAGAAGAGGGAGCCAGAGTGAAAGGCTATCAAGGTCCTAGTGCACAGGACCACTGAGGAGAGGCTGAAAAGCTGAACTTGAGGCATCTGGTGAAGAGGAGCATCTGAGCATGCATCTGAGCATCTGATGAAAAGGAGGTCAAAGGCAGTTGAACAGCAGCCTATGATTTCATGATCAAGAGCTACAATGACACCAGAACCAAATTCTTCCCAGTGGTGACAGAAGGTGCAAGAGGGGGCAATGGCAGCAAGATGAGTGTTCAACTTGGCCATTAGGAAACAAATTCCCCAGCTGAAGCATAGAACAGGCTGGGTACAGGTTGCTTTGAGAGCTGGAGGAAACTCTGTCCCTGGAGGTTTCCAAGCCTTGACCAGACAAAATCCACATTGACCTGCTCCAGCACTGATCACAGTCTGGCCTTGGATTGGGATGGGTGATCCATAGGGCCCCTCTAAACAACACTATAACATCAAAAACACGTATTTGTCCCCTCAAAACACTTAATGTAGAGTTCTTCGTGTTGTCCCTCCTTTAGCCGATCCCTCCTGAGATGGGAAGAGGAAGAATATATTTTTTCTTTTTTTTTAAAGTGAAGGATCATATAAACCAACTAGAACAGCTAAGGTAATTCTGGTAATAAGGAGAATACCTCCTTAAAATAAGGAGAAGAATACCTTCCTTCTCCAAAAAAAAAACTTTTGCTTTAAATGAAATACATCTCATGCAGATAGAGTGCCTTCAATTTTTACTCCCTTTCAAAACTACATTTGTGCAAGTGCTGGAAGATGTGCAGGCAGAACACAATGCTGAGGGCCCAGGAAACATGCCCAGCAGAGCAGAACCTGTACTTTCTGTTGTTAAAATTGTGTTGGAATTCTGATACATCTGTTATGCACTAACAGACCTAGGAGGAAAAAGTTTGTGTGCATGAAGAAATATCTGTGTCTCCCATCCAGGCTGGTCTTGAGCTTAAAGGTTATCTAGGTTATCTATAGAGCCCAGGCCATGGTAGGTCACTCTGATTTAGAATGTATACTCTCAGTTCTACAAACTGGTGCAGACACTGGTTTTTATTTTTAGGTAGACAAGTAGCCTTCTTAGTTTTAGTGGGATGATTCACATCCACGTAGTGAAGGTTCTAGAATGAACCTTCTTTATTTGTTGTTTCAATATTTGTGTCTTTTCTCTGAGTTATTCTAATGAAATCTTTGTTCAATTATTTTTTTCTCCTGGGGCTGTCTACAGGCATCCAATGTTTTTTTATGGAGAGGTGTTTCTTTTAAGGTTTCTAATTCCTTGGTATTAATAAATTCACTTATTTTTGCTGAGATGCTATAAATACTTTGTTTAGGACAGGTTGTAAGACACAGTTTTGCATTTTCTTTTAACATATTTGCAATATTATTTTTTGTCCAGCCATATTAAAAGCAACAGCAATTTTCCATCTGTTTTAATTTGCAGTAAATGAGTTTGTGCTGCTGTGTTTTACACAGACAAGAGCTTGTATTCTTCAGTAATTATTTCAAGACAATGCAGTTTGAATGATGTGAGAGACTAAATGAAAATGACAGCATATCTCAGGTAAACTAAGCTATTTGACAGAACATATTAAATTCTGATTATAATAAAAGGGTTTTAATTCATTTCCCTCACCACTGAACAGATTTACAAACCACCTTCTGAGAAGTACAGTACCAAAGCATATATCAAGTATCTGCTTGAGACTACAGAGGGTATCAAAGAGCATTGTGATTGTTGACACAATTTAAAATGAATCTATGCCAGTGACTGAGATCACACCCCTTGTTCCACAAATTCCTGAGAAGTGGGAAGGTTTCTGAGGTTTTCCAACAGTCTTAGACATCAGTCATTGCTACAGTTTACATGGAATAGTTTAAAACATAGTTTCTTCTCACATGAACAGAAGTCTCTCATCTCCTATGCAGGGGCTGAAGAAGCAGAAGGTGTCCTTGAAGAAGCTTTCAACTCTTTCCTGAGGCAATCGTCTGGGGACAGCCTGCCCTCTGCCTAGGGCCTTGAAAGGGAATTAGGGGCTAGTGCTTAGCAAGCCCGAGTTAGCCCTTCTCTCTTCTGGAACACATTTACCTCAGGGCATTTGCATTGGTGTGAAAAGGATGAAAAGTCTCCTCAGTCGGGCTGTTCTGTTACTTGATCCGTTTGTGCTGTGTGGTGCTAAGGGCTGATGGATTCCAGCATGCTGCTACATTGTATTCTGCCTTGGTTGGGGTTACTCTTTCCTGGACAAACCTCACTCACCCTTTGAGAAGTGCAGCCACACTGATTTCTCTTGCAAAATGTATTGCAGAAAAATATAATACAGAGAAGCTTTGGGCTACCACGACTAAAGAAAAAAATTGTATTTTTTCCCTGTAAGGAAGCAACATAAGCACATGCCCACTGTCAAGGTCACTTCTACAAGCAACATAAAAAAATACAGAAAATTATAGCAACTTTTCCTGTGGGATCTTCATTCAATATGACCTTTTAAATAAGCTTATTTCAATGTCTGTAAAATTCAAAGCAATAGTTCTCCTTGGGCAGGAGCCAATCAATAGAAATTAACAACCAGGATACCCCTGACACTCAGCTTCTGTGTTCTGTGCCACATTTTCCTAGAGCTTTACCCTATTAATCTTGCAACAAGCCACGCATTTGTGTGATGTATTGTTTAGCTGTGTCCATAACACACAAAAAGCTTGTAGATGATGGCCCCTGTACTGCTTTTCAAACATATGATACTCTCTTATAAGGCCTGAAGGTCTTACCAAAATGTAGATTTGTAGTGCTTACAACCACAACATAGGGAAACAGGACCTCAAACATAATAAAGACACAGTTTGCATACTGTCTGGAAGGGATACTGTGAAGGAAATGTTAGGGAAAGAGAAAAGGTCAGATCTGGATATGGTATCTCCTCATCACCATGCTATTTTCTCCAGTGATGTCTTTTTCATCTTCCTGCCTTCCCTTGCCTTCATCCCCCACAACTGCAGCAATGTAGCAGATCCTCTGGAAACCTCACCTAATGCTACACTCTGGAAGAAATCATCCAGAGCTCTGGTTTGGCCCATTTGGTGCTGACCTCCTTTACCATATAGTATGGTAGGTCAGGTGTCAGATTTATAAATCAACAAGAAAATATGCCAATTAAAAACAAATAAATTGTTAAACCCCACAAATACTTAGTTCTGTGTTATATCTGCAAGGGCTTGGGCTGTCCAAGAAAATGGTCATTGAGTATTCTTCACTACTGAGTATCTCCAAGAATAAGTTAAACCCAGCTCATCCAGCCTTCCTTCATAGTCAAGCGAGAGAAAAGGACACAGATAGGGACTGATTCTTCTCCTCCTCAGCCAGTTCTCCTGTGAGTCAGAAGAATGGTGTCTATTCTTTGTCACAAAAAACAGTGACAACTGTGACAGCACCACCCCCTTTGCAGAGGTCTGAAGTTGGAGGAAATTATGGTTTCGGTTTTTATTTGAGAAAAATTCTTCAAGCTACAAGCGCTGGAAGCACAGTTTTTCACAGAAAAATTTAAAATGTGAAGTCATCACAGATCTTCCATATTGCAGCATCTGAGTCTCCATGGAGTTCTGTTTCCTGCCTGACACCAGTGGCTGAAGGATCAGCTCAAGGTTGTGCTCCAGGTAAATCTGGAAGGACTTCCCATGTCTTCAATCCAGACTGTTACATTTCTTTTTTAGTGCAAGTTCAGTATGACACAAAGAGAGACAGGTATATTAACTGCAATTAAGCTTTATTAGACCTTTGATCTTCTACCATGTTGTAACGTATAAATTAATGCATTAAAAGAAAAATCAAATGTAAAATAATTCTTTTCTCTAAGTTGCAAAGCTGAATTTCAAGCTATGCCTTTAGAGCACTTTCATCACATTTTTAATTGAGCTAGCTTTTTTGTTAGGAAATAGGGCTATATTGGAAAAGATGAGGGGAAAGTAGAAAAAAAAGCTGATGTTTCATTAAACTGAGAAGTGCCATGGGCATGAAATTGTAATCTTTACAATTGGCAGTTGTGTCCTGGCAGAAGAGTCCTTAAACTTCAAATACTCTGGGACGAGGTCCCAGATTAGTAAGCCACGAGCACTTTTTCTGCTTTAACTGAAATTAGCCTGGATACCCAATTAACACGGGTAAGAAAAAGAACAGCCAGCATCCTCATCTCATCACCACTGCCAAGAAGTGGTGCCTAAATACTGTATTTTTAACTGGGTCATTCCCCAGATGTGGTTTCACATGTAGCCAGCTGTGGACTTAGCTGAGAAGACAATAACTTGGTAGTGAAGACAGAGCAGGGGCGAGCAAAAGGACATTAAGAGCTCTCCCACTGCACACGTAGCTCATAGTGGGGTAATCGCTGGCTTAGTGCACTTCAGGCAGAAGAAAACACCACTCAAATTAGTTAAATCAGCTTCCCTCTGTGGAGTCCTATATTTTTGAAAGAAAAAATATTATAACTATAGCTACCACTGCTTAGGAATCAGTGTTATTTGCAACATTCACACACTACCGTGAGGTCTCATGACTGATTGAGCGTGTTTAGCTAATTAAATGTATTTCTAAACTTGTTTCATAAAAGTTTATCATCTAGATCAGGATTTAATGTCTATGCATAGAAGCCAAGACTGGTTATAGGTCAGGGGAATTAACCAAGAGCATTAAGCATTCAGAATTAAAGCAAGGAAGTGAAAGATTTCCTCCTAATGGGGACAGAGGCTTCTGGGATTTTTCCCAGGGGGACAGTTGCAAAAATGGCAAAGGAAGCAGGAAGAAAATCCCTAAACATCCAAGTGAAATCTGCCTCAGGATCTTCTGTCATGTTAGGAGCAGTTTATGTTTACTGGGACTTTTGCACTGTGTAGTCACAGCATTTTTAGGGGTAATTTTTTTCTTGGCATAAATGCAGTTCTAACATGTCATCTAACCACAGCACCAACAATCCAAGTTAATCTGGTATACTTTCCATTTGTAAATAATATCTAAGCTTATGATTAGGCAAAGGGAAATAAAGACGAAAAAAATACACTAAAAAAATTCCCCATCCCTCCAAAAAAAGCAGAACTCCAAGACATAAAGGAGACAGAGTAAGAAGAGCACATGTGAGCTCAACATAATTTATTCTATGCCAGAACTACTGAGGCTTCTCTTTGTGCACAGCTCAGTTCTCCTGCATACAGACCAGGGGTCACTGAGTGGCCACTTTTGCCCTCAGATGCATTCACAGGACACTTGCTGTAGTTAATGAGAGCTCTGCTCACACCACAGGTCAATGCTGAGACGTGTCTGACAGCTCATTAAACAGATCTGCTGGAATTCTGTTGTTTCTCCTCACTGTGTCATGGCATAATTCCTCTGGAGCCTGTGTGCTGCACATTGTGCACTGCAGCCATGCACACAAGTGAGGCAGTTGTTGTTTTTGCCCAGCAAACGCTCAGTGGGTGAGAGCCTGCATCTCATTTTGACATGAAAAACATCCTTCAATCAAGCTTGGCCTGGAGACAAAGCACTTCAGCCCAGAATAAAGGTGCATCAGAAGCAGAGCGCACTGCCCGCTCAGCCCCACTGCCCGCCCTGCGGCACGCCACCCGTACCTGTGTCGTCACCACCCCAAAGGGTCCTGGGCTCCGGCTTGGGCAGCAAATCTCCCTTGCTCTGGGGGTCCTTCATCTGAAAAACACAGACAGAATACATGAGGTCATGAGAGCTTTCTATTGAGGTGGGTTTTGCTTTACAACACTTGAGACCAAAATTATTTTCCATCTAAAGTGCGTATTTCAGGCGACAGTGCAAGGCCCCTCTCCAGCTGTTTCTATAATCAGGGATAAAGTTATGAAGTGTGAGGTACTGTGATCTTTCAGAAAAGAAAAGGGCCCTGTGAGTCACTGTATTTTAAATTGCATTTTTCCATTCAAAGTATGTGTGTGTTGATTTTACACTGTGGACCAGATGGTCCAGCACCATTCTCCTGCCTTGGCCCTGCAGAGGTAGAGGAAGGGAAAGGAAATGGTGGGCAAGGTCCCAGAGGGTCTGTCTCCTGGCATGGAACTGTTTGCAGAGAGCTACTTTGCCCACTTTCTTTCACAGCAGGGACAACTTTAACAGGGGTGGGATTTGGTGTAGGGGATGCACAGGTGCAATCCTTTCACATATCCTTGGGATATCGCCAGTGTGGGAGCTGCAGACACATGTTCCCCTTCCTGATTAACACTTCATCCTCATCCCTGCTATTGCAGTGCCTCTAACTGCTTGCCCCCTAGACCTCTCACTCACAGATGAGATTTCAATCAGAGTTGTAGAAGAATTTAGAGAACTAGGAGTGTGACTATCCTCTGTCACCACTTTGATAAAAACTCTGACCTCAGTGGTGCTGTTTCTGAGTGATAACCTGAGTGTGAGGGTGAAGCCAGTCATCAGGATTACACCATTGCTAACCCTATCTGCCCCAAAGTACTTCCCAGGCTCTCCATCCTACTGAAACGCTGCATCCAGCGTTAGCATGGGAAGCATCAGTCAAACAGCAAATAAAGTGCTGCAGAAGAACAAGGTAAAGATTTCCCACTGGAATTTTGGCTTTTGGTAAAGAGTTCTGGTGTCCAAAGACAGGAGAAGTTTTCTTGTTCGCATCAAAACCTAAGTTCTTCATACAAATTCACTTTTCTCAAAGTCTGCAGTCCTGACAGATTGAGTAGTTTGTTAGTGTGGGTCTGGAGTTCTGGTGGGCTGCTTATGTAAAGTTTTCAATTTTGCTGTTCTTTGTGTTGTTAGTCTTAGAAATACTTTCATTCAAAAGAGTCCCAGCTCAAATGGCACTTCACCCCCTTTACACACACTCTAAACAGGCATGAAGTTGTCTGGAAGATGCACAGGATTGCAAAACATTGAAAAGGTGGCTCGCTCTTCTGATTGCATATTTCTCATTATCTTTATTCATATAAGCACATGACAAATAGTATGGAAGAAATAGGCATTCAGGACAGCCATTGTTCTGGCTACTGTAAACCTCTTGTGAAACACAGAGCACACCAGGTACAGAAGTGACACGAATGGGTAGGAAACCTAGTTTGAAATAGCTTGTGGAACTGCTTTAGCACTAAGTGTGCCCGCTTTAATTGTGTATGATACTGCTAACAAATGCATCCATTTCAATAATTTTGTTAATTTACTTTTTTTTCTCCTTTAATTTTCCCAGAATTATCTGTATGTACAGTGGCACTTGAATCACACCTTCCATTCTTATGTCTATGCTTCCATTTCAGTTGAGGTTCTTAAAACCTGTGGCTGCCTTGAAAAGAGCCCCTTTGTTATTGTATGCATAATGTTTCTTTTGTATGCTTTCCTGGATTATGTTCACATACTACCAATTCAGTAGTTCAATTTTATAACAGTTGCACTGAAGAAGTTTTTCTTTTCATTTGTGGCAGTGAAATGCTTATCATGTTGCTTGTAAAATGGTGGACTAAGTCTGTTTCCTAGTTGACATTGCTCAAGCCTAAAGTTCAGTGAGGGGAAAGGAGACAAATAATTTAATGTGAGTGGCCAGGTCTTTGTGCTATCTGAGTACACATAAACCACAGCAGATAAGACCTCAGCCGGTCAAATATTTTAAAACAATATCCATACCATACCGTATATAAGCCAGCAAGTTTTTTCATACCACAAAGCACAACTTCTCCCTTTCCACATTTCTTGTACTCCAGCAATGGGACCCTGAAAGACCAACTGCCCAGGTGAGAGGGACTGCTCCCACTAAGCCTTGTCCTAGGAATCAGCTGTGGAAAACTACATCCTTTGCTTTGCAAGAGGTAAACTATGTTGGAAGCTCTTTCTCTGAAGCAGCGTTTAACAGTACTAGACTACATTTTGAGTTTTCCCCAATCTCAGTGTCACTGGAAGAAGGTAAAGGGAAGTAGAAGTCAGGTCATATGTCAGTGCAAGCAACACTTAACTGGAAGTACTGATTTCGGCTGACGGTCAGTGCTTTATATATTTTGGGCAAATATGCCATTAATTAATTGCATGATCCTGCTTTTTCTTCTTTTAGAAAGTAAAAGGACATCAGTCTTTATAAATGCTTAATAAAATAGCAACTGCATCACTTCCTTCTCTGCTCCTTTTGACCTAGGCACACAGTTATTTTCAGCTGTAATGCCTCAGTGTGTCCTCAGCCTGGAGACCATCCCTAAAATAAAGGCTGGGAAAGAGACAGGGGAGGCAAACTAGCTGCACATTCTTGATGTACGAAAAGGAATGGGAAAGACTGTTGAAATCCAAATACTTCATGAGATACTCTGAAAAACTCATCTTTCTCATGGCAGCCAGTATGGGAAGGGTTGAGGGCATCCAGACATTCATACAAGCATCTCTGTGGGGAGATATAGTTGCTCAGTCTGGAGAAAGCTCTGAGGAAACCTTATAGCAGCTTTCAGTACATAAAGGGGCCCAAGAGGAAGGCTGGAGAGGGACTTTTTGCAAGGGCATATAGTAACAAGACAAGAGGGAATGGCTTTAAACTGGAGGAGGGTAGATTCAGTTGGATATTATCAAGAAGTTCTTTACTGTGGTGGTGTTGAGACATGGGAACAAGTTGCCCGGAGAAGTTGTGGATGCTCCATCCCTGGAAGAGTTCAAGACCAGGTTGGCTGGGGCCCCAAGCAGCCTGGTCTAGTGGAAAGAGTCCCTGCCTATTGCAGGGGAGTTGGAGCTAAATGATCTTTTAAGGTCCCTTCAAGCCCCAACCATCCCATGATTCTGTGATTGTGGGAGCCCCAAAGGAGCTGAGACCTGGGGAAATTGCTTCCTCCTTTGCTGTGATGTGGGGTCCACATTTCTTCACTGCACACAACGAGGTGCCGGGGGTGAAGAGCACCAAAAAAGGGAGAAAGAAGATGGTTTAAAGAAGACATGTTACTCTTTGAATAACAATGTTAGCGAGGCAGGTAGCACTTCTGGTCTAGAAGTGACCTGCGACTCTAATGCATGCGCTTGTAGAGGGATTGCTGCTGTTTAGCTTTCAGCCAGTCCTCACCTACTCTGCTGAACCAAGAGCCAGAGAAATGTGGTTTGCAAAGGCAATTTAAACTCTGAAGCCTAATTTACACATCAACATTGTTAATTATTTCATTTCTGAACATCTTAACAGCAAGAGCTCATTATTGGCTTCATATTCTGTTCACTTGAAGGTTCATCAATACCAACAGTGGAAGCAGAATATATTATCTAGACCAAGTACCACAACCACTTTGTATTAGAAAGAAAAGATGTTGCTCATTGGTACAAAATGATACTCATTTATTAAACTGTCTGCTTTCACTGCTGTTTTCTGGAGTCCTGTAGAGGATCTACCTTATTCAACAAGACATAGCCTCAGGATCCAGCATATTTTTGCCACTGGGATGACAATGAATATCCTGGTTTTGCTTGAGGTTCCCAATTATACAAATAAGTCACTGAATTCATTTGACAGTTAACGTGTTTGGATTTACATCTTCATTCCTGTAGACAATCTCTTCCAATGAGGACAACATCAGAATGTGACAGGGCCAAACGTGCATTAGCCCTGTGGATTGTGTTTGTGAAATGCTCACCTAAACTTAAAAGATTCATAAAGTTGGTGGCTAAAACTTCTGCAGTCAGTCATAACAGCCAATTATCCATTGAAATGAATAGGAGCCATTCACACTTCTCTTGGCATGGCTGCTTCAGCGCTGCTGAAGTCTCAGTGGTGTTGTCTGACTTAAAGTCCAGAACATCTGCCAAGAACACCACCACTGGGCCTAGTGCCTAGGAAGGGCTGTCACCACTGCTGGTGACTGCAGTCATCTGCAACTTCTGAAGTGAGAATGGATCAGATGTCCCCATGCTGATGTCCAAAGCAAGAACCCCTGGTGAGTCTGGAATCTGAAGCTGCCTAGATCAGAACATGGTTACAGGTGCTGCTTCTTACTGGCAGGTTCTCCCACCCTGCCTATGAAAGAATGTTCAGAGGTTTACATAGCTGTTTGAAAAAATGTGCGAAGACTAAGTTCTTCCCCTGGGTGGAAAAAGCAGTGATGCAGATTTCCATAAACCAGCCATGACTTGGACTGGGTTTGATAGTGCTGTGCCACAGGGCCATAATTAAGTGAGCTGCAAAGTTGAGAGGAAGCCATTTCATGTGCTGCAATACTGTTTCTCCAAGCTCCGTGTTTCTCCACGCAGTGATGCATCCTTGCACAGCATCTCTGCAAAGGGTGCCAGTCCTGGGAACAGCGAGCTGCTGGTGCCCATAGCTGCCTGCACAGCTCCCTGGGCTATTGCTACCATAACACAAAACACAGCAAAGGCAGGAGGTGTCTTTATTTATCTCTCAAGAGAAGAGAGTTTTCTAGTTGTGCAAAATACTTTTTTTTTTTTGTGGGACAGTTACAATATAGATACCCCAGTGGGATCTGAAGGATGGGCTTCCATGAAGAATCACCAAGACTAAAAACAATAATGTTCTTCAACTGTGTTACTGATTTATTCAAACATATTCCTGTCATATCTTTGCTGCATAACAAAAAAGCATTGAGGATTGCTGTTAGTTATTGGGAAAAGTGTCCTCATTTCATTGAAGCAATATTTTATTTTGACTCCAACTTTTACTTTCAATAAAATATCATGCTTTTGCCTTGACAGTCGTCAAATTGTGAGAAACCTTATTATTTGTGGCAATATTTTGTTCAATTAAGATTATCAGGGAAGGGAGAAACAGATATTATTGGTGGACTAAAAACTCAGTTAAAGCAGAGCACGAAGATCTAATAGCATTAGTAGCTGCATAAGATATTGTAAAACTTGCAGCTAATCTGTATAAGTCCAAGCTATTTGAAGTAGCTCACATCTAACCTGCAAAAACATAACCACATACGTTTTTGTTTTGTATGTCACATATGAACTTTACAGAGGTTCCTTGACCGTTGCCAGGGGACAGAAGTTGCATTTTTCTGCAGAAGGACAGACTGGGCTAACCGAATTTGGCACTGGGTTAACTGTGTTTTTGACCAAGGACCTTATTCCAGCCTAAAGCCAAGCTCAGGGTCATAACTGAACAACATTCTGCGAATCAGAGCTTTTGTGATTCATTGCCTTCAACAGTGCAAACCAGAGCTGAATTTGATGATGTTGGGAACCAGATCAGTTTGAATGGGACTGGTTGGTGTAACAGGAGGAAGGACTGTGTTGTGGTTCACAGGACAGGGTCCTGGGAACAATGAAACTGCAAACCTGCAGTGCAATGTAAATGCTGCATTAGACAGCAATTCATTATGAATGTACAGCATGCTGTAGCTACATCACCTGTTCAGTCAGTCAAAGAATCCTTCCTCTTGAGAAAACAAAGTCAAGGGACAAGCAGCAGTGAAAATCAGCATTTTTCTTACCTACACTTACATGAAATTTCACCAGTCCTTTTCCTACAGTAGAACTACACTAGTCCAAGCAATGCGTATAAATGTTGTTTGGATTAAGCATGATAAAGCAGCTAACATCTTTATTTATGTCAGATGGTGGAAATAAAAGCATTGAACAGAACATTTTTAAAAAGCCACTTTTTTCTCTCTTAGTTTAAAAATTCATTAAAGCCGAGATATGATATCCAAGGTTTCTAGCCTGAGATTTCGAAAGAGTTTGACTTTGGGTTCAGATTCATATCAGTGTTTTGTTCCATGGGACTGAATAGGAATCTTGAGACCAGACAATGCTGAATGGAGTGGAAATTCAGGTACCTAACTGTAGAGTCAGAAGTAGATGGTACAACGATCATGTCCGATATTCTGCATAGTGTGGCTACAGAATCTTGTCAGGCGTATTGCTACCTCACCCCCCTCACCTCTGGCATTTTATGCCTGGTTTGGACTTCAGGATTTCCAGTGATGTAAAATCCAGCTTTCCTTGTATGAGTTATTTGTTCAACCTTTTTTTCACTTTTTTTCTTATTGATTGCTTTTGCTTGATCTTCCAGTCACAGGATGCTTTTATGTCTTTTCTTTGAAGAGCTTTGTGTTACAAGTAGCTGCTCCACCAGGAAGATATTTGTAGGCCATGGTCAAGTTGCCTCTCAAATTCATTTTTGATGAAGTCATCGTGGCCCTCTCATCCAGGGTTAAACAATCTTTCATTTGACACAAGGGAGAAACACACACAGTTCCTACAAAGTAGCAAGCAGAGCTATAAATTTTAGCCCTTCCAGTTGACTCACAATAATACGTACCTATATCCTAAATCAAATTCAGAAAAAAAACTCCCATTTAATTAACATTGGTTGTATTTTCCAAAATAAGACAAGGTGTAATAGAAACAGAGATCATGTCTAGACTATCGAAAAATGGGACTTATTGCCATTTTTCTCTTTTTATGTAGACTTAAGGAGGTCAAACTAAAGACTACAATTTAACTATCACAAAAAAACCAATGCTTTGTATCCTATAATAAAAATTATAAAATGTGCCTGAAATAATTTTGAGCGTGGAAATTAACTTTTAAGTAAACAGTGGTGTAAAAATGTATCTGTATGAGAAGCTGACACAACACTCACATTGAACAAGGTATGTTGAGTGGGCAGAGCTCCCACATGTTCACAAGGTCCCTCAGAGCTGTGGATACCTTCCAAGGCTATACTTCCTTGTTTCCCAGGAATCAGACTGAAAGTGTCATAAGACTGTATTTTCTGGTCCTTGCCATCTCCAAACAGAGCAAAGTCATTCACCTGTACATTATCTAACTCTCATTTGCAAGCAGTTAAAGCGGGAAAGTGAATGTTAACTGAATTCACTGCAGATTTGCTTAAAGATTTGGGCAAACATTGGAGTCAGTTCCCACTCTGCCTGAACTAATTCTCTGCCGTGGGTTGTAAACCCTCAGAAATAATCAATGAACCTTGCATGCTCCCAGCTTGCTTTCAATTGCTTCTGGCCTGAGCAAGGGGCATTTTTCCATGGATGAGCAAGTGAGATGTCTCAGCAACAATCACATCTGCCCACAGTGATAATTGTTCTCTGGCTGTTCAGTCACATAGCACTTACTGCCAGGGAGAAGATATGACTGGATTTTGCTTCAGATACTAAGTGTGCTTATTGTGTAGGCAGTTTGCAGACCTTCTATAGACTATAGCCTCGCCCTGTCCTAGGCACTAGTATAGAAAACTGGTTGCAATACTGTTTTGTTCTGTATTTTTCTGTATGTGGGAAGAAATAAAAGCAGTGACTGCTCATGCAGTGATGTATGCCTTCCATGAGCCACGGAAAATTGATAATATGTAGCATCTTAAAATACTGAACCTACGGATTAACTGGATAATTATCTCAATTTTACAGATGGAATATCTAAATAACAAAGAGTTTGAAGATTTATTCAAACTCAAATCTCAGTTCAAAGAATCTGGAATAGGCTTTATTTTCCAATCCTTCAATTCATTTTCATGATGAAGTGATATCCCCTAATACATTCTTACATAAGGATGACAATCAGTTTACACATACAGTGGGGTTTATACCAATGGAGAAGCCATTCTTTTCTGCGTTTTTTCTTGATGCTCATAAAGCACTTGGGGATCCTTTTTCCAGGGCTTGTAGTTCTGCCATGTATTCAGATACAAAGGGACTGAAACTTGATTAAGTGAGACAGTGGATCTGAAATCCTGCCAATAGGATTAACAAGCCCTCAAAACTTCATGTATATAGGATTTGCTCAGAAACAGGGGTGAATTACTCAGGAAAAGGGCTAAATTTGTTCCTGGATAATTAGTTTTGTTGTAGCACAGCTCCAGGTCTTGGCAGCTTGGTGAGAGTAGGTAAAGGATAATGGCTCTGATGCGTGCACGGTCCACTCGGAGTCAGCTGAGATTTGCAGCCGTTGAGAAAATCAGAAGCAATTTACCTGAGGGATTCTATGAGACCTATAAATCTTCCTGGTATTTGCCAGATTTCTTTTTCCACCCCAAATTCCACCATAGCCTAAGCCCTCTTATGTCCCCTAGCCCTGTGCAGTGTCTGTGCTGGCAGTGGTGGGGAGCTCCCTACAGTCGTCTGTGTCCCTGTGTACAAGGATGCTGGCTGGCACACCCTTTAATCTTGTCTGGAGCACAAACTTATTCATACAGGGCAGAGATGCCTGACTGAAGAACAGAAGATGAGGCTGCAGGAGGAGCTGAAATGCACCTGGACCCACCAGCAGCAAATGCAGCTGTCCTGCTGCATTTCCATTGCCTGAGATGTATGTATCCTGAGGAAGCCAAATGTTGCTTGCTCTAGGGACAGCTTCAATGTCCTACTGACTGGGAAGGGTTGATATTTTCATAATACTGCAGTTCAGTCCTGTGACAGCAAGGTCAAGAACATATTATTACCAGAAAAGATTGTGTACTGTACTTAGGTTTGACCCTTTATTTTTAAAGTGCCTGATCATTCTCCCTTTCTTATTCCCTGCTAAGGAATCATTTAACCTGAAAATGGAAAGGAAATGAGGCTGGTTAGAAGCAAAATTGTTTTGGAGAGTCATTGTCTACCTGTGCTGTACTTGAAATCGTATTTCCATTAATTTCTGACAACTCAGTGACATAGTGAAGAAACAGTCTTGTTCTCTGTTTAAAACAATGAAAAATCTCACTCTACCTTCAGGAGTGAGACCTCTGTTACAAATATCTGCAAGGAAAGAAAGTAAATTAGCAAAATCTGTACCTTTTTACTTAGGTTCATTTATGGTTACAATGGTTGTTGCATAAATGCTCAGAGGAAGAAATGAAGCAAAGCTGTATAGGAGATGTAAATGGATGTCTAAATAATGCCACTGTTGTATGCTGTGTGAATGCAAAACTTGAAATGGAATCATATGCAACTATGACAAGCCCATGTTATTCTACACCCATATTTTGCAAGAGGTGGTGGAGGTGGAGTGATGCTGGCCTGATAATGAGGGCAGTGATTGTTATTTGCCATTTAGAAACAGGTATAGACACTGAAATTACTTAAATGAATAGGCTACTGCTATGTCAGGGGTATGATTAGCTCTTATCAGTGGGTTTCTTCTGGCTCTCCTGACAGGAGACAAAAGTGGCTGGATCACTCATGCAGCTCATTGGGTAGAATGAAGCTCTAAAACCTCATTCTACCCAAAAAATAAATTGAGGGACTTAAGCCATAAAGTTCTGTATGAACATCATTCTTATCTGGATGAATGTTTTTTACACTGGTCAGCCATGCAGCAATATCCAGTTTGGCTGAAGCCTGGTTTAAATCAGATTTAAACCAAATTTTGCAATCCACAATACAGGTTCAAAGGAAGGAATGAACAGGGCCCACATGGTCCTTGCAGTCTGCTTTGCAATTGCAAACAGTGTTATTTCTGAACATTTGACAGTTTGATATTTGATGCTGTCATCATTAACAAGACTTGATCTTGCACAAAAGGGTTGGCCAAAATTTCAGTGTAAAACATCCAACTGCTCGCATGTCCACTGAGCATGTTGTTGGTCCTTAGCCTCTGCTGCTGTGAACTGTCTCTAGCCATGTGTTTTGAGGAGTAAGGAAAGAACAAGGTATATTTCAAGGAAAGAACAAGGTATATTTCACTGCTAAGTTCAAATCATAAAGGCACCAAAACAGGACCTCTGGATGTGTTAATACTTTCTCTTCCGATTCACTTTAGTCATAACATCAAGAAAAATGGGATTTGTTAAATGGGAAAATATTTAACACACCTATAAGCATCATCAGTCACTGTAACTCTGAAAAACAGTTGCTCCTGCTTTCTAAGTACAAGTATTTGCTTGCATTCAGTTACCTAATGAGATGTGGGAATGCTGGTTCATAGCTACAGATCTCTCTGAAGAGAGTTCCCACTTGTGGTTAGGGAGTCAGAGATTCAGTTTTTCCATTCCTTCAAAAGATTTATTCAGCATGTAGGTCTTTTCCTTTCCAGCTGCCCACAAAACTTTAAATCAAATGTAACATAATCAGTGGTCCATCCTTATCATTAAGACCATCAGCAGATTAATTGACTTATGAATTGTGGCTTTGGTCCAAGAAGAGCCTATGGTTCTCCCTCAAAGAAATTGAAGCAGCATTCTTAGTGAAAGATAGCAAATGATCCCAACCCACCCAAAACTGGCAACAATCACGTTAGAGCCAAACAGATTTTGAGGTTGTGACAGAATTGAGCAAGTCTGTTACTATCAGCCTCACCACAAGACTGCTGCCAAGACACTGAAAATTCAAAACTAAGCATACACAGCAGTTCCACTGAAAGAAAAGTAATATTGACAAATGTTCGGTGAAGGCATCAGACCTTCCCCCCAAAAAAACTCCTTTGCAAAACTTAAAGGAACAACATCCTCTGAAGATCTGCTGACAGTTCATAAAGGAAGTTGTATAGGCTTATATATCCACAAATATACCTAAAGGTCTTATTTCCACTCTTCTCAGTATTGCTGGAATGAAATGTAAGGAAGAATTAGGCTGCTAATGGCATCCATGGCAGTGATACAATCTGAGTTTTGCGGCAGCAGGCTTGGAGAGTGTCCAAATTGCCTTTTTCCTGTGCTCCTGCAGTTATAGACTGGGGCAAGCAGAGGTTCAGTACAGATTTCAGCATGTGCTAATGTGGTAAAAACACAGATTCACAGACTACTGCAGCAATTCCATAGCTTTAAGAGGACAAAGGGGCCAAAGATTGCAAACGTTGCCACCACAGGCAAGCCTGAGAGGACAAGGAGGAGCCAGATCTGTGATTAGATTGTCTTCTGAATTGGGTGTGAAATGCCCCACCAAATGCAGACAAAGCCTTGGACTGAAACCGTGGCAGTGGCTGTTCCTAGAGCAGGAAATGACAGATTTGCAGTTGAGTTTTGTCTTCCAGTTGTGCCTATAATGCAGGACCCTAGAAGAGGCACATTGTGATGGAGGAACTACCTGAGCATAAAAATATTTTACGGTGTAGCTATGCCTTCTAGGGATGAATTCCCAGATCCTGATCTTCAGAGTCCACCCAACACTACAGAGTGTAGAAAGTATTAAGCAGTGCTTTATCAGGGTGGAACTTCGGCAGTATCAATGTTCAGAATCAATCCAAAGATTGATATTAAATGCTGTTTTGACACATTAGGAATATAATAAGCATAGTTAGCTGACATGCTGAATTTGAAAAACGAAAGCCACCCTCGGAGACAGCTGGAACTAAAAACCTTATAACACTTCAGTGATGCATATGGTAGCAAAACTAAACAGAAAAACCCTGAACTTCTAATTTTGACAAAAAACCCCTGGTGATTGAAGTACACAGATGTCTGAAATTCTTCCAGTTATAGTAATCGGATTTTAAAGGTACTTTTCTTTTCAGATATGTGATATTTATCTTGACAGAGTTTACTCAACAGTTTCATTGTTCCATGTGTTTCCCTTTGGTGCTTTGAAAAGAAAGCTAGTTTGTTCTTTTCATCTGTGGCCATTCCCTCAGTAGCTGTCATTTATTATGTAGAAAAAGGGATTGTGTTGCATTTCTGTATGCATTTGGCTTTGCATGTAGCTATATTTTTCTTTCAGTAAGTGTATCTTGGGGCTTGGGGAATTGTTTTGATGAAAGGATACTTTTAAGCCAAAATATCTTTATCTCTCAAAGAGCTTCAATTCCTGCGGGCTAGATTAAAAAAAAAAAAATCCTTAAGAAACCAAACATCATAATCTTAATGAAAGCTAGCTTTTAGACATCAACCTTCTAGGGTATAATCTGTAACTCTAGGTGTATAGGAACCTCTGCAGCTACCTCTTCAGCCCCACTAGATGCTTCACAGTAACAACAGCCAATATCCTGACAATCGAGGGAGAAATGTTAGCATCAGCTATCTAACTCCTGCCTTTTAAGAGTGGCTTTTGAAAAGCTTCTCAAGAGCATCAATCCCTGTTTCTATCTAATAGACCAAGCCTGTCAACAAATGCTTCAGTTTTGACAGGTCCTTCTAACCTTTAGAAATCAGATCTGTTTCTGCTGCCTTCCATGAGTCTGCTTGAAATAGAGGTGAATCGCTCATGGCAAAACTTGGCCACTCTCAAGAATGAGACGTTTAGGAAGCAGGCAGGAACCGTAGCTTTCCTTCCCACCTGCACTTCATCCCGCAATCCCTTAACACCCAAAGAAGGGGTTTCAGGAAGGCTGCCCAGGGTTCAAGCAAGCTACAAGTTTTTGTGTGTGCTCTTACAGGGTGATGCAGCTGCAAAAGGAGGCGTTTACAGCATCCTCCGTTTTCACCCGGGCAAGCTTATTACCGACTAGTAGTTAGAAGATGCTTTGGGAGTAGAGAGGTGTTTGTCTTCCCCACCTAACAGATTTGACAGTTATCTAAATTGTAGTCCTCAGATTTCCACTTCACACTTTCAGTAATAATATATGGGAGGTACCCCCTCTTCATCAGCTTGTCTTATCTTTCAAGGACAAGAGTGGATCCTACCACATCCTCTTCAAGACCATTCTTAATCCTTCTTCATGGCTTAGAGAAATAAACCTAACCTCTTTTAGTCTTTTCTGTTTGCTTGCTTAGCACTATTCTGAAGCACTTAAGTGTGTGCAAAATTTAATCATGTAACTGTAGGCAATAGGTTCTGCTCCAGAAGGCAGATGTTATCAGGTGCTACCACACCACTTGTCAAATGTTTACTGGAATTTAAACATTTGTATGTTGTTTTGGTTTTACTTCTGTTTGTAAGTCCCCTTATCTGCAAAAAAATTGTTAGTTTCACAGGAAAGCAAAACCCCATATGGTTTCACAAGACAGCTCACACTTAAGGATTTCTTAATTAGAAGGGTTAGATTCATTTTAAGTTCCTTTAAACTGGCATTTCTAATCAATGGAAGTCCCATGGGCCTGACTCCTTCTTCTTCCAGACTCATATGCCTTTTATAAACATCAGATGAGATGACACCCACCCCACAATCCCCCTGAGCTCTGTCTCAGGAAAATTTTGGTTTTTTTCCCCATGAAATTAATTCTCCAACTTATGCAAAACTACCACGGGATGTTAAAAACAATATCTTTTCCAGTAAGGCTCCAAAATCATTTTGAGAGATGGTGACTGTTTTGAGCCTGAGCAGAGTTTCTTTTTGTTTTAAAGGGAAATGTTAATATGGTGTCATACAGTATAGGCCAAACAAAGTCTTTGTGCAGCTGCACCGCTGCTTTGGAAACAATTATATTTCCATTAATGCAAATGGTCAAAAAAGTTGATTTATCATGCATCTGTCAAATCTAGAGAGTGCATTACAGAAACTCTTTTAGAACATCCTCAGCTAACTATTCAGAAGGATGAAAAGATTTCACAAAATGGAAGCTCTATAATTAGACATAGAGCAAGCACACTGTATTAAGAGAAGAGACACTGAGGAGTCCTGGGGTGTGGATTCCATTAAATTACCTTAAATGAGCAGCAGGCACTCTATTGACTAATATAATAGGATTTACAGAATACATGAGTTTACAATGGAGTTCTTTGCCAATTAGAAGCTCTTTGTGCAAAGAGGAAAATTGTACATAAGAGGTTATCTGGAACTTCTAGACAGAAAAATAGTGATACTTATTTATAAACTGCAAAGGAATGCAACATCTCCAGTGCTAAGATGAGAAAAAAATTGTTCACTGTATTACTAGCACTGACCAAGGCACTTCGGATGTCTCGTCTGGTCTGGGACTTTGAGGGGTAGACACACCGGGGCATACAGAGTAGCCAGAGGAAGAAACAAAGTTTTCTTTAAGAAACATGTTTCAGAGTCAGGGATTGATTTCTTTAGAGAGAAAGGGCATGCAAGACCAGTCCTTGTCAATACTCAAAAGCACAGTCTAGGCAGGCCGAGCAATGTCTTCTGGTGGGGAGTGGTGGACACAAACTGGCCAGGGGATGCACTCAGCTGCTTTGCAGGTCTAATCTTTAACTGTCTGTATGAGGTCTTAACAACACATATATGAAAGAGTTTGTTTTATCTGTAGTGCTGTTACTCTTTAAGAGAGAAGTATCAATTGCCTGTCAGATTGTTTTTATGACCTTGTCACACAATGCAACAGACTCCTTTGTTTATCTACTGTGAAGCACGGAATTATCTTCAAAATGAGCTGAAGCAATGTTTACAAGATGGGCAATAAACAGATTAAAATCAAACTCTAGTTGAGGAGAGCAACTCCAGTTGCTCCAGCTAAGTAAAACCTTTGTAGACCAAAGAAATCTAGCACAGCATTTTACTGGGGGAAAAAAAATCTTTCAAACTAACTGCTTTTTTTACTGGTCTTGTTCACTGTATTTTTTGATATCAGGTACTAAATATTACCAGAAACTGGATTCGGGAGAAATGCAGAACAGTCTTCAATTCTAGTGAGAAAATCTCTTGGCCTCATGTGGCTGACCAATTGATGATCAGAAATGAGCTTTGTCTGTCTCGCATGACAGAACAAAATTAAACAGAAATTTGGTCTACTGTGTTTGGCCCAGATTCCTCATACTCACTCTGCTGTGAATTTTTGGGTTACTAACACCAATGGAGGAAGGAATATTTTTCTCTTATCTCATTGACTGTCAGCAAAGTCTTGAATCTCTGACTCAAAAAGATGCTAGATAAAAACCATATTAAAAGAAAAAATAACTTTAGAAAGAGAGAGAAAAGGATGTCATTTCCAGTTCAGGTATTATGGAAACCCCATGGAAAGAATAATAAATAATTTTCCAGCTGTAGCTATCCTCAGGGAAAACACTTGACAGTTTCTTTAAAATAAGAAATATTTTAATTATCTTCAGTAGTGTTGAACCAGCATTCAAAAAGGAGGAGAACATGTTTTTAGATTTTGATATTGACTTGTCCAATTAATTTACTAAGTCTGTGGCACTTGAACAGACCTGTGATGGATGCACAAATGACTGAGTGCCTCACTGTGTATTTGTAAAGCAGATGATTGATGCATCCCATAATTTCTTTGAGCCATGGAGCTGATTTATATGCTCAGTGCTGTATAGACATTCTCTTTGTCAGTTGGCACTGTAAAAGCCCCCACAGGCAATTGTCTGCTATTCAGTCTTTCCCATTCACTAAAATTACACATAATTTTAGCCTATGCATTTGCAAACTATGCTTTGCCATTTCCATTTGAAAATGCCTTTGTGTTAAACATTTTTGACTTGTCTAAATAAATATTATCCATAATAACCCTATATCAATCCATTACAAACCCATGTAACTACGTACTGCATTTAATCCCTGAAACAAAGCCTGTTCCCACCTCACTCATGTGTTGCTTTCACAGCTGATACTCACAGCTGCAGAGAAATCTGAGTAACAGAGAAATCTGTGATTGTTTCAGTTTGCTAAAGCTATAGGATCTGCAATAAAATAATGTTTGAGTGGCTGGTCTTCATATATATAGACGATCAAATTCCAAAAGCACAGAGACCTACTCGCAGGTAAATAAGCCTGTACTTATGGGTGGAGGTAAGTATTCAAACGTACTCAATTCCAAATTCCATCAAAACCTCATTAGTGACACATTTATATCATTAGCTGAAAGAGCTTTAGTGTAGTCAGCTAGAAACAACTATTTAGGAAATAGCTATAAGCTCTGCTGGTGAAAAATGGCTTTTTCATTAGAGACTGTCAACTCACAGGATTAAGCTACAGCTTTGAGTTGTGATGATCCAGAAAAGACAGACTTTCTACAAGCAGAAACTGCAGAATGAAGAGAAATATAAAACACCTTCTTTACTGTTCTAATTGCTCATCTTGAACCACTTTCTTCTCTAAAACTCTCTTTAATCTTCAGACAGTGCTATAATACATTACTGGAGCAGTGTGTCATGTCTGGATTTACTTGTAAATGAAAAATGGTGAGAGAATCTGTGGAGTTGCAGTGGATTCTGAAGTTAAATTACATGTAGTATAGAACTATTTCCTTTACTGGTTTTAACATTTTCTTCCTTAGGATTTTGTCGCAAGTATCATTCTCAGTGTAACATGGAGCACTGAAAAAGGGTTATCTGATAGATTATCTCTCTGTATGTCACTTTTATGAACACAAGGGGCAGTTTCCCAGCTCAGTGAGATAAGCCCCCATCTTCCAGTCTTAGGGGCCATAGCAAAACATACCCTGGAATCTGGAGTAACCCACTGTAAGGGCAGGAACATTCTATGCATGAATATATTAAACTTCAGACAGATGTCACTAAGTTTGACTCTTCTGTTTTGGAAGACAGTTGCATATCCCTGTAGCTCTTATATTTAAAGTCTGCTTATAATGTTAAGTCTTTTATAGCACAATCTTTTATACAAGATTTTCTTGTTGTTTCTCTGCTTAAATGGGAATTTATCAGTTGTTTTTCATTTTCTCTTTCCAGACCTATTTCTACTTTTCAGTATTACCATGGAGCTGGCAAATAAAGCACCATAATTTTTCTGGAATGATGTTAACAATATTCTTTTTCTGCCAGCTCCTTTTCCGGGAAGAAGAACAAGAAGGGACAAAAGAGAAGCAAAAACTCATCGAGATAATCTTCATAAGTCTTTCCTAAATCACTGCATGGGGCATGCCATCAAGACAACAAAGCCCACACCAGTGTCAGTCTGTGCTGTAGGCTCAGAGTACCATTTGCTTCTTTGTCTGTCCTTTGCTCCTTGACAATGGACAATGTCTTTCCAAAGGATCCTACTTACCAGGGTCTCTGACAGACACTCCAAAGTGGATTTCATTATATAAATGAAGAAAAAAAAAGATATAATTTACTCTGCAAGGCCTTTCAGAGGCATGTGTTGCCCTGGTATTGCTGCTCTCACTCACAGTAGATATATCTATTTCACATCCTCCCCCATGTCACTCCATATGGGACAGAGGTAGACTCAGTGGATGGAGGGCTGTACTCCTAAATGTAAGCATAGAGTGTCTGCTTTGCTGAGTGTGGGACTGACCTGAGTCAAGCTACTTTCTGTGGCATCCAGGCTGCCTTCTAGAATAATCACACTTAATTCAAGACCCTACAGGGTGTACTGAGTAGTTATAATTATTCCATCAAAGTGCATTACTGTGTTTCTGCCTCTATCAAGTGTAATCTGCCATCAGGTTATTAATTTGCCTAAGTTTGCTAGAGTCTCTCACAGTCCTCTCCAGACTTGATTTCACTGAACAATTCTGTAATTCTATTACCCAAACTTCCTTTTTTTCAGTCTATTTTTCTTTTCCAAATTGTTTTTTATTGCAGCACTTTTCACATATATTGGTTCCAGGAGTGTTTTTGTCCCATACTGGGCTTTCAGGATTTTCATTTCCTCTGTTGTGTATGTGCATATGTTAGTGTATTAACTAGCACTTACCAGGGTGTAAATCACAGGGTGCCTCATTACCAAGGCGGATCATTAAATGTAGGAGGGTTATTTATCTAAAATGTGTGAGAAAACCATATTTCCCTAAAAATCCCACTCAGATCTGTCACCAAACTCTTTCATTATGGAAAGCTAGTCAGATTTTTTTCTTCTCCACATTTTCCTAGTCCATTAAAAGGCATTTATTTTTATGATTCCCCTTTATGCAAAATATTTCATCTGAAACATATTCTTACCCCATCTCAAATGTAAGATTCTAGAAGCTGTAAGTTATTTCTAGGAGACATTTTAAAGTAGAACTATCTCAAATAATTGCCCAGCCTTCAGCTTGGGTACATTTCTTTCAGCATTCCTCATCTCTGAAGTAGGACTTGAAATATGGTAAAGTGCTGAAATCTGACTGAATGCAAAAGCTCTTCTACAAACAGGAGCCTTGAAATACATTCAATAGCAAAATAAATTCCTGCTATGGATCTAATAAAAAAATCCAAAAGTGTCCGTGAGAGTAATTAACTTCCACTAAGCTGCAAAGGACTTATCCAAAAAGGTGCCAGCACTGAATTCCCTGCAGCCCTAATTAAGATTTTCCTGGTGCTCCTTCATAGAAGACGCTGGGCATGGATGGACTGCCATGGGTAGAGGAAGACAAGGCAACTGCCTCAGGAGCCTCCATCTCTTTCCCATCACCTGCCCCACAGACGTGATAAGAGAGGGTGAAGAGATCCAAACGTGCCGTGTGGCCCCTGATGTGGAGACGGGCCCTCCTGGGGTTGCTGGGGCCGAGCGCCCCACTCGGCACCCCCGAGTGCCCCGTCACTGGACACGTTCCCGGCCAGCTGGAGTCACGTTGCCTAAATGGAGTAAAGGCTTAGCTCGCCCTCTCCCTCCTCCCACCCCTTAGCTAGGGGCTGCACAGGGCTTTTGTTTAGCTGTGGAAAGAAAAGACAGCTCTAGACATTCAAGGCTTTGATCTACTAGATAGAGATGTGGTGCTTCAGGACAGACACCAGCTGATGGATAGGGCAGCAGGAGTTTTTTTAGACAAAGAGGAAAGAACAGAACAAGCCTTGAACCTAGCTCTTGGCTCTGAGAAAAAAAAAAAAAAGAAAGATATTTTGATCTGACTAACAAGGTCCTATCTTTTGCTTATATAGAGAAAGGTTTGAAACAAGGGCCTAACGATACAGTGCAAGTGGAATACACAGGTCATGCAGAGCATGAAATAATTTTATATGTGTATGCGTGTGCATGTGTGTGTGTGTTAAAGACTCCACTACTATGATTTGCTTCTTATAACCCAGCTTGGTAAACCCTCACCTGAGAGATTTAAATCACACCCAATTTTCACCATGTTGCCTCTCCCTATTTAGCAAACTGCAATGCAACTCTAAGAGGTGGGTTGCCCGCTCTTTCAAAACCAGCTTATTCACATGAGGTATTCATTACACAGCATGGTAATTTATTTTGAAAGCAAATTTACCCTCCTCATCAAGCCAGTGAGTTATGTGCAACCTGAACTATGCAGATAGACATGGAAAAGCGAGGTTCGGTTATTGTAAATCACTACCCTGGCAGTGGTCCAAGCTCTTAGGGCTTCAGCTGTTACACTAGTAGAGCAGATATAAGCTCCCATATAACTAATCCACATCGGTTACAAAAAACAATAATATACCTATGTAAGCCAGTCATGTGGAAATTAGCACGATTTTCTGGCAATGCTTGATAATTATCTAGTCCACTGTAAGCAAAGCAGAAAAAAAAGTCATAAAAATGCAGAGATTATACACTATCGTACAAATAACAGAGGAGACTTAATAGAGGTTACATCAGTAATAATTTTTATAAATTCCAGCTGGCATTTGCCTTAATAGAAAAGCCTGGAGAAGTGGAAATGAGGGCATATATTAAGAAAAAAAGTAATTATTTAAAATACTTTTAGTTTCAAAATAATCTTATTTACGCTAAGTCAATTTTTAAAGACTCCACTACATAATTATAATCACAGTAAACAAACAGTAATGATTTTTTCCCTTGTTCTGTACTGGAAATAAGAATAGGAATACAGAACACATGTTCCCTTGGGTGATGTGTTTTAATCAGGTTGGTTTTTATAAGGCCTTTTTCAAACTGATCAGAATAGCCTGAAGCCTGTCAGAAAAAACATGTTGCCTAGAGTAAGCCTTTAATAATATTTCATTTGCCCTTGAGCAAAAGAACAGGGTCAGGAGGACCCTTGTATGGGTTGGTGTTGAGCACAGCACAAAGGAACTATAATCATGATACCAGTACCTGGTTGCAGTACTGAAAAACAGAGAAGGAAGAGAAGTGGAGAAAAAGAACCAAGAGTTGTCCAGGAGAGATGACTGGCACAATCCAAGCTCCCTGCTGATTTAACAGAGATCACGGTCTCTTCTCCTTGAAATACAGAATTGTCTGTTCAAGTTCATTGGTTTAAAGTGAGGGGAGTTATTTCACACTTAATGCAGCTTGTGCCACTTGTAACCCTCGAAGAGAATCTCACCCAGAAACTCTCTTTAAACCTTGAAAAGGTCACACACAGAACTCCTTCAGACTTTATTATTAAAAGCTTCCTGCCTGGTTCTACTGTAGAGAAAAAGGCAGTGACCTTACATTTAATCACATCAAGGACTCTGTGCTTTAACTTACTTAAAAGATTCCTTATGCAGGATAGCTTTATCCAAGAAGTCTTTTGCCAGATAATGATGTATTTAAAGCAGCGTGCAAAATATCTCCCTTGCTGCAGACTCCAGCTGCTGAGTAAGCAGCTTCTCCACTGCCTGCAGAAAGGAGACAGCGAGAGAGGTCCAGGGGAATCTGCATTCAGCCAAATCTACCCCATATGCATGTGAAACCTAATGGAAATCAGTTGTGAGGCCCTACAGCTCTACAGGAGTACATGTGATTTACAGCAGGGTAAAGAATTTGCAGAATCCTGCGTCTTGGTGCTTTCATTTTTTAATGCTTCAGCCTGAGCAAAATTAATCTTCTTAATGAAGTAAAATGGAGGAGTAATTAGCTCCTTCACTTGCACATGTTTAACCACAATGCCTTTGCTGGGTTTCAAAAGTGCACAGGACTTCCATTTTTACCTGCTGCTTGGATTCCTCTGCTTAAAAATGCAGCAAATGTAGCTTGAAAAAAAATGTTTCTGCTGTGAGCTGTATGCTAAGGATCTGATAAATGCCTTGTCACATTTGCTCTGCTTTGTACTTGGAAAGATTCTTATTTGTTTGCTTTTATGTTTCTACAACTCTCTCCTTTTTTTGCACACCATTTCCAGGCAAGAGATATTCTGTCAGGGATGACAGACTTTGTGGAAAACTTTCTGTTCTGCATTTGGCTTTTCTCCACAGGGATTATGTGGAGCTGAACAATGAAAAAAAGTCCAAAGTCTGCCTCAGAAAAGCCCCTTCTCGATCATTTCATCTCAGCCTTCACAGTTTTGCCATCTTCATGTCTGTGTGTAACTGCCCAGCACTAGACGAGGAATGGTGTCGTCTATACCGTACTAGCATGACTTGAGGCAAAACAGCGTTTCACTTCTCCTGGAAGACCCCCTGAATAGTTCACCTCCTGTTTGGGAAAACTCTCTGAGCCAAATTCTGATTTCTAAGAAGAAAGCTAGATGTGGTTTGGGGGGTAGAGAGGATGAAGGGTGATACTTATTGAATAGAAGGGAAAAAATTAGCAAGTCTGGGTCCTTTTCATTGTCTTGGAATGATAATATCACCTATCCTCACCCCAATTTCTGTAAAACAGGGAAATAATATTTATTATTACTGTTAATCAAATACTATGAGAGTACATCACAGCACTTTAGTGAAGAGTCTTTTGTTTTCCATGGGTACCAAATTTCAAGGTAGAAAGCAGAGCCCAGATGGGCACAACAGCCTTGGTCAGCAGTTTCAGGTTTTGGAACATGCCTTCTCTTCCAGGGGCACACAATCTCATAAATACAGGTCCATCGTAAGTACAGACCTGTTATCAGTACAAAACATGCAAACAAAGTTTGTGGGGAGGAAAGAGTGGCTTACTTTGCTGTTTCTCTGGCTCTCCCAGGAGCAGGACTCGGCCTCCTGAGGAGCAATCCCTCGCTGGAAAGGGTGGTCACTCAGGCAGGTCTGGCAGAAGGGAGGCTCGAGCTCTGAATCCCCTGCAGGTAAATTCATCACAGTGGACCCCGGGTATTTGAGGCTGGCATGTGGATGCTTTTCAACGTTCACCATCGGGCTCTTAATCCACCTTCGTACCTGCCAACACAGAAGCAGATTATGGATTCTCTTTGCTCTACAGCAGTTGGGATGGCACAACAGGGTTTCCTATGTGGACAGTAGCACAGATTGGGGAAAATAATCAGATATGAGGATCGGAATCAATTTTCTGTAAGAAAAAGTACCAGGCGAAGTCAGGGTGAACACACATCATCAGAGCCAGGCTCTTAATACTGATCATTCTTTGCTGCTTGGTGCAAGTCTGCCATAAGTTTATCTACAAAATAAAGGCTTTATAAATATATTGAAGTACACAGTAGACTGCTAAGAAGAGAGCAATAACTACCCAAAGCAAGTACTTCCAGCCTAAACAGCTCAGTTTCCCCATGAGAAAAAGCAGACTGGTTTTGCAGGCGTAGAATTGTAAGACTTGCTTTCTGCAGTCCTTTCTTTCAACAGCAGTATCACCTGTATCATCTCTGACTTCACAAACTACCTCAGCCTTTTCTGTGTCTCCTATCACTCCATTCAAGAGTCAGTTTCTCCTGCTGACCTGCCCCAAATTTTGACCCTGACTCCTCTAACCTGCCTTCCCCTACCTTCACCTCATCTCTGCAACTTCCCAGCTAGGACCCAGTGCACTGAAGTAGGAAGGACACTGGTTATGAGCATAATGCACTGTGCTGGCAGGGCACGGTGTCAGCCTTGTGCACTTTGTTTGCTCTTCCTTTCGCTTCTGTGACTGTCTCTTTGATGTGAATCAACAGTATTGGATTTTCTGAGACATTAAGTGAGGAGTGAGAGACCTTTCTGAGCTCTTTTTCCACATTATTTTGCACTGCGAAAGCAAATAGACCACTATGTGAGCTGTGGTATATTTGCACTGAATCTGATCAGAACTCTGTCATTTGAATGCAAAGGATGGATAAGGATGTCTCAGGACACACTCTTCCAGCCTGGAGGGGGAAGGCTGAGACAACCAGAGCTGACAGCCCAACTGTCCTCCTATTGACAGGATGCAATCTTTTTGCTCTGTGATCTTTGTGTCCCTGGCCTCAGCATCTCCATTCTTCATTATGAGATATTTGCTATTAGAGGATGCTTTACATCAGGAAAAAAACCATTTTATCTCACTTTAGTCATGAGCAGGATGGGAAGTGCTTGATTAACAGTGGAAATCTATATCACAGCAACTGGTAACCAGGATCATGTATGATAAACAAACAGAATGAGACATCTCTAACTGGCCTTCTTCTGGTGACTCCTCCATGAGCAAAGCGCCTGCTCTGCTGACCTGCCGGAAATCTCAAGATTAGGAAAATTTCTCTTTCCCCTCTATGGAAACCAAGCAAATAGATTTCCTTCTGTGGGCAAATGAGCCACTTTCCAGTGCATTCCCCATTTGCATTTTTTAGTGTCAGTTCATGTGGATAATATTACCCTCTATTTCCATGCTCTGGAGCATCCCCACAAAATATCCAGACTGTTTTAGCTTCAGGTTGATGGGTTGAAGTTGTAGGGGGCAGGGATAATTTTTTTCAGATTTAATTTCAACAAAGATATATTGAAACTGATCTTTTAACTCAGGCAGATTAAAAAAAAAAATTGCCAAGCATAATTGATTCTATGATTGTTAAGCATATCATTAAATATACTATTCTCTCCAAATAAATACATTGTTATGTGTCTTGATCTACCTTCAGATTTTGGTGTGTTGAAAATAATAATCATATTCATGGAAAAAAAACCCCATGCTTGATTTCCCAGTGTAGTTTTATTACAAGAAACATTCAATATATTTAATGTGATTCTGAAGGAAATAAATGTCTGCTGAATTTGTCCTTTTTAAGATACTCCTGGTTGTCAGTTAAGTATTTTCTGAGCTGGTTCTGGCTTTCTTCCTCAACATCCTGCAGATTCAGTCATTTCACTATGGGTGCACACAGTGTGCAGAAATGTCCATGAATCAAGAGCCAAACTGACAGCAGAAAAAGACCGGGGCTGCAATGAGCTGCAGGTTCAGTCTTCCTTAAAAATTCAGGAAACATAGGCCAGTCTTTTGCTTGATACTTCTCAATTGCATATGGAATTCACGTGTAAATGTGGATCTAAGGTTTCATTAAGACCCTATGATGTTTGGCTTTGTGATATCAAATTCATGACATTTGCAGCGATACAGTTAAACAATAATTTCTATTGTAACTTCACCTGTTTTTTCACTCTCTTGTGTTTCCATTTACTTACCTCTAGCCTTCCTGTGTATGAAAAAGCATTCAAAATGTCACCTGGGTGTTTCTGATCAGTACCAAAATCTGTTGGTATTGAATGATCTTGTACCTTTTAACGGCAATGAAATATACATTCTGCAGTATAATGATCATAAATTAAAAATTAACCACTGGTGCTTTAATGATGAGGCAAAGTAACACAGAGTGCATTTTATGAAGCTTCACACGCCAGAATGTAGATGGCATTTCTCTCTCTAGCATCAGCAAGTGGTTCCTGAGTTCACGCTGAATTCTGAATAATTTTTCTTTATTTATTATTTATTTCAAGCTGACTCCTGATTTTAAGCCAGATACACATCTTTTTTTATGGATTACTTATTGCTGTTTAAAAATGTTGGGCTAAACCAAAGTTTTCACATGATAGCTCCATATTATTTGTACATTATAGCCTGTACTGAGAGATGAAAAATAAGCATGATCATGAACACTGCTCTGGTCATATTGCTGTTCTGTTTAATGAAGCAGAGTTTTGGGGAAACTAAGGCGAAAACATTTTGGGAGAATCCAGCTTTGAGACTGAATGAACCAGCACAATTGGTTGGTTTTTTTTTTTTTTAATGGTTGGAAAAAGTTCCAATAGGTTAGCACACCCACAAATGCACTGTCAGAGGAGAGCTTTAAAAGTAGTTTTTCTTCATTAGGTCGGACAAAGTCCAGGTTCATGTACATCCAGTCCAGGACGCCGTGCTGACTCAGCAAGACACACGTAACATTTCAATAAACTTAACTGAGTCACTCTGAAAAGTAATATATAATCAACAAACGTCAATAGAAACCCAAGGCCTGCATAGCTAAGCCCAGGGAAGTTGTTTTTCTTCCTCTGCAGCCTTTGCCCCTGAGTGAGGCGCCGAGCCGGGCCCTTGGTGCCTGCCCACGCACCCAGACCTGCCCGGCAGCCGCCCGCGGGGAGCCGCGCTGGGGCTGGGCTGCGGCGGCTGCCAAGGAGCTCTGCCAACGCCTGGCACGTTGGGCTGCTTCTAGGGCTTGCCTGCATGGATGTGCTAAAGTCTGCTCTCCAGTCTTTACAAGTTACGTAAATGCACATCCAGCCCTTGTGTGGACAGCTTGGTTCAGAATTATGGTGGGTTTAATTCATTCTGCAGCTGTTTACTCCATTTATCAAAGTTAAAATTTCAGGTTTTATTCTGAATTGAGAGGTTCAGGAGGACTTTAATGACATTCAACTCCTCTAATTTCACTTCTTCAGCTAATTCAGACTAATGCCCCTCAGTATCTCTTTGCAGACAAACCCTACATTTGATTTTGAAATTCATAGATAACACTGAGTAAAATGCACAGAAGAGTGTAGAAAATTCAATGATTCACCACTGACTTTCAACATATATCCACGTCGAAAGTCATTGAAAATACTGATTTGAAAGTAGGAGCTGGCAGCAACTTCATAGCAGCAAGGTCAAGCTCAGACTTTGGAAGAAAACCAATTTCCCTGGCTATTGCTATGCAGGTCTTGGGTTTCTATTGATGCTTGTAGATTATATATTACTTTTCAGAGGGCCTCAGTAGAGTTTATTGAAATGTTATGTATATGTATTAGTCACTGAATTGTAAGTCTACACTATAGGCTTTTGTCTAGCTTTAACCTTAAAAGACTTCAAAGATTTTTTGAGGTTTTAATATTTACATTTACATTAGACAAGTGCCTTAGATCTATAGCTCAGTTTGACTTGGGCTATCTTAAATGTCACTAAGAGATTCAAAGTGCAAAGGTTCATTTCTTTTTAATTCACTGCCACTAAAAAACTCCTACACTGGATTGCACAAAACTAAAAAGAATTTTAAAGAAATTTCTCAGAGATTCTTCCCTGATTTGACAAATTAAGATTAACAAGTAGCAGATGATAACTTGTTATTCAGGGCATTATGTGATCATAGAATCATGGAATGATTTGGGTTGGAAGGGACCTTAAAGATCATCTAGTTCCAATCACCCTGCTGTGAGCAGGGACACCTTCTGTAAGACAAGGTTGCTCCAGGCTCCATCCAGCCTGGCCTTGAACACCTCCAGGGATGGGGCATTCATAACTTCTCTGGACAATCTGTTCCAGAGTTTCACCACTGTCATACTGAAAATTTTCTTGCTAATACCTAATTTAAACCTCTTATTGTTCGAATTCGCTCCTTCTCCTGTCACTACATGCCCTTGTAAAAAGTCTTTCTTTAGACTTCCTGTAGGGCCCCTTCAGGTACTTGAAGATGCTGTAAGGTCTCCACAGAGCTCAAATACCAATGTGCTAGGTGCATAATTCTTTGTGGCACTGTAAGGAGTATTTTATTATTCAAATACATTATTTTTTTTATTCTTAACAAGATATCCACTACCACTAAACAAACTAGAGCCTGCTCCTAACTGCAGGAAGCAATCCTCCTCTGAACTTCCTCTGACAACTTTTCTACTTTTGTTGCCAAGGCAAGGCCCCTTAATTTCGCCCAGTAATTTCATCCATCATTATAGAGTATAAGCAGCAGACTCTAAAAGTGTCTGAGATAATCAGCTTTAATTTAACTACTCATCTGAATAATTTCTTAAAATGGAGAGTTTTGAGGTTGTCGAAGCAAATAATTTAAACTTTTCCAAATCAAAAATTTCCCATTTTCAAGTCAAATGACATTTTTACTTTCTTTTTACTATTATTTATTATTGAGATAGAACAAATTATTTGGAACACAATTTCACACTCACAGACTTTCACGACTGGGAGTAAACACTTCTCCGCCTGACAGCATTTCAAAATTTTTTTCTATTGGTGGTTTTGTTGGACCACCAAAGGAGCTCTGGAACAATTGTTTGGTATTTCTGGCATTTCTTGCAATGACAGCGAACAAAATTGATGAAAATTTTCATCAAAAGTGAGTTCTTTCAAGAAAAGTGAGTTCAAAGGAGTGTTGAGCACCCTTCTGATATGTAGCCATGTTTCACTAATCCCAAACTAAATTGAAATGTGACTGTTGTTAGAGAACAGCTCTAAATACCTTTTCCCAAGCATGGCCTGTAGCATTGCTGAAAGGTACACGAGTATTTTTTTAAATGCTCTTTATTTTCTTAGCCTTGTTTTCTCAAGTTTCTTTGTTTGCTTTACTTTCTAAAAACATGATATCCAACAGTGATAAGCTTAGACTTGAAAATTGCCAGATGTGATTAAATAAGATTTGCCAAGTTCCTGGGCTTTTTTCTCTCCTGTTTTTTTCTGTTATGTAATAGCAAACAGATAAACCTTTTAATTTCATGTGGCTCAGTTGTCAATGGCATCAGTCAACTCAGCACATTTTACACTTTAATTTGTTATCCATAAGCCAGTCCCCATCACTGCAATCATGAGGAATATTTTCCATGAGAGAAACACCAGCCTGTTCTCTGGAGTCTCTACCAATGCAGATGTGGCTCTTGCTCAGAGGAAAAAAGATACCAGTGGCATCAGTGACCATCCTGGAGCATCCTCCCTATCTCTGAAGGCTCTGAAAAACTCGGTGCTTCTCAGGACAAGATGAGCTTCTTTGCTGGCTTCACAGCTGATCACTTGACCTTCAAAACTTAGAAATGCACAAGGAAAGGCAGGTTATGTGAGGACATAATGTCTTGCAAGATTAGGCCCTTTGTGGATGTGGCAGTCACTTCACTGCACTAAGCCCCAGTGTCTGATATAGACCATGGATTTTAGTAGGCTTTGGCAATAGGGTGGGAAGATACACATCCTGGAGTAATATTTGTGTGAAAGAAAAATAGCATAAATTGTAGACAAATTTGATAAGCCATTAGATGTTTAAAATTGCAGACATTTGCTGAGGACTGAGCATAAATTGAATGATGGAATGGCTTGAGGGAAACTGTGGAAAAACTGCTTGGAGGTCCAGTATTATCAGGCAGTTCTCAATGAAACATCACACCCATCAACACAATATTATCAAATGTAATCTGACAGCCTGTGCAACCCTGTGCTCTGTACAGCAGCATTTTCTCCCTCCGAAACTTTGGATGGGCTTTTTTTCGTATTTTTTGTGGGAAATTGGAATAAACCACTCTGTGCCCTTTTTCTGTACTTAAATGCCATTCTTCATGAAAATTTGTTAGCACCAGTTATGGGTTATTTTGGCTCTTAGGTCCTTTACTCTGCATGTTGAATTTCAAAGTCTCTGGATATTCTTTTCCCTACCGGCCAATAACCAAACGCCTCGAGTGTGATCTAGGTCAGTGTATGTGCCTGTGTTTGAGTTCTGCCTCCCTCTGATATCAAATATGCATTCCTCCTTCTCCAGTTGCTGTTCATCTGATCCCTTCTTTCCTTTTCCTGGCGTTATCTAATTGCACCCTGGACAAGGATTTGAATTTTCATCCATTATGTAAAGCCGAAGTGGACACCGAGCTCTTGGAATCATCTCCCCTGCAGTCTTGAGGGCGACTGTCAGGAAACCTATTTAAATTACAATTAGGGAGACCAGGGAATGAAAAGCTCCATTGTTCAAACTGTATACAGTCATCTACTTAAGTGGAAAGTGGTAAACGAGATGCAGGCTGATTAATGCCCCGGCTGAGATCTAGCACTACTCTCTAGCTGACTCTGACATTTAATTTGTCATGTCCCACGGGAAATGCGGCACAGCAAAAGGATCAGTTTGTCAAATCACCTCGAGCTATTTTTCTCCCCTGCAGATCCCTGAAACACACCACTTTGTTGATTAATAATCACGTTTTATTTTAAAAGGCAAAGTGAAGGGCAACTCGCTGCATACTCATCATTTGCTTTTTTCCCTGCAAAGCCGAGAAGCTGCTCGCCAGAAAGCAGACGGAGGCCAAATAGCAGAGCACCTCGTTGCTGTCCAAGTGTGGATGTACATGCCCTGGATTCATGGAGAGGTTAGTCCTCCAGCTGTGCCAAGAGAAAGGGTACCTGCATGTGAGGGGGATCTGGGGAAGGACAAATTTGTAACAGCTCGGGGTGGAGAAGTGCAGGGAATTACCATGTTCTTCACAGGAGCCCCAGCACACCTCGGTATTGCAGGGGAATATACAGCATCTGGCAGAAATCTGATCTATCCAAGGGAAAGGCACGGCAAATTTTTCAGTACTTGTTGTTGCCATCACTTGCAATGTTAACGCATCAAGTAAATAAGGCAGATTTTTATGATCTTAAGTGTGAATGACATGTCTCCAGGCCACAGAAGAAAGACTGCAAAAGTAAGATTCTTAAAAAAAATATGTCAACATATGGCTGTATTCAGGCACTAATCCCAAAAGTTGATGGGTACCAAAATGACTCAAGGAATTTGGAATCCTCTAAATATGGGTTTAAATATTTCTGCTGAACAAGTTGCAAATCATGTAAGTCAAGGCATGAAGAGCAGCAGAAAATTTAGGCACACCAGTATTGCAAATAACTAGTGTTAACAGGCACACTGCTAACTGCCTGGTTGATTTTCCTGTTCCAGTAAATGGGAAAGCTCTTGCCAGCTCCAGTAGTGCAGGAGAAAGTTTGTAAAACCCACATCTCACATTAACAGCTAAATTAATTTGCTGTGCCCTCACACTGATTTTTTGTAGTGTGCCACCAAAAAAATCTAAATAACTGAATAGGCACCACTTAGGATTTTCCTCTCTTGCTTCCTCCCATGTTGTCCTTGGTAACAGTTGTTAGTGTCATGGAATTCTTTTCTCTGTGAATAAATAAATAACTGATGTGCTGGAATCAGGTAAGAGCTCTTGGATCAATTGCAAGCACTGATGGCACTTGTTACTACACGAGATGAGACAATAGATTCATTGTCCGTTCTGGTGTATAAACACCCTCTGCGTATTATGTCAAAGAGGAAAACAAAACAAAATGGGGTTTATTGTGTATGTGCAAGTGTAATCTTTCCAGGCTACCAAGTTAAAAGTGCTTTTCATCTAGATAAAATAAAAAAACCATGAACAATACAACCCAAAATCCTATTCAAATAGTCTGAGGCTGCTCGCTGGTACCTTCTCTTCTCTATTCTGTTTTATGTGAGCAATGCCAATTGTCAGTAAACCTAGGCAACGTTTATTTTAACTCCTGCTTTGATAAACACCACATCCCACATCTATTAGTCAAAGCCTCAAATCAGTCAGCAGGGTACTGTGGGCATCTGATCCAGGCACAGCAGCCAGGGAATGCATGCTTGGATGTGAATGGCAGCAAAGGTAGGTGAATGAAAAAATTCCAGGCAAAACAAAGATACCTCAGTGTACATTTTGTCCATTTCAGTTTCCTGATGCAACGGTTATTTTGCATCCTTCAGTAATCTGGGCTGAAGTAGCCCAGCATTATAAAGTTTAACTGCAGTGCAAGAATAATGACTGCAGTGGCAGGACATTATGGATGACTGCTTACAGTACCAAGTCCCATTCAATAGTCATGCTTAATTATTCAAAAGCTTCATACTGTCAGAGCAGGGAAGCATATTTTGTGTGGCCTGAAATTAATAACTTTCCTGTTTCAAATTTGAACCTAACTCTACACTTCACTAATCCCCTTTAGATTTGGCAGAAGGTGACCCTTCTAATTTGTTGTATAACTTTGCACAGCATCCTAATTTTTTGTCAATCTTAAAGCAACCAGGACCACTAGATTTAGCATGCCTGGTCCTTCTGGCTCTGTGAGAGAGACATGCCAAAACATTCACAGAGCTGTGAGATGGACCATACACCTTAGAAAGCTGCAGTATTCCCAGAGGGGCTCCTGGTGAAATACGACAGTAATTTTTTACAGATCAGCTCCTTTGCCAGGCAAGGCTGGGCTGGGACCTGGCAGCAGGGACTTCAGCAGCTTGTGCAGGCCCCTGTGTAGTGTGGCATGGCACTGCCATGGGGGAGGCTGCCACAGCCTTGGTCAAGCCCCACTTGAGCACTCTGGGGTGGTCTTGTCATCTATCAGACTGGGTAACACAGACAAGGGAAATGTCTCTGCTTTTCTCTTCCAAGTCAAAGGAGATATTGAATCATAGAATAGGTTTGGGTTGGAACGAACTTTAAAGATCCTCTAGTTCTCAGCCCTCTGCCATGGGCAGGGACACCTTCCACTTGACTAGGTTGCTTGAAGTCCCACGTAATGTGTTTGCTCAAAAGCATATCTTTCAGGAAAATATCCACCATTTCTTTTCCTAGCTTTTTCTAGTAACCAATTTGCCTTTGCTAAGAATAGTGTTTGAGAAGAAACAGAAATTCCACATCACTCAAATTAGCCATTTCTAAATGGCATCCCAGCTGAGATGCAGTGTGCAAAACACCAATAAATTTCCATCAGGATCTAAAAGATTATTTTATTCTGAACCATGCAAGAATTTATGACTTAAAACACCATCATCAGCAGGGATTTAAGCTAGGAGGAGGATTTATAGGTCAAGTGTTTTGACAAATTAATTCATTGCCAAATGTGACCAATTCTTATAAGATCATTCACTGATTTTCAACACTGATTTTTTTCCCCACTAGGATGATAAAATGAACTTATGGAAAGCAGACCACTTGATACTCTGTCACTGTAGGAGAACATATGGTCCTGAATAAATTGAAAATAAAACATACATCGTTGTCTAGCAATTGCACAGACTGAAAGCAAAACTCTGATACAAGAGACTCTTTTGAAGTTAAAATTTGTTGGTTAATGATTCAAAATTTTCTGTGCATGATATTCTTTAGAGATATGTAATAAAATCTTAGCTCAGGCTATCTGAAAGATGGACCAAATGTTTATAGCATTTCCTGCTCCAAAAGCTGCCAGCAACATTTATTTATAATCCCATGAGGAGAAAACTATTATTTTCTGGTTATATTTCAATCTACTCTGAAATCTGCTTGAATTTCACCAAGCTTCCCTTCACTCTGTGGCGACTAGATGCCTCCTCCATTTGAGAAATAGGTCTTACGAGTCCTCCTTGGAGAGGGGGAAATGACTCAATGCTTCAAAAACAAAACAGCAAACACAAGATGAACTAACAAATCTGAAACCCCATCCCAATGCAATTTCATCACCTATAAAACTGCAGCTGTTTCAATTTGTGAAACTAAGCAATTTCTCCTGCACCTGTCAAACCTGCCTGGCATTTCAATAAATTGTTCCATGTGTTGTTTTTGCTCCTGTTTTAAAATAGCTTGAGAAATATGGTTTTAAAAAGGGGCTAAGTACAGAAAAAAAGTACAGTTAATTGGAGCAAAATCACATTTTCAAACTGCCAGTCAAAACCAGTCATTCATATGTATTAAAGAAATAAGTGTTCTTAAGTGAAAAACATAGTAACAGATGCAAACCAGACACACTCAAGAAGTATGAAACAAGGGAGGCTTTCTTTCTGCCGTTTACATTATTTCCTTTCTTAGCTTAGTATTTTTCCAGGGGCACACTCACACACACAAGAAACATATTACCCAGCATTTATTCCTTGTGGTCTTCACTTTATTTACAAGACGACAGCAATAAAGAGCTTTGTTTTAGAAACACGAGCTGAAGTGTAAGTCACCAATGCTGACTTATCAGCTTGTGGGTTGCAGTCTCCCACATGTGTAGGTTGTTGGTTTTGGGAAGACTGTGACTGAGGCAGCTTGTCTTGAGTCTCTTATTCCATATGCTTTGTCATGTATGGATTTTCTTTTGCTTAACTCTTGTAAATAAAAAATAAATATTCTGAAGTTATTTTGGGCAAAAGCTACTGAAAGCTAACACATTTTTCCTCTGAGAATGCCAATATTTTTTGAGGGTTCAATGCCAAACAGGTTAAACAGTAATTATGACATCAGAGAAAATTTTTAAAATACCCTGCAGGTAGGATAATTTACATGGTTTTAATTTGGTGTGCAAATCCTTTTACAGGACTGCTAGTCACCAATATAAATTACCAGGTCAGAGAATAGGTGAAATGG
Organism: Ploceus nigricollis; assembly: GCA_013399945.1. NCBI lineage: Eukaryota > Metazoa > Chordata > Aves > Passeriformes > Ploceidae > Ploceus > Ploceus nigricollis. The sequence continues at coordinate 645,226 of VXBC01002292.1, forward strand.
AGAAAGCAAAGAGAAATTGAAGAAGGCAAGTAGAAGGAGATAATACCTGAGACAGATAGGTTTTTAAATGGGCTGAATAGTTTTCCTAGTATTGTGACCATGAAATAAGGGAAATCAGATGACAGCCTAGCATTGTGGACTTGGCTGGTAACTTCTTCACTAAAGACAACCCTTGGAAAAAAAGCAAATGCACCAATCTCAGCTTCTTTCCATCCTTGCAAATCATTTCTCTCATTGGCAGAGCGCCTGGGCATGTGGCGCACCTGCTCTTGATTCACCTGGTAGGGCAAGGGAACCAATTTTTAGGTGGCATACCTACACTGGAGAAACCCAGTGTGGTTGTCTGGATCCCATATAAACACACAAATGTGCAAAGATATTTGGGTGCAGAAGGTGCTGGAGTTTTCCAAGGCTCACACAAGTTACTCCAAGAGCTTCATAAAGCACACAGCTAGGCTGGACTTTCTAGCAGCTTGCAATGGAGAAGCAGCAATCTCTCCCTTCAGCTCTGTGTGGGCCTATTCAGTACACAGGCTACTATATGGGAAAGGTCCAGGTTGGTTAGCCCTTGGAAAGAAAAAAAGGGAGAAGTATGATGAACAGAAGAAATTTGTTGAAAAGAAGATGATTTATTTACATATTTAACTTCTGGATGACTGCCAGTGTGCTTGGAACTGCACAGAAAGAGAACCTCATGAGGCCTGTCTCATATCTAATTACAGCTCTTTCAGGCTTAGTATATACAGAATAATTGGGGAATGGAATGAATAATCTCAGAGTAGCTCTGACCTTTTTTCCCTTCAACATTTCTTAATTAATCTTAAATAGAAAAGGAAATAATTTATTTAGTCCAAGCAAGATATCCCAGAGCAGTCACCTTTGCTCTCTTATCACTATACAAATAAAAAAAAAAGGCAGCACAAAAGAAGAAACATAAAAAATAAAGGAACTTTTGAATCTGAAATGAGACCTCTTCCTCTCACAGGGAGCTGATAGGAGGTGCATGCATGGACACCATAGGCTTAGGAAAGAATGGACACTAATGAATGCTTCTTTCTGACAGGGTGAATCAAATCTCATAATCTCCTTATCAAAAATATACATCTCACATCTCCACCATGTGCATTGTAACTCCTGATGTTATGCATTGGGGAGACATTGTCAAACTGAAATGCAGGAGCTAAAAGAGAAGTGTCAGGGCCAAGATAATGAAGAGAGATTCTAAATTCCATCCTGATGACTATGTTTCTTCTTGCTGCTCCACCTCTCTAAAGGTCTTGGTAGTGTTAAAGATAGCCCTGGATGATGGCTGCATCTTTAGGATGCCCATCTACAGAGCTGCTAAGTATTAAGCAGCATTTATGTTCATCTTTTTTTTTTTTTTTTTGGAGTTCAAGACCATCTCTGATTAGTAGTGCTAAATGAAAAAGGTTTGGTTATTAATTAACTTTGTCTACCAGTTCCTGAGATGAACAAGAAATCAGTCTGAAGTCAGTGATATCACTGTATAAAGGGTTAGGGTATCCATGGAGCAGAAGAGATGACATGGAGCCAGGATGCAAACTGAACACAAAACCTGGAGGCACAGCAGCTGTGGTTTTAATCACACCTCCAGTCTGTTGGCATAAGAAGAAAAGGTCACACTACAGAGCTAAAGGTTGCTTTGGTTTGTATTTCACGGGCAGTCCTCCTCCAACATTACCTTCCATTATCTTCTCTTCATGTGAGTTTTCTTACAGCTATTCTTTGTATCTCAGCCTAACAGTCGGAAAGGTTTTACACAGAGGATTCCCACAGTCATTTTATTCTCATAGCACAGAGGTTTAGTCCAACACTCCAACCAGAAAAGTTGATGTTACCATGGCTGTCCTTGCAAGGAGCCCTCCTTTGAGTTGACTCTTAAGGAATGTGGGATCCAAGGTTTTGCATGAATCAGAGTGTGTCAAACAATGTCAATGTGCTTCAAAATGTCGTTAATTTTAAAGCTAGAAATAATTTATCATTATTCAAATTCCAACCTTCCTACAGTTTAGGCCATTAAAGCTTAACAGTCTTTCATTACAATAATGCAGGGATCTTTTCAGAAAACAAAAGATACTGAAAGAACTGTATATTTTTTTCACTAATCTTAATTAATTAGCATGGAAAGAATTTCAAGCCATTTTATGGACCTATTCTTGGGTAAATTTTTGCAATATATCTAAATTTGTATTGACCTGCAGTTCAAGCATTTTTCTTAATAACCTTTTTCACTTATTTCTGCTACACACTTGAAAACCTTTCACAGCCCCAGTAAAAAGCATACATATGAACTGACTGAAGCAAGACAAATATCTAATAAAAACAGAGAACAAAATAAAAGATATATTTTCCATCTATAAGTACAAAAACCCCCAACTCTTCCCCAATCAGTCATATAAAAATAATTTTGATGGCAAGAGTAGCCAGTGATTTTGACTATCTTATTTATGATGTCCATGAAGTCTCAATTGAGATTTGAACCTGAACTACTTAGGTGCTGTCAATCTCTTTTTCTCTACCCTGAAGAGCTTGCAATCTAGACAGCTGGCCAAATGATGCTTCTTAGGATAGTTGAGGTAAATTCCCAGGGTCAAATGTTACACAGGAGTCTGAGTTGCAATGAGTTTGTTTTCCTGTGTACTCTTTTAGCACCCAGTACTGGTGCAAGGTAGCTCCTTAAAAATACCTTCTGAAAAGGTGCCAGCCCACAGGGATGCTGAAAGAGTGCTGATGTGGGTAGGTGCAAATCGAGCCTTTCCAGAATAGGAGCCCCAGGGTCATGTTCCATCCCCATATCACACCTGTAGCCAGCTGGCAGTGGGGCAGTGGATGCAGGGTTCCCATTCCTCCTTTTGAATATCGACTGTTTTCAGAAAAGTCCTAACGTGTACTCCCTGACTGACAAGGATTTTTACCATGTGTATTCTTGTGGGTCTTTTCAGAAGACAACTGAACGCCCATGGCATGGTCTGCACAGTGTACAAATATGTGCGTGGCCCTGAAGAGCACAAGCAGACAGGTTGTTGGCATCTGAAAAAGCAGCCCCTTGGCTACTGAGCTGCAGCATCTGACTGTACACACAGCTCCTCCTTCACTGGAGCTGGGACATTAAATGGTTTGCTGCTGCTGGTGGTGGACACCAAAACAACGTCTGTGCGCACCTACAGCAAAAAGAGGCTGTCCCTGTGCCTTGCACAGCTCACCATCCGTGCTACTGATGTTATGCAGAAACTTGGTTATTGGGTTTTGCTTGTGGGAGACACAAAAGCAGTGAAATAAGCGCTGGACTATGGAGCAGAGCAGGCTCCAGTCTCAGGCTGTCACTCTTCAGCCATTTCCTGATGTGCCACAGTACGGGAACAGGCTCGGCTCGGTCGCACTGGAAGACACTTATAAGACAAACATGCCCCTTGGCACTCTTGACATTGCAGGGCAGGCAGAATCCCAATTTGTGATGCTTTTTCCTTTTGCAATCCTTTAATGAGCTGAGTAGACTGGAAAGAATAGCTTTTCAACTTAACACAGTATCTAGCATCTTCTGAGGCCACTGCCATGTCAGCAAGACTGTATTAAACACTTCTGACCACTTGAAAAAAAATTATTTTGGTGCTGCTGCTGTTAAGCTGCTTAAAATGCCTGCATAAATTTCAGCCACACAAACCCAAGCAGATGTCTGCTGCTGCTCTTTCAATAAAAGGAAATTTTTATTTTAGTGGTGGAAACTTAGAGTAAGGGTCAGGAAAAAAAGAATAACTACTGTCTTGTATATGAATTTGTCTAACTGACTGAGTTACCTATTTTCTCTTTGTGCACTTATCTGTGAAATGGGTATGATTATTCTACCTTGTAAGGATATTTTGAGTCTTGGTTAATTGCTTGTGAGCTGATCTGGAAATCTCTTCAGTGCAGTCTTCAAGAAACATTAAGATTTATTGCTTTTGGAGCTATTGTTTTCTTAGTCCCTACATTTAATCGTCTTGCTATAAAAGCGACTGTTGTAAATAACAACCACTAGCAATTATTTTGTGATAACATGCTATTTAGAAAAAAACCCATTCTGTGTTATTGATTTGATTTTGCAACACTGTTTTGTGAGTTGAGGTTTTGCTTGGTTTTCCACTGCTTTAGCATCTCCATTTACATGTTTTTCTGCAGAGATAGTTCCTGTCCTCCTGTTTTCTTCTTCTTTACATCAGCCAATTTGTGGACCTATTCTTGGGTAAATTTTTGCAACATATCTAAATTTGTATTGGCCTGCAGTTCAAGCATTTTTCTTAATAACCTTTTTCACTTATTTCTGCTTTCCCTTTGCTTTCAATTCTCTGATTCCTTTCTCTATGGACACAACCCTTGACCTCCCCTGAGCTTGTAACCCTCATCAAAGGCATGTCTTTAATTAGCAGATAGGGTAACATATACACAGAGTTGCTCCAAACGCATAGTCCTTCCCAGTCCCTGCAGATCACATTTATCAATCTCTCCATTTGGCAGAGGAATCACATTGATTTTTCAGGAGACACAGCTGTCTGCTTTCTTAGTATCTCAGTTTGCATCACCAGTTACCACACAGCTAAGGGCGTCCAAAGCCCTCTGTGCTGTTCTTCTTGCTGACATTTTCTTGCATCACAATGTTTTTCAGACAATTTGGATGTTTAGACTAAGGGTAAATGATACTGAGGCTGCTGAGCTGAGTTATGATAGCAGTGACAACATTGTGTCTGGGGTAGAATTGCTCTAAAAATTTGACTCTACACTCTGTGACATTTAAAACACTGTTAATATGCACTTGGCAGAAGACTGGGAGATCTCACAGCTGGCCCTTCCCCAAACCATGCTCAGCTCTGATGGCATGTAATGAAGGCAGACCAAAGCACTCTTCAGTCTCAAGCAATATCTAATCTGATCTTGAAAGGAATGAGCCAGAGCAGGCTCTCAAAGGAACCTCCCCCCATTGCTATTTGATTTTAGTGATGGTGGATAATGAGGACCTGAAAGTGGTAAAAGGGCTGAGAGCATGTTTAGAAAAATCCAGTCAGAATCTGAAATTAAAAAAAATAAAGAAGTCCATTTCTCAGAAAGAGTGAGGTGAGATAAAAAGTAAATCTTTAGATGAATTCTGTGCTCTGAGTTTTCCAGGAGGACAGTGATGTACAGCATAAAAGAAAAAAACGTATGGAAATATGTGAACAGAAACAAAACTATCACATCTGAAGGGAGAGCAAATTTGAAAGAGTTCAGTAGAAAATGAGATAACATGCAACATGCATTTACCAATATGCCAAACTTGCCTGATGTCTTCCTTTGATGAGGCAAATGTGGATAATCTAATCCATATGGTCTTTGGTAGCTCAGTAACACAGAGATAACACAGGGGAAATAAGTTAAAATTGAGAATAAGAATAGTCTTAAAAATGTAATCATGAGATAAAGGAGCAAGCAAAAAGTGTGTTGACAAGAGGAATGTTACTACTGGAGATGGGCTTGATACAGAACCCAGGCTTGTGCTCTGAAAATTTGCCAGTGACACATAGATCTGCCTAGCAAAAGAGGACTAGGGTTGGGGAGGAGAGTGGGGTGGAGGTTAGAAGTGTGTATCCGGGTCCATGAGAAAGAACTTTGAAAGAGGACTATAAGGATGCTTTGGTAACCCCAAAGAGATCTCTTGGCCAGCAAATATGACAGCTGCCTCTCTGCTGGAGTTACTGGGCAATGGAAAGTCTACCCTAAAGGAAGTGTCTAAAGGAAGTTGTCTTCTTTAGCCTAGACAAATGCAGCTGAAAGAAGAAATGACTGCTCTCTATAAATACACCAGTGGTTGTATGTATGAGGGAAGGGCACAATCTATATAAGTTATTGCTTTGTGTTAGTAAAAGAGCAAATGAGAATAAATTGGTCATGTGTAAAACTAGGCTGAAAATGAAAGAAGGATTTCTAAATTTTCAAGCAGAGGGATTTTTTTCCAATATTGGAAGAGAACGGGGCAGCTTCAAGCATTAACTTGACAAATTTGTGGTAGGAATTACGAGATGTGTTTAGGAAAGATCAAGAATTAAGGAATGTGGATGTGCTTTCTAGTATTACATTTTTTATGAAAGAGAATTGAAGAGGTTAGAGGAAGGAGAAAGGAATAAGAAATAAGAAGAATTTCCTCTCTCTTGATCTTTTTTCTTTCTTTCCTTTTCTCTCATTCTGCAATCCTTCCTCTATTCTTCCCTATTTCTTTTTCCTTTTATTCATTTAATTCCAAGCTATTATACTTTAGTTTTAACAACATTTTCATATTTTAGTTTTGAACAAGGGACTCATAGATACTTTCTTGTCTAGATGTTGCCAGTTTTATCTCATAAATCTTTTCATGTATGCTAGCTGAAAACCAAAATATTAGCAGTGAACCCAACCCAAAGCTCATTTTGGTTTAATGGAAGACAGAACAAAACAAAGTTTTTTTTAATGGAAAACCTGTACTGGGGCCTTACATGGCTTCTCACCCATTCTCTTGTTTCATCCCATGTGTTTACTTAATATGCTTTTTCAGGAAACAGTTGATAGGCAGAAGATGAGAAAATTATCGGTCAGCTCAATGACTGTTTGCAGCTGGTTTGAAGCCTGGTAGAGTTATAAGGCCACCTTCATCTCAGTTACCTTAAAGCCCCATGGTAGGTGTGGTCTGCAATGCTCAGGTTATAGACTGATGAAGGCATTTGGGGCTGTGGTGGGCAAGGCTGAGTGCTTACAGCTTTGGCTGATGCTAAGAAGAGCCACAGATGCTCAGCAGCTCTTTACACAGAACAAGTGAGATGGGAAAAAAATCCTCTGCTGCAAGTCTTTGCCTTACTTGCAGTCACCCAGGATCCTTGTCTCTGGAAATCAGCTTTAAAATGTATGTACTTTTGTGACATTAGCCCAAGCACCAAAGAAAAGCAGCAGTATAATCAGTCATCCCATATAAAGCTGAGATTTTCCCATGTTATAGACATCTTGTCTCTCATTTTCTCCTAGGTAAGCTCCCAATTACCCTAAATAAAAGGTATCTCCAGCCCTGAAATGAATTTAGAGACTTGTAAAAGTGGCAGAGCAGAGAGCAATCCCCCCACAGCACAATCTACCAGGGGGACCATAATCTGTAGGAACTCAGCTGGAAGTACTGCATTCAAGGGCTTTCTGTATCACTAAATTACTGTAGTCCTAAAAATGGCATTCAGGTAATTCTGCAGTCCCCTCAGCCATGTAGTGCCTTGAGCTCTAACGCAGCCTGAGCTGTCATCTTCATGCATGATGACGTTTACGGGTTAGTCTTTTCAGCTCGTATGGTATGTAGCGCCATAAAATATCAACATAGAAAGGAGAAGGACATGGCTTCCACAAACTGCTTGTTTGAAAAAAACTGCATAGAAACAAAGGTTGCTATTTTCTCTTCATTCTTGCGCGTTCACTTTGGCTTGACCTAAATTGCTAATTAATGTAAATTTTCTCCATGGAAAAGGATTATGGATATTCTTTCCCTTATCAGGTTTCAGACTAGCAAATCCTTAATCCCTGCAATAAACTTCTTCTCTAAGACATGCCCTGTTTCTTTTTTTTTCCTTTTATGGAAGACAGCTATTTATTTTCCCATTTATCAGTCATTTATCTTCTTCACATTCTGAATAAATTTGTATTTGGCCTTGGTCCAGACCTAAGAGGATAATGAATTTCCATATTCACTGAGGTTACCACATCATGAGTACAGTATTTAAGTGGCAGGGATGGTTCATCATCACTCACCCTGGTTTAACTATGTTGGGTTGTGTTGTGATATATGACATGGCATGTTATTTTGATATGAAGGAGGTCGTATATTGTAAAATATCATCCAAAATCTTCATAAGGTAGGCCAAAGCAACAGAAGAGGCAATGCAAGCACCACATACAGCCACTTGCCAAAACACATCTGGCAGGCATGGCAGTAGGTGAAAATGAAAGGCCCCTCTGCCCTGGGATATCCCATTGGCCGAAGAGGAATAGCATATTTGTAGGTTTTCCACATTCAATGATCTTTTGAATTGGGAGCGTCCTGCTGTGTGAGCAACCCTGCACAGCTCTGAAGGATGAGACCTGCAAGCCCCTCACAACAGAGGGATGTGACTTCTGCCAATTAACAAACCATTTTTATTTAACTTTGGGAAAGTCAAACTGCTGCTGGTATATGAAAAAAAGAGAGATTTCCCAGCCATTTATAGCCAAAGTTGTTTAATGGGCTACTTATATTGGTATCCAGTATGCAATGTCAGTGGACAAGGAAAAGGATGGTAGTAAAAATGAAGGTAATTGTGTGCCATCAGATGACAATGTCTTTTAATCCCCCAACCTTGTCAGGAGGTGATCCTTTTATGCCATGGCCCAATATTATTTGAACAATGGTGTTTATAATTTAACTTCATTGGATTAACTTCAGATTTCTCCCTTGTACCTATATATGGCCCATCTTCTTCTCTCCCCTTCTCTTTTTAGATTTGTGTCATTTTTAATTAAAACCCAATATTTAACCATTAAAACTTCTGATTCCAGGCACAATTACTTGTTAGACCTCTTGCAATGAAAAAAAGACAGGCATTGTAAATCCACTGGTTTTCTCCAAGCTGCACCGTTTTAAGTGGATGAAGTCCCTATTTTGTTGTTCCAACCCCTCTAGAAGTGAGTGCTACAGGCTATTCTGCAAAATAAATAGTTTCTATTACCTCTTTTATTTTAATTAAGTGTGCTGCCCTTTAATTTCAGCCTTTCCTTCCTGTTTTCTGACCTCTGGATATGATTAGCCCATACACTGAATCATCTGACACATCAGGCAGCATCCCAGAGGGTCAATACTTTGTTATCAGAGAATAAGCCAGGCTTAAAAAAAAATCTGTTCCTCAAATTCAAGTAAATGTTTGAATGCACTTTCAGCCTAGTCTAAATCCACAGAGTTCTGCCAGTCCTTTCTGCACTCTTGGACACAGCAACAAACAGGATTGCAATTTAATGAGAGCATAAAGCTCAATGGGAAATGACAACAAGGAAGATACATCTGGCACTTTCTTCCAAAAAAAAAAATCTGAGTTGAAAAAATAGCAGCATTTCCCAAAATTTAGTGCGTTTTACTCTACATTGATTTGGATTTTCTAGAGTTAGACTTGGAAAGCACCTCTACTAGAAATGTGTGTTTTTGAGGAGAGAGACGCAGTGATTTCAAACCGGAGAGATTGGAGCCCCATCCCTTGTTTCATCATAGACCTTGCTGCTGATCTGGGAGAAGCCTGCTCAGTACCCAGATAACAAATCGCCTTCTCTGGGTTTCAGGCATCTGTCAGAAAAGAGGGATAGCAGTACCTCACCCAGCAGCCAGGACTGCTGGGCTCCACAGTGCAAGATCTGCCTCCCCCTCTGGATGGAGGATGCACCCACTGGGTTGCTGGTTATGGAGCACTGGTGCTGTGGGGATGCAAACTGTCAAACAGCTCTACCACACACTACACTCAGACCAAGAAACCTCGCAAGTGTGCTTCTGTACATGCAGGATTCTGGTGGTTGTTCAGCCAGAGTGTCCAGATCACTGTCAGGGGACCAAATCAACTCTTGAATCATCTCTCCCGTTCTCCCAGTAGTTAACATGTCACCATTCCAGCAAATGCAAGATATATTTCTGGGAGCCAGCAACATGTTATGAGCATGTAGCTTTTTTTGTTTGCATATGTTTCAACCGCTGGCATTGGACAATGGGGATTTTCTGCGAGGAAGGTAAGAGGGCTAAGAGAAACATCAATGAACACATATATCTATTAACAGAAAAGTATAGGGAGAGAATTCCCTTCTTTGTTTCTCTAAATTGGTTTTGCTGATTTCGTTTATCTTCATCACAATAGCAGAAAGGCAACATCTGTTAAAATGAAAACCTTCAGAAACCAAAGGCAGCTATTTGTCCTCTTCCACTGTCCAGGACTGTATCAGTATGCCAGTTTCTTCAGTTATGACTACAATTAACAATCTCTTTCAACTGTAAATTCACTGATTATCAGTGTAGGACTGAAAAAAGCCCACGAATCACAATTTTCCCTTCTTCTAGAACAAAATTAGGTAGAGGTTTCCAGTGAAAACTTATCAGTGCCTCTAAATAGATAGAAGACAGTTGCCAGTACAGGAACCTTATACAGGAATCTCAAGCCAGTTACTTTCCTCTTCAATAATACAATTATATTAAAACCTTCAAGCAGTTTAAATAAAAACAACAGTTACCTTGCTGGTAAGCTGAGTATCAGACATATATGTGCCAATAGTAATGTACTTAAATGAGAAGCATGCTGGGATAAGAATCATTTTTATGGGCTGAATTTATGTGCTGTTTGAGTTATCAGTCTGAGGCTTCTACAAACCACCCTGGAAACAACAATTGTTGGCTAACACTGCACTTTTTTCCTCTGAGTGACCCAGCTAGTATTTTCTACATCTGCCCTTAAATGTGGCATCTTGGTGCCTGACTCCAGCTTACAATTTAGTTACTGGTGTAGGCTTCTTTTTTTTTTTTGCCTGAAGGGTTAAAAGGCTTGACCATATTCTTGGCAAAATGGAGAGAGAGAGAATGAATGGGAATGAATGAATGAATGAACTAATGAGTGAATGGAGCAGCTTATCTGCTCCTACTCCAGTCTGTTTAAAGAGAGGGTTGTCGTTTTAATCACTCAGGAAATCCTTTCCATCGTGTAGTCCCTGCTAACAATCTCTTTCTGATGCTTTGCTTCTGCTGTCTGGGTCTACCCAGACTTATCCAGAATACCTGTGCTACTGCCACATGGAAATGACTTTGTTTCTCAAGTTAAATAAAGAGTGTGCAGTATTGTCACTAGAAAAGAGTCAAAGAAACAGAAAGGACTTAGCTAAAGTGATGAGATAGAGTTACACCTGCATTTCTTTGAGGAAAACATCAAATAAAATGCATAGCAAATATTTTCTAAATCCTGATATATCTAAGTTAAAGTATATAAAAGAAAATCAAATCCAGGTGTAGCTCAGTCTTACTCTTTTCTCCTGCATGAATTATGATTACAGGCAAATTACAAGCTGTGAAGTATTTTCCTGAGCTCACAAGGGCTTCTTCGTTCTTTTTTTTCCCCTACTTTGTGAGATGATGAATGGATGAGGGTAATGCTACACTTCAGGAAAGTAAATGGAAGGTGTAGAGGGTGTCATAACCCTAGGTGGATGTGGAGGAACGAGTCAGAGACAAGCTGCAACATCCCTGCACTCTGCTTTGGAGTGCATTATCCCAGCCTGAATAGCTGCCTGTATTGCGTCAAGCCCTGGGGTCAGCTGTGGCAGAGATACACATTCCACAGCAAAGAGTGCTGATGTAATGCCTTTGGAGCCCCCAGCCTCGTCCCCCTGCTCTGCTCCTCTTCACCTACACTGCTATTGCCCTTGGTCTTCAGTAGAACTGCCCATGCCATGGGCTCCGTAAAGCAGGAGACCAATGTAAAGGACTTTCCTTCTTCAATGACTTTCTCTCTGCTCTGGCTGAGTAAGAAATGCAGCAATAATAAAAGAAAAAAAAAAAAAAAAAAAAAAGAATTAAAGGAAAATCTTACCCTCTTTTTAAAAAACTGAAAGGCTGAGCACTTCTTGACTGGAAATCCATTCATGTCTTTGTTGACCATTTTCCACAGTGAAGGGTACACAGTGATAGATCCAGTGTGCCAGTGTGGCACTTGCTTAGTGCATCTGTTTTCCTCTGTATTCTTTCAGCTAATGAAGACAGAGCAGGGCAGGAGGCTCACCGGCACGGCTCAGGCAGCTGTCCTTTACACATTCATCCTGCTGCACCAGCTACTGCAGCAGCGGCAGCAGCGGCAGCAGCCTTTTCCAGCTTTCAGATGCAGCTCTCTATTAGCTTCTTAAAACCATCCCCCAGATACATATACTCCTGTAAAATCCCGTGACAGCTCTCAGATCAGAGGCAGCAGACCTCAGGCTAAGTGGGTCTCACATAAACGCAGGTCCATCTGTCCTGTGAGAGTTACTGGTACCACATGCTGTATAAGCATAGAGGATACCGTGCTTAATTTGCTATTCTCTTCTTCAGGTGGTGTGATTCACTGCTGTTTGAGATGAGAGCTGGTTTTGATTGTGCAAATTTCAGTGGGAGCTGCAGTTCAGCAACAGCNTAAACAGTGGTACTTTGGAAAAAAGCCCATCCAGTGATCAATGCCATACTGGGTTATGTGACAGGACATGCTGTAGATAGTTCAATGAGCTTAAAGGAAACCCACAGTTCCTATAAAGTACATTTTTTGTATGTGGTGCAGATAAATGTGAACCAAGCAGACACAGACACATTTGTCCAGATATTTCTGTAGAAACAAAGATATATAGCTTTTAAAACCCAAAGGGTTTTTCATTAGAAATAGGACTGAAAGAATCTTGAAAAGGCACCTTTTTAAACTTCCTTTTTATTAAATTCAATTGAGTTAAATGGCACCAAGTCCAGTGAATCCAGTAATATGTGCTTAACTAAACTGTAAATTATATTTTAATTAAGCTACATTTTCCAGAAAGAAAGGTTTTCCAGGTTTGGAAAATAAAATAGGGTTTTCATGACCTCCTATCAGCCTATGTTCCAGGTTAATAAAGCTCAGTTTCAAGAAAGAACCTAATTTCTAATATGGATCTGGCTTCTTGTTTGAGCCATACCTTCCAAGATTGGCCAGCCCTGTAATATAAAGTATATTATATATATGTGTGAGGATACTGCTCTAATGTAAATCATCTCTATGTTTAGGTAAATAGACTGAGCATTTCACATTTTTCAGTGGAAGCCATTTTCAGTAGTCTTTGAAGATACTGTATCACTCTTCCCTGTCCCTTTTATCCCCTCTTTTGAAGATCCTGTAATAATAAGAGCTGTATATCATATCCCCGTGCAAGGTTCCCCTTACTGCATGTAGAGAGGTGAAACTATGAACATACATCTACTGCCATGGCTGTTCCCAGAAAATCCCACAGGTCTTTGGACCTGTGCAACTCGCTGGAGACCCCAGGCTGAGCAGATTGAAGGCTATGACCTTTTTACAAGTCAACAACATGTGTTTCCCAACTTTGTACCTTTAGCTCTCCATCACTGTTTATAAACAATTTGGCTGCACTCATCTTAGACTTCAAATTTCTTAAGAACGTAGTACCACAGCATTCATTCAGAACTTCTTTTCCTCATACCTATTTCCCCATTTTTTCCCTTTTCTTTTCCCATCCTTTTTGTGTCCTTTCCTGTCCTTTTCCTGTCTTTCCCCTTTGTCTTTAATTGCAGTAGTCACAGCGGTCAATAATACCGAGAAATATTTCTTGGGCTCCGGTTAAAAATTCTGGTCAAAATTCTGAGGGGAAGGTAGAGCCTGATCCCAGGTCACAAATGAGAACACTCATTGGGAAGCTACAGTTCAAGGTCCAAGCAGCACAAAATACATAATCTTGATTTTGGATGTTCTTACAGGACTGTCTGAAGCAAGGGGATGAAAAGCCAATATCTCATCAGAATTGTCTCACTTTATATAACTAATTGCCACTGAAGCAAGGACAGAGGGAATTTTCCACTCTGCTCCTCTGTCTGGGGCTAATGGATTTTGCCAAGGAGCAATTCAGCCCAGCCCTTGAAAACTGATCAGCAATTCAAAATGCCCAGCTAGAGGGACATTGAGGAGATTTTTAGAAAATACGGAATTCTCAATATGCATCAGCCAGGCTTCCCTGAAGTAAGCACCACCCTCCTCCACCTTGCAGCCAATCCCTCAGTCTCACTGATCTCTCATTAATCCTCTGCTGTGCTTTAGAGTTGTCAGAGCTATATTCTGGTGCTTACAGATAGAGCCGTAGACAGTGGCGGGTGCCCAATTTCCACTGGTGGCGTCTCACTATTCTGAGCACCGCGTGCTTTGTTGGCTAATCTGAAATGCGAGAAAATGATTGTGAAAAGAATGACTTTCACTCAGGCAAACCAGGCAGCCTGCTATGCACGTACATTTATTTTTGAGATCTTTGATCTATTCAGCCACAGCTTTGATCTGTCCTCAGCCTCAGATATTTCTCCTGCAGGCACTGCCTTCTCTTTCACAAAAGCATTTGTATTGTCTCTACCTCCTCCATAGGATTTCCAGACTGCTGACTGAAACGCCATTCTCCTTCCAGCCTCCTAAACCCGGTACCCTGTGGGCTGCGGGGGGGTGGTGACTGCTTCTGTGAAGATATCTCACGAGTCCTGGTGCCAGGGCCTTGACCTCCAGACCTTTTTTGCTGTTTATTTTGTTTGGGTGTTTGCCTCTTTTCAGCTGAACAAACTATGCACTTAAGTTAATTTCCATTAGAGAGAAAAAACTCAAGCTGCTTTTAAAGTAGCCTGATAGTTTTAAAGTACTGTAGGAGTTATTTTTCCATGCAGGTGCATTGCTGCAAGGGGAATGACCTAGGACTCTATCCTTGAATCACAGAGAGCCCTCCTTGGCCTCTTCAGGATATCCATATTTTGATTAGAATTCTTCTCAGTTGAAATCCCGTTGGCTCTGTCGCCTCCAAGGAGTTTATTTGCAAACATTTTTTTTCTACTATAGGTATCAGTGTGCAACTCAGTGCCTGCAGAGCTTGTATCTAGCATAGGACATGAAAAATCTAAAAGAGGAGGAGAAGGGGAATACCACATATTTGTTTTCACACCAGAAGCTAAAGATTTAAAGCCAGAGGTATTTTTACAAGAAAAAGTATTTCACTTTTTTTATGATGCCAAAAGCATGGCTTCATAATTAAACCTTAAATGCGCATAAAACTCCATGTTCACTGCATTTAGCTTCAATAAAAAGGCGTAAAAATTGAGTAGGAAAATAAGAATTTTCAGCCAAGACAACCCACTCAGCTGTGCTTTATTGTGATTGTCACGAAACATCAAGGGCTTTCATCAGCTTGGTGGACTGCCAGACATACCAAACACTTTAAACAAATCCTACAGGTACTGCATGCTTTAACAGCCTTTAGCCATTCCCATTAAATTGTCATATATTCCCCCAATGATAAAATAAGTTTTTTATTAGGGCAGTCAGGAGAGAAATATACATATATTCTAGCTACAGAATTTTGGAGAGCTGCAAAACACATGGTACCATTTGAATCCCTGGGAGGCAGCCCCGCAGGGAGAGCATGAAGGTGTTTTTCTTGAAGAAATAATATAACCTTTGACTGACATAGTATGCAAAGGGCACTAAGCCTGGACCAGAATTCTCATTCTCTTGTTGTGCCTCTTATGAACACAGCATACCATTAATTTGCCTTGCTTTTAAATGCTTACAAGTGTAATGTCACAGATAACAGGTGGTAAATCAATCCAGGGTTTATCATGGAGCAAGTAGATTACATTGACGAGTTTAATTAGCTGCAACCTTAACAGACTAAATCTTTTTCTCCCACTGACTAAGAAGAATACTCAGTATGAAGTCACAGTTTTTAGTATCACAGCTCTTTTTTGTAGTGCCCTTTGCTGTGCTGTGCTTTGGCAGGGGCCAAAACCACATGTGGCAAATCATTTCTAGAATGTTATGGGTTCTTACACAGCTGCTCAGTCTGTGAGTGCTGCTTCCCTCACTTCCTTTGTGGGCAGGGAAAGATGGATAGCTTCCAGCACCCATGACTGATATTTTACCCTGGTATCCAATGATGAAGAAAGGCACAGCTTGTTCACCAGAGTACCCTAGGACCAGAGCTTGTTTACCAGAGTACCCCAGAAAGTAAGAACAATAACTGAAGAGAGCAGAATGGGTGTTTGAACATTTTCTATGTCCAGAAATGTCTACTTGAGTGTCCATGTGGCTTTCATCTCAGCTCTGCCTTAGAGCAGTTCTTGACACTTCTGTGGTTGCTCCTCTAAGCTATTGGTCTTGTCAACACCTACCTTGGAATTGTGTTGTATGGACATTACACTTGGGCCAGCTCTCATGCGTTCCTCATCTTGTATTGCTCACAAGCATTGCTTGTTCCCCAGTTTCTACTTGTATTTGCCAACCCTGTCCCTGATCATATGCAGCTCAAGACCTCATGGACTGCATTGTGCAGCTTGTCAGCCAAATTTTCCCACAGTTCTTCCTCTGTGCTTGCTCCGTGCTCTCCCAGTTACTGTGAGGAATGGGGCGCTGACTGACACGGCAATAACACCAACAAACAGCCTCCCCATTCACACACCAGAAATTAAAGCTGGCGATACAATGCCTAGCAATAAAAGACTAACATCAATAAAATTGTTGGGAAGAAAGAAAAGCATTTTAGTACTTTGGAAGATTGCTCAAAACTGGTACTACTTTTTTTTAGGGAAAAACTAAGGTTAGGATCCTAGGGAAGTTATGGCACTTTCCTGCAGTAAGATAACGCTTACAGTATTCTAGAAAGACAGAAGAAAGTGGGTAGGGGTGTTTTCTCAGCTGGGAGAAAGGAAGGATGAAGATCCTTCTGTACAGTGCTGTCCAGAAATACGGCACAGCTACAGGTCCTGAGCTGGGCCCTGCCAGAGCACTCCAGTCTTTCCTTCACCTTACCCAGCTGATTATGCCAGTCTTTCACAGCTTGTGCTGGTTGAACAGAAAAGGAAATCTATCTCCTCCCTAGCACTTCAAACTTCTTAAAAATGGCTTACAACACCTTCTATTCATACACAATATCAGAAGCAATTTGAAGGTCTGATAGTCTGAAATCCTTCCAGGCCTGGAAGCAATTGTTCCATATTTCATAGGGGAGCTGAAATCCCCTTCCGTCCAGATGTATGTAGTTCCCATTTCTAGCCTACAGAGAGCAGGGGATATAAAGCCTATTCCACAGGAAGAAAACATCAATCTATATCCTATAGGCCACAAAACAATCACCAGAAAATAATGAACTTTGCTTGCTGCTGACCTGAGCAGAATTCAAACTGTGAAAATTTCCATGTCCAAGATCAGTCAGCTTAGCTAAAGTGCCTAAGTGAGTTTAATTTTTGCATACTTGACTTTCACTGTTTGATTATTTCAGGCATCTCATTTCCTCGAGTATTACTTAGAGGAGGAATGAAAATAAAATGATACATGAAACCATGAAATGAAATAAAACTGACATTCACAAAAGAGAGAGAGAGGAGATCTGGTTCTAAAGCAAGAAAAATTTCACTGGAATAGACAGAGATGCTTTGTTTGTGCCAGGACTCTGTTTTTCCCAGAGAAGTCCAATATAGAAAAAAAAGAAAACAGGATAGAGGAAGGTCATCATTATTACTGTAGGCCCTAAATTAGATTTCCTAACTGTATCTTGATTGATCTGTAAGGTTTTTAGAGATAGGGAGCCAAAAAACATTAGGGGGAAAAATCGAATTTTATGGAAACCCTATTGAGTCAATAATTTTCCCTGGCTTCTTTTGTCGCTCCTTGCAGCCATTCACGAAGCAAAACCTCCCTCCAAGCCCAGCAGTGCCTTCACAGCAGCGCCTGCCAGAGCTGGAGCCGGGGCTGAATGAGCTCTCTGTGCCCACTGTCCCTGCAGCTCTCCCGGCTTCACCCACGGCACCCAGGCCACTGCTGGCGCTGGCCTGGGCACAGCACTCCTGTGCCACAGCCCACAGCACTGGGATTGTCCCAGCTGCCTGCAAGCTGCTGCTGGGTGTGTTATCCTGGGCAACAGATAGAGCTTGTCAGGTAGAAGGAAGCCTGCAGGGAAGTAAAGCCCCTGCAAAATACCTTCACAAATGACAAATAAAACCCCTATTAAAACAGAAATAAAGGTCTTACCATGAGAATATTTCACTTACTTCCCTTGCTATCCACCAGGATAGGGCTGCGTCATAACATTTACAGGGATGGGGATTTATGAACCATACAGCTTCTGAGCAGACAGAAATTGGTAAAGGTCCAAGCTGGGATATATTTAAACAAATCCATGGTGTTTTGAGAGTGGGTTAGCAGCTGCCCTGGCCCAAAATCTAGGACTGAAAATCACTAATAATACCTAGCTACCCACAGAAGACTTCGACTCAATCCTCCACCACTGACAACTGAAATGTGGAATCATTACTGGGTTTAGACGACATTACAAATAAGCATGCTTTGTGGAGGATGTCGTCATTTTGTAAGGATTTGGTAGCCTAAGCTTCCTACTGCAGGTTCATTCAAATACATTTTGTTTAAAAAAGAAAAAAATAATCACATCTAGGACACACACTTCTCTAGGACATTTGCCACTGCTGTCAGGGTGGAGATATTGTTCATTTTCCTCAGCAGGCTCAGCATGCATGCTTAAGTTCTCATGCTGAGGAAATCTGCTCACTCTGACTAGCAGGTGGGGAAATGAATTATAGCTACCATCCCCCCAGGCAAAAAAAAAAAAAAATCTATTGGTTGTCACAGCAGTTAGGTGTGAGCTCTCATTGTCCTTCACTTTTGGAGGAATTCTTTTTGTCTGCAGATCAGCTACTATTACTATCTACTTACTTTCCAGGGTGTTGTTTTATCTCAGCTGCCTTTTTCACTCATATCACAGAGCCATTAGATGCAAATTGTACTGGATTGCCTAAGGAAACCCAGTGATTGCCACCCTCAGTGATTGCCACTCTCACCCTCTCCCTAGCCAGCTGGCCCTTGTGGGAGTACCTCTAGCTGTCTCCTTTTTGATTCCTCTTCACCTATTCTAGGTCAGGGCCTCCACACTCCCTTGAAGACAGCAATTTCCCTCTGTTTCTTTAAAAAAGCAATTCAGTAGAATGGAAGTTTTTCAGCTACTTCAGTCAAGTAAATAACTACATTTAATTTGGCACCTGAAATTCCTTTGTTTCACTCCGCCTTGCCAGGTAGAAGCAGAAGACACGATGGTAGAAAATCAACATTTTGTAGACAATAGTATGTAGTCCATCTAAAATGGGCTGGCTTATGACTCTCTGGCACAGGGATGCGAAAAAATTCTGATGTTACCAACATCAACATAGAAATATTCTGAAGAAACCTGATCTCTCAAAAGTATCAGATGAGTCACAATTACTCATTCTCTCCTTCAGTTGGTTGGGGAGAGGGACTCAGAGAAATAGCTTATTAATGCTGGCTCATAATATCTAACAATTTCAACAACCCACGTGTGGTACAGTTACAGTAGCTGTCATGCAGGGGAGACAGAGCCAAGATCCACTCAGTCTTTATTGCTTCTCTCCCAAACTTGCAGCTCCACCATTTCCCATCAAACCCAAGGTATGAGCTGTCTGTGTAGGAGTGTTTGCAAGTGCTATTTCTCCAAGGCAGTGTAACACTGACACATTCTGATAAGCCACATCATCATCCATCCCTGCAAAAGGGCAACTGAGGATGGCTGAATTTTGCATTATAGCTCCAGAACTGCCCATCAATCTCTGCCTGCTTGTAAGACCTGGGCTAAGCAGCGGCGGGTCAAAAAGAGCATGTGACACATTCTCAGGAGGAAAGGGGGATAAGTTGCCTGTCCAGAAGACTGTGCTTTTGGTGGTTTGAAGACAAAAGAGGCTTGTATCAGAAAATATTTGTGTACAGGCCATTTGAAAATATTCAGGTAATGTTACGACTGAATTACTCGATTCTATTTTCACAGTAAACTCTGCTCTAGCAAAACTCCCTTTAGAGCAAGGCAAATTAAAGTCACTAATTGTTTCATATGTTCAATGTGGGAATTGCAGTTTCATTTATACTGAAACTGTGATTACACTGTAATTGTTCTAGCAGAAAAATTTTTCCATTTTCTGAGGCTTCTGCTGTGTTTTCATACTGTCTGTGTCTGCAGTAATTTTCATATTTCTTGACTAGCATTGTGTAATCACACATCTTTAGGCTTCCCCAGAACTGTGGTTCATATTGCCTGATTCTGAAATTCTGGACAAACTCAATGGAAACACTCTTCTTTCATGGGAAAAACTAACAGAAAGGCAGTGTTTTGGATAGCCTGGTAAGTCCTGACCGTTCTGTGCAGAAACCCAGGGGAAATACCAACTCGTGCTTTTTACTTTACTCGAGAGTATTCTGCACTTGACATGTCCTCTAGTGCTTTTCCTGTAACAGAAAGCCACTCTTCCCTTCCAGAAGGTGCTTCTGTGACTTCCTACCGGAGTTTATTTAGTAATTGCCTACGAAGTGTGAGCATGCTTGCACTGAACATCTGGAATGAGAAGGCATCATTGAAAAGACCTTCACAAACTTGTTCCCAAGGTAATTAAATACATGAATGACATTCCTCATGACCTTCTCCCCACTGTAATATGTTTTGCTTCACACTCATCCATGAAGATCACCTCCAGGTGGTTATTGGCATGACTTTGAATGCTACAGTTGTTGATATTTCTCCTATATGTTTGTACTGGTGAAAGAGCGGTTTAGGACTCCGAACTGTTTGTAGAAGGGATCCAATTTTCTTGGATTTCTATGTCCAGTGCCTACAGGTCTGAGAGCTTCATAGAATAGTACATAGTAATAAGCTGATGTTTATCACCTCTGCTTCCTTTACAGCTTTTCCAATGTCCTCTTCTATTACAAAGGAACATTGTAGCTATCAGGTGGAATAGGAGGGGAGCAATTCTACCCCTTTAGTTCCTTAGAAACCCTAGGGTAATAACACATTATACAATGAAGGAAGAGGTATTTGTAATTGATGTCAACAGATATGGGCATGAAGTGACTGACAACAATGTGCAATTAAGGCCCAAAGCAGGGGGACTTGCAGCTGAGACCAAGGGTGTTGTTTCCATGTCACTGATACCAGGACTGAACTGTGAAGTGAATATTCACATCACTGGAGTGAGAAGTATTCAGTTTCCTCAAGATAAACTAACTCTCTGTAGTCTGAAAGTGTGAAGAAAATGTGTCAGGCCACTTTCTGGGCATCCTTTTCTGAAAATGAAACAGGTTTTCAAGATATGAGAAAATTAACACCCTAGATAAAGCTGTTTTGCCAGATGACTTCAGCCTTTTCATATTAAACACTCTTCCACAATAAGACTTGAATTGTCCTGAGTAGCAGCTGTGGGCCTCAGGAGTAATGTCCTTTAGCACTTAGCTGGCATTACTAATGAATTTTTATGTGTGACATACCTCTGGGTGGGAAAGCTACTATATGAACCATTGAAAAGTGGAACCATTTTAACCTGGATTATATAGAGGCTTTTCCTATGCTTCCATTTTATAGATAGTAATGACATGTTCTACTATTCATGCTATAAATTGTCCATGTGACACAGGAATTCACTTCTAAATAATTGAGTTCTGCGCTGAACAAAATATGTCACTATTTTAGATCTCAGTGCTCTCAGCTGGAGAAACTTGTACTTCTAAAAGTCTATTCATCCCTACATAGGACTTGCAATCTTCTGAAAATCTCAATGATGGAAGTCTGATGCCATTAAAAATCTGTCTTCAAGTTTCTTCTTGTGATTTGTCTTTTATTCTGAAGGTTCTTCGTTAGTCTTATATTTATCTCCTTGAAATTTCACTAATTCGGCATACGCAGAGGTTGAATTTAGAGTAAATACATCTGCATCTTTCAGTATGTCTTGAAGTACCAGGTAGGCTAAAGAAATCCTTTGATCAGTTATAATAAATGTCTTGGTTCAGATAATGTCGAAAATATCCATTAACAAATAACATTAGTGCTGAGATACATACCATAATTGATTACATCCAACTGTATTCTTGATCAAACATGGAGACATCTGATGATGCTGGAAAAATATAATTAGCAAATTGGATTTTAATATATCATAAACAAAATTAACATGTGGAAAATTATTCAGATAATACTTCAGGAAGCTAAAGAGAATTCTTATTGTATTACAATGTCATATGTCAGACATTGCCATGAAAAGAAAGAAAGGTAAAACTAATTAGAGCATTTCTAGTAACAAGCACTTTTCATTACAAAGTTCCATATGTCAAAACTGAAGCTATTCACAGAAGATGGTTGGTTTTAGTAAGTCCCAGGATAATTTAAATTTGAAATTGTCAAAATACCTCTTTTTGGTTCTTTAAAGCAAAAGTCTTCTCTTCTGACACAAGATTTTTTTTTCTGCAGCAATTTTCATTACTGTATCATGAAAAAGTTTAAAAAATAAAAGTCAGTTATGAGGAAAAAGAAATCATGTTTTGATTAAAACATGTCTTTTTTATTATTATAACATCACTCAGAATTTGTTTTCCTTTTCTTTCTGTCCTGAGTGAGCTTTGAAATCTCAAAAATTCCTATAGATCAGAGACCTGCTTTTCATTCAGCTCTTGCACAGATGTCAGCATTTGATTATCTCAGCACACTGTACCACTGGTTTTAGTTAGGAGTCATGAGACAATGTCAGTGTTGTGAAACCTATCCAAGCTTACAAATTCTTTATTTGAGGGCGTATTTTTTTAGCATTTCTTTTCAGATAGATGTTAGTTTAAAATGGCTAACATTTTGCACTTTTTTTCTCCCTAGACCTTATTACATTATAAAAACAATTATTGTGTGATGTTAGGCCTTTCTTTATCATCCAGCAATAGACAGTTGATCCATCAGTGTGTATTTCATGTGCAAATCCTTTGATTTTCCGTTATACAATTCCACTGCTGGTTCCATGATTTTTTAAATGTCATTCCTTTGATCTTAAATAAATTAATTTGGAACCACAAGTAATTGACTGATTTTCCTACAAAAAAAAGCATTTAATATATTACTTTTTGACCTCTTCTCTCTTACATGCTAAGAGGAATGTTAAAATTCATATCACGTTTAGCAGAACAGCAAATCTGGGCTTCTCAACCACACAATGCTTAACTGGATCTTTTTAGTTAAGACTCCGGTGTTGGCATGGCCGAAAAGAAATTGCCTCTTCAGTATCAGCCCTGAAATCAGTGCAGCGACTACACGATGAAAGCAAAACTTTGACCTTCACGCAGATCCTTATCATGAACCAAACCTAAGCATAAAAGCACTAGAGGTAGCCATCTGCTGTACCAGCTTCAATTTTGCAGGATTTCGTCATGAGCAGGAGAGCTGCCTGTTTCCAAAGTGACTAAGAATTTTGGTCAAGAGTGAGGCAACACCTGTGCTGTGTGTTGAGGCAAGACACAACCACGGCCAGGGTTCCTGGCTGGCAGATCCCTGGAGGCCCTGAACCTGCACCCTTACCCAGTGCTACATCTTGGCTTTGAGCCCCATGAGTCAGATGGATGTTCCACATTTGTTCTACTCAAAGTGCAGACAAAGCACTCCCTGTATGCCGAGCAGACCTATCCAAAGTGACTGCAAGGAAGGCTTGTACCTCTTTCACAAGTATAAGAGAACCAAATGCAAATGGCTGGTGCCTCTGGGCCAGTGGCACAGTGAAACTCTTGCAGTTGTTGTAATGTAACTCATTCTTTATCTGTTTATCAGCTAATTACTGCTGGCAGGACAGTCACTGAATCTGTGCAGGCACCATGTCACTCAGTTTTGTTGTGTGGCATGGCTCAGAGCAGATGGACATGCAGTGCCAGGAATCATTGACATACTGATACATATCTATCACTTATTATTATTAATGGAGTAAGACTCTTACGCATGTTCAACAGGACAGTTAAGAGGTCACAATGCCACACAATAATGCTTTTAGGGCAAACTCTGATCCTCTCAGGCATCTAGCAAGGAAAGGAACAAAGGCTTCAAATCATCAAAGAACCAACTAGGATCACCTTGTCAGTTGCTGACAAATTCTGCTGATGTCTACACTTAGCTGAATTAACCTTTGACTTGGACCAAGGTCTCAGTTTCTATGACCCAAATCGGAAACCTCAGTCTTTATCTCCAAATAAGCAAATTGATAGAGTTTTCTGCAGGATCTGGGCAGGCTTGAGTTGTGGCTGCATAGAAAATACTCCCCCACACTAAATAACCTTTCAAATCTCCCTGCAAGGCTCTTCTGAGGGAGAGAAATGCTTTCTTGGCACTGTGAGAGCTGATGAGAACTATTAGCAAAATCAGTTACTGGTGACCTTATCTCTTCTGAGTGTGGATGGACAAGTGAAGGGCAGGGAGGACATGGGATGAGGTGTAATTGTGTGTGATGCTCATGTCCAAGTTAATGTAGGTGCTCAGACTCTGGCAGCTGGCGCACAGGATAAACCAAAATCCAGTCAGTCCCTATATTGCTTCACTTTTCTGAGAAATAAACTAGAAATAAGTCAGCTACAACCCATAGATTGCGCAGCATATGCAAGAAGGAAATTGAACAGTTGCTTAACCCGTCGTTAGAAGAACAACCATCCACTTCATTATCTGATAGCCTGTAGAGGGACCCTAAACTGTCCTGAATACCACCTGGACTCTTCATGCACCTTATTCTTAACTCAATAAAGGAATGACTCCTTATTCTTAACTTATAATGCACCTTATTCTTAACTTAAAGGAAAAGGAATGGCTCTATCTAAAAAGACTCACGCTTTCAGTCTACTGCTTCCTAGAGAGAGGCACCACAACAGCCTCCTTCAGACTGCAAGCATCCAGTTTGTGGCCAAAAACATTTTAATGCCTTCTTCATCTCCATAATTGCTGCTTTTAATATTCCCTGTCTGACCAGCTGGGAAATCAGGCAAAAAATAAAATCAAAATACATTGATATTTACCTTATTGGAACATCTTAATGGTATGGAACTGCATTTAAAGAAGAGCACACAGTTACAAAGGCATCTTCATGACAGAGTTAAAGACAACAATAATTTAGCAGCTCAGTCAGCAGCAACACATTAACAGCTAAATCCAAAGGCAGATGTTTTCAGCTTTGTAGCCTTAGCATATACTGCGGCTCACCTCCAGGCAGCCACCCTGCTATTACAGGAGATGAGATTTTGCACCCTTACACTCAAATTGCTCTCAGCACAGATGCCTCTCTTACACAGGTTTTGCCTTTAACATAATCTCTGAGGTTATGTTAAATAGGAGAAAATTGTATCAAGCATGTAGCATAACAGGAGGCGTAGCATGTTAGAGGCTTAGCAGGCACATCTGTGCATCACTATCCAAAATTGCCCATTTGAAATATGTTGAAGCAGAGAGGGTGAATTCTGACTGGAAGTTGTCATCCACCTTCTACCCCTCAATTTTGACACGGATTGGTCTGACCTTTTCTCAGTACTGCCTCCTCTGAGATGCAGAGTCAAGAGGTAAGAAGGTTTGGTGTATTTGAAGTTAATGCTTTATGACCCTCTAGCATTAGACGGTGCTCACTGTTAAAAGGTAAAACCTTATCTCACCAACCTCAGGACCATCCAAATTTTGGATCAATTAAAGCCAGATCAACTTTGGAATTAAAAACAGAGTTTTCCACCTGATACAGATCTAGATGTGAGGACAAGCAGAAACCATAAAGATCACAAAAGCAATAGCAGAAAATATCAGCATCTCTTCAGGCTTCAGATACAGCCTCCAGAACAGACATTATGTTATGCTGCATAATGTTTAGTAGAATCCAAATTCTATCTGTCACTGGGTGAAATATGCTCAAGTTTGACTTCTTCCTGTCCTTATGCATGGAAATTCCACTTAGTGATGATAAATACTGAGCCATAAACCTCTTCAGAGTTCAGAAGAGATTTCTTGTTTTCAGAATGTTCTTCTGATGATACAACAATGTGACTCGGGACTTGTTACGTACAGCTGTTTCTTTTAATCTCGTGTACTTTGCTTCAATGTCAATTTTAGGCACTCTCCCTGGAGCTACATGAAAAATAAAGTCCTTCATCATTGCCCAGCTTTATGGAAATTCAATGCAAGCAATCACGAGCAGAACCCTGAGAAGGTCACACTTACAAAAGTGAATGAAGGAGCTTAGTGAGAATGACTGCTCAGAGTACTGAGCAGCACAGCCGAAATGAAGTGTAGGTGTGCTCAGGGTGCTCGCTGCCTCTGTGGTGCATGCTGGCCTGACACCAACCATCCTCTTACCTCCAGGATCCCCTCCCCTCACCACTGCCCAGCTTTTGAAAGGTTTGGGCTAGAGTTACCTTTTCTGAGGGATCTTTGGTTGCAATTTTAAAAAATCCAAATTTCAGTGCTTATGTCATATTGAATTATTTTGGTAGAAAAAAACTTAATGCCTCTCCTCCTATTTTATGTTATCTTTATTTAACACCAAGTGAAATAAAAAAGTACAGATTAAAGCTTGTTTGTATTTTATTGCATTTTCTTTTTGGCTTTCAACACCATAACTTTAAATTTTTCCACTGTTTTTTGAAAAGTTGCCTAACAGTAACAAGTGAAACAGGACATTGCAGTGCTGCAGTAATTGATTCATTTCAAATGAGTACCTTTGTAATTGAATTTTTTTAAAGAAATCCTTTTTCATTCTGCCAGCCCCACTATTCAATTTGTAGACTTGAAATTAAATAGATGTATAGTGTTCTATCAGTCCTGAGTGACTTCTGAAGAATTAGGATGACGCATATTTTTTTAAAACTTTATTTCATCAGTCTTTAAGGAATATTTTGGGAACTGTTAATTGCCTGAAATTTATTACAAGAAGGAGATGTTGAATGAGCAGAGGTATCTCTTCTAGCCTACAGCAGAATTGCTGTATTACTATACTGTAAACATACTGAGATAATTGCTAATGGTGAGTGACAGAATACTCAACAGTTTGCCTATGGACAAGCTCACTCTGGGTATCACTGACACTGAGGAGTTCTCATGTACCACAGTGAAATCAAAGAAAATATTGTTTCTTTATGGCCTTACAACATAAAGTTGCATTTTTATACAAACTGTAAATGCAGTAAAGGTCTTATATAATAATTAAGGTTCAGTTCACAGTGTTTGTTTTTGGGTTTATTTTGGTCCTTATGGCTTTGTATTTGAGCTAATAGAGATGTAAATTGCTACTGTTCTGCTCTCATAGTGTTTCAGATACTAACTACTAAAACCAAGTAATTATGCAGCTTATATTTGTGAGGTGATTGGCAAAAGTGCTGCAAAAGCTGGGGCAGTATAGGCTGGGAGTCCCAGCATGTTCACAAGGCACATGTCTGTAAAGATTATGTCATGTATTTTCTGGTTATATTTCATAAAAATTTATTCTATAGAGCTGCTAACTTACTACAAACAGTGTGTCAGCCTGCCACTCCTCTTTTTTTCTGGCACATAAAATTTCTACAGTTTCTATATATTTTGGCAATCACAGGGATGATATTGAAACAGGGAAAAGAATATTTTCATATGCACACTGCTTTAAGCCAGGAGACTTGCCATCTAATATTAGACAGTTGATTTCACACTTGACACAGATTAGTAGTGCCTCAGACCTAGCATCTCTAGACCCATATTTGTCCATTAAATATCTTTGAATCTTTTGTGATGCAAACTAGCTGGATGATAGTTTCCCAGGCATACAGAATTGCTCATTATGTCAGCATCAGTGTCTGATTCATGCTGTTGGCTCTAGCAACAAATGGACCTACAACTTCCATTTGTGCTAGATGAGTCTTCCTTGAAGGAGATAAAGAAAATGGAAGGTTTGGGTTTTTTTGCTTCCTTTAGTCTTTATTTTTGTTGTCACTAAATAGTAGCTTCTACCTCCAAATAATAACATGGAAATACAGGTAATTAAATCAAAGGATTGTAAAATATTCAGTGCTGAAAAGAAAGCTGCCACAAAATCCATTTGCACAGCATATGGAAAGAAAAAAAAAAGTGTAACTGGAGAAATTAATAAAACTTGACCACTGGAATCTCTTAGAAGTGGGTCTTGAGATGTGGGTCCACATGGACCTCATGAGGCTCAACAAAGCCAAGTAAGGGCCCTGCAAATGGGTCAGGGCAACCTCCAGTATCAGCACAGGTGGGGAGTGAAGAGGTTGAGAGCAGCCCTGATGAAAAGGATTAGGAGTACTGGTGCTTGCAAAGGTACATGTGAGCTGGCAATGGGCACTTGCAGTCCAGAAGGGCAACCCTGTCCTGGGCTGCTTTGAAAGCAGCGTGGCCATCAGGGTGAGGGAGGTGATTCTGCATCTCTGCTCCACTCTGGTGAGACCCCATATGGAGTGCTGTGTCCAGCACACCAATTGGAGACACCAGTATAAGAAGAACATGGATTTGTTGAAGTGGGACCAAAGGAGGGCCATGAAGATGATTGGGGGATGGAGTAGCTCGCCTTTGAGGAAAGGAGAGAGATGGGTTTGTTCAGCCTGGAGAAGAGGAGGCTCCAACAAGACCTCATTGTGGCCTTCTGGTACCTAAAGAAGGCCTACAAGAAGGCTGGAAAGGGACTTTTCACAAGGACATGACGTGACAGAACTAGGGGAAATGGCTTTAAACTCAAAGAGGGTAAGTTTAGGTTAGAGAGTAGGAACAAATTCTTCACTAGGAGAGGGTGGTGGCACACTGGAACATGTTGCCCAGAGAAGATGTGCATGACTCATCCTTGGTTCAAAGCCAGACTGGATGGGGCATGGAACAACCTGATCCAGCTGAAGATGCCCCTGCATATTGCAGGGGGGTTGGAACAAGGAAACCTTTAAAAGTCTCTTCCAACCCAAGCTGATTTATAATTCAAGATGCCATGGAAATTCTCTAGGACCTGATGTACTGAACAAAGTAAACTTCTTAAGTTATGGTTTGGCCCTAAATGCATAGGATTTTAAAAATTATGATAATATAATTCAACATGATTAATTTAATTTGAAACAGGATCCATTCATAAGTACTGTGAAGTGAGAGCTTCTGGATGTGATTTGATAAGCTGGAGCTCAGTGATATTTGTGTTTCTTTTCAGCTGTTAAGACATTCATCCTCCTCCTCCTCCTCGCTGCACACTGGGTGTGCAGGATGGATTCAACCCAGATTGCACAGATAAGAGTGGGCAGCCATGAAATCTGCCTCAGTGCACACCTGCAACTGCCGACTTTGTGCCAAAGCTGCAGGCATGTTCAGCAGATGGCTGGGAGCTTCTAGGGCATGACGGAACACATGGAGCCATTGTCCACATCTAGACACAGGCAAGTAAGAGAAATTTTCCCTCTTGCACACACGCAGAGTCTATTTGGGGAAATAAAATGCAAATTTAAAAAAAGAAATCCAACCCAAATTTGATAGAAAAAATAGGACACTGACACGAGAAATTAAGCTACGACAAGAGTTTATATCAAAGGTTACCCCTAAATAGCTCAAAGTTGCATTAATATTTTCAAATTTGTATTCATAGTCCTCTAAAATTCTTACTGCTTCTTTTTCTTCTTTAGCTTCAGACCATCACATGCCTGTGAAATGTTTTGCTTGACTTGGGAGGGAAGTGCACTCTTCTTCTTTTCTATGCTAGATTATGTTAAAGGCTTTTCTGACTACAAAGGAGAGAGATGGAGAGGATGAGTTTTCACCGAGAACTTTTCTTTGAAGCTGGAAATCTTTGGTAGAGTCCTCTCATTTCTAAAGACACTATAATCATCTTGATGGGAAGGAAAAAAAAAAGAATTCTGGCTCTGTACCTATCTTTCTCCCACTCTCCCCCTCATTTTCTTTCTCCATCTCCTTCATGCACACGTGCACGTCCACACACACACAAACACACACAATCTCTTTCTGTAGGGTACAGAAACAGCAACCTACAATGCTTGTATTTTTTAACTGCACATTTACATCTACACAGGTATGGATATTTTGTTTAAAATGGCTCTTACCTGTAGCACATACATACTCACACACCATACTTCAAGGACTTTACTTTTATCCTTTTCAGTACACTTTTATGGTTTTGACCTTTATTTTCTGTGCACATCCACACATCCTGTCAAATCTTTTGCAAATGAATTTTATAGACACAAATATTTGCTCTAAAGGAATCTGGAATTATAAACACCCACACTCAAGGAGACTTTACTTTAAACATGAATACTTTGCTATGGAAATACTTGCATTCTTCACTCAGGGAATAAAATCTGCATCTTGTGTGACCGCTTCCAACCAGACAGCACAGCTTCAGTTACAATTATGCACCATAAATCCCTGCGATAGAAGGATAGTGACAATAATCAATTCAAATGCATTCAGATAAATAATTTTAAAGTAAATGAATATTGCTGGAGGATGTTCAGCAAGCAGAAAAAAAAGCCCAGTAGCCTAGTACGTTATTTCTTGGGAATAGTTCTGTCTGCCCTTAGGCTGATATATTCTTTGGGAACACTTTAATGCAGTTTCTATAATTAGCGAGTACTTCACAATCACCTTCTAGAGAATTAAATCTCTCTGTAACACTCGCGTGTGCTTTGAAGGCATCGGTGCAGACATGGTTCTTGTATCAGCAGAAGAAAGGTTTCAGGGCAGGACCAGGGGAGGGGGCTTTAAAACATTACCAGGAGGCATCAACTTCGTTTCACTGTAGTAGACGACATCTCTCCTCTTTGTGAAATACTGGTGGGTACTGGTCTCACTGAAGCCGCTGGGCATTTTGACAGCTGCACCCGCAGCAATCCAGCTCGGGGAATGGCTTCATTTGCATTGTGCAGCGGTGGGGGAGAGGTATGTGGGGACAGAGTCAGGTGCTCCTTTCTTTACCTGGATAAGGAGGTAACACGTGGGCTGGGTCCCTGGGGAGGCAGCTGGCAGCTCTCTCCCAGCCATTTCCCTTGTGCCCTTCGGCCACTCCTGTTCTGCCCCGCTCACCCTTCTCCGGCTCAAACCCCAGGGCTATGATGTCTACAGGCAAAATGTGTTCCTTCAAGTAAGATTAACTGCCTGTGATAGTATGCAAAGATTACCATGTGGTTTTTAACTCTTTCAGTGTCCTGGGACAAACTCTGTCTATGGAAGCTTCCGCTCTGGCTGCCACTGCATTTTGTGTTGAATTGGCATGTCAAGAGATGTAAAAGTCATGTCTGAATATTAAACTGATATATTGTCATGCTTGGTAATTATTCTGTCAAGTGTCTTATGGGAGGCAAGAGCAGAAACGACTGTGGAAAACCAGGCAAGGACTGTTGCTCTTGCAAATATCTTTGAGCTTGTTCAGTAATTGCATAGCTGTAGAAAGGACCAGAGTTGATATGACATATTTCAAGTCATATCAAAAATTTGTAAATTTGTAAATTTGTAAATTTGCAGTAAAATTTGCCTGGTGAGGGAAATGTCTAGAAAAGAAATTGTGTGAAAATTTTACTTCTGATGCTGCTTGCCAGGTATCTGAGAACTTAAAAAGAATAGATGAAAAAAAAAATCCCAAAACTCCTTTAATGCCATTTATTCCCTTTTATTTTTTTCTGCAAACTTGAATTTGATAAGAGAGGGTTGCACTTTTACATAATGCATTAGTTGATTACAGATTCATCCCTGGACCCCCTGGATCCCTGTACCTCCTCATGTCAGTAAGCACCCCTAAAAAATTCCCTATTTCTCATTTTGAACCAAAGAAGGCTTTTATGACATTTCATGTTAAAATGTATTTAACTAAAATAATTTCTCAGAAGTGATCTACAGGATTAGAATTTAGACTGCTCAGGAGTATTCTGTATGATTTAGACAGTGATAGTGCTCTATGTCTCAAAAAAAAAAAACCAGAGCAAAAAACTTATAACTAAATGTTTCTGTGGTAATCTGATTAGACCTTCACTTTATGTGTAACATAACACAGGTCTTTGATTTCCTGTAGAATTTCTAATGCATTCATGTTACTGTGGTTCCACAATTGCTGGAATACTTGGAGCAAAAAGTTGAAGACAACTGATCAAACACTAGGCAGTATTTTTGAGATGTGCAATTAAAATGTTTAAGGGGTCTATGAAACCCGAAAGCAGGCTACTTAATAGGGTGATTTGTTCATTGTTGGAAGTTGAGGGAAAGAGCATTTGTAACACTAACCTCTCTTGCAAGGATAAATTAGATTAATGGTTTACAAAATGTTCTGGGTAATGTAGCTCTTTTACCTGCAGGGTTTTAGGTAGGCAGGCACATGAGAAGGCTGCAGTACTGCAGGGTTGGCATGCGCTGCTTATTGAGATTCATACCTGCAAAGCCGGTAGTGATTTCATGCCATCAGAATGAATTTGAAACAGAATTCATTGCTTTTTCCAAGAGAGAAAAATTTTGAGAAGCCCTCCTGGTGCGGGTTATACTTGTTCTTTCTTTGACCTTCACACCTTTTGAACCGTATGCCTCTGAGGAGGATGATATCTATACATTGAAGGACTTTGGTCAAAGTGTAAGACCAGATTCCTGAGTCCTAGATTCTTTGTAAACAGTACAGACATCCTGTGGGTCCTGGAGCTTGTCATCTCATTTTTTATGTGCCTTAAATTAATTTTCTCTGAAATTGTGAAATTTGTCCATCTCCCAAATAGGTAGCTGATATTAAAACTTATTTTTACTCTAGGACATGACATATAGTACGGACAAGAGGTGGCTGGGAGTTTCACTTCATCTCTGCTTCTATCACACTTTCAAATTATCAGTTCCTAAGGTGTAAGTTGAGATGGACACAGCTCTGGGAGCTGCCAAGCCCCATATTCCAGTAACTGAGGTGCCAGTAGAGAGAACTGGAAATCTCCCATGAAGGCCCAGAGAATTAAATCATACTATAGAGCAGAGTCGGTGTAGATGCACATGCACACATACATATATACATATCTATGCACAGGTATCACTCAATCAGCCTGACAAACCCAAATCATTCTGTGATTCTATAATATAAAATTAGGGCAGAATGGTTTTAGCTATGGCTTAAAATAGCTATGTAAATCAGACATTTCCCTCTGCAACCCCAGCCATTGTCAGAGAAGGTCTATGGAGTTTGTCCTCTTAAGTACAGTAGGAGTAAAGAGAAGCCAGCCCTTTCCCTGCCCTCCATTTCCAGGACAGCTTTTCCAGAGTTCTTGCAATAAGAAAGTCCGACTTTCCACCCCAGCTGAGGGTGACTATGCTTTTCTTACTATCTGTTTCCTTCTCTCACAGCTTTCAAGAGGTACAAGGACCATGAACCTTTGTTGTGGACAGTGTTTGACACGTGATGAATTGCCTGGGGCAGCAAGTTCTAGAAAGTCCCTTTTTCTCTTCCTACAAAGGGCTGTCATTGTCTCTTCCATGCGTCTTGCACATGTGGCAGGGAGGAACACAATCTCTAGCTGTATGGCAATGAAATTGTCTTCAGAGGGGAACTTGCCCATATTTAATGGACTATGTGTTGTTGTGTTCTCTAACAATAAGCTTGACACAAACATCAAAAATCCATTAAAATGTACTCTTAACCCTTTCAAAAAGAAGGCTCAAACAGGATGGGTAACCATTAAAGAGGAAGCCTGTAGGAACACTGTAGGATCAGCCTCTGAATATATGTAATCTGAATTCATTAAATTCCACATAACTTTGTAAAACTTCCCCTTTTAACTGAGGAAGAGACATGTTCCCTTTTTTTTGTCCTACTAGTATAATTGCAGTATATTAAGACACACCAGGTAAGCCAGAGAAAAGCTTGTTTGGAGTTCTCATTTCAACTGCACATTATGCACTTGCATTGTAATATATTCAAACTGACAGCTTCATTATGGAGAATTAATCTAAATTATGTCTAGACATATATTTGCAAGAACAAGCATCACAGAGACTGTTTGGTGGCTGACCGTTCAGAGGAATTAAACAAGAAAATCCCAGGCATAAACCTTAAAAAATAAATGGTTAAATTGATAAACGAAGGAATAAACGAGCTTAGGTCCTGCTTCAGGAACAATACCAAAACCTTCTCCCTAGAATTTTACTAGTTTACGCATTCCTTCACCAGTTTACCATTTTAATTATCATCCCCTCTGCAGTAGTGATGCAACCCTGCTGTAATGCTACCACAGAAGCCCACACAGCAAGAGTGTAGGGAAGTCACAGCAAGCCATAGGAAGCATTACATGATTCCTGCTTCTGTGCAGTAAAAGTGCCTGGGTATGCCCATACTTTGAAAGAATATTGTGAATCTCATACGGCCAATTTATAGCATGTGTCAAGACATGTGTCAAGAGGGTTTGCTATCATTTTAACATTTGTGAAAGTTGCAGACATAAATTTAGCACTGCTTCACCATTAATGGTGATAGGGAGAAAGGAGACTTGTAGCTCACTATATAATTATTTATTATTTTTATTAAAGACAAAGGCTTTAGGATTTTCCGTCTGGCAATAACAATTTTATTACCCAGCTGTAAAAAATCCACAACACTACCAATGGATCATACAATTAATAGTAAGTTTAAATCTCACTCTATACAGTACTTCAGATTAAACTCACTGCAAGCTAAAAGCTTGCAACTGCAGGGCAAGGGATGGCATATGAGTGGTCTGGTGTTCCACTGTGGCTGGGACAGAATCAGATGCTGGACAGGAGAAATGTGAGACTTGAGACTGCTTCAGCACTAGGACTCTGTATTTACAGCAGTAAATTCAACTCCTTGACATGCCTCTTTTCTCCATGGGGAAGCAGGAAAAACTAGCATGGGCACAGCCCTCAGTAACACGTCCTAACAGCTTCCAGCCTGGGGAAGGCTTTCACTCATCTGACTCAGAGGGAAGGCAGAGCTACCTGAGCAGATGAGCCTGCAGATACACCAGGTGGGAAAAGTGCAGTGCAAGAACCGTACATGTCCTACAGAAATGGGAATGAGGTAACAATGATGGCTGCACAGGAAGGTCAAATTAATTTCTTAAGATTGCCCAAAGGGCCGGTGCCAAACACAGAGTCTGAGCCCTGGCACCTCCTGAATTCTGAGTGAGTAACTGGGAGTGCAGTGGAGTTTTACCTTCAGGAACACTATTGCTGCTACCTATAGTAAGTGCTCTAAGTGCTCTGTCAAAAGTGTTAAGCAGCTATTTAGAAAGCAGAAGCAGAGGAGTATGGCATTAGTTAACCACTGCTGTGTGCTGGGTTGCCCTTCTGGTCCCTGCTGTCAAGGAAGGCTGAGGAAAGACTGCAGAGGTTTCAAAGGGGAGCCACAAAGCTGGATTGTGGGCTGCCAAGCAGACTGTAGGAGGGGAGACATAAAGACCACAATTTAGTCCAAAAAAAGAAACATGAAGTGGTTTGGGTGTTTTGTATAAGTGTTAGCACATAGGATGAATATCTGAGAGTAGAGAGCTTTTAAACTTTTACTGATAAAGACGTGACAAGATCCAATCACTGATAAATGTCCTTTAGTGGAAGAAACTCCAAATCTGCAGCCTGCAATCAGTAGTGAGTACCTCACATGATTGCCTTCAGGCTATGAAAGAATTCCTTCTCCCTGCCTCCAAGATATAATTTGATTATTTCCCTATCCACCTACCACTTTCTGAAGTGTCAGAACCTGGTCACCAGTTAGCAGCAGGACAATGACAGGGTAGACCACTGGCAGAAGGTGCTAAACATTCTCAGCAATCTGCTTTGTGTATCTTCCCCTGGTGCTCAGGGTCACAGCAATAACCAGATTTGGGGTGGGAAAAGTTTTTCTCCTAAAGACAGTCAAGCAGGACCTTGAGGTTTTTTTTTTTTCCTTTATCTTCAGCAAGGATTGTAGTTTGCAGGCTGGAATTCCTCATTGTCAGGGGTCTTCAGGGTTCTGTACTTGGTGGGCTTTTTTTTGCACCTGGTACAGAGCTTTTTCTCCAAATATCTGAAGCACTTATTATAACAAACAGTATAACTGTAGTCTTTGGGTCATGCAGGAATTCAAACAATTCTCTTGGCCATTAAGAGAACATCACTACCCAAGAAAACTTTTAAAACGAAGTCACACAAAGTCCTTCTCAGCCATTAGCCCACCCTGACAATGCCCAGACTCCTCACGCTAGTCCCCTGGTAGAGATGAGCAACTTGAAGCCCATCTCATTTCTGTTTCCTATCAGAATCAAGAAAATTGAACTCTTTCTGTTCATCTCCCTTTAATAACTTAATCC
The DNA here is from genome assembly GCA_013399945.1 of Ploceus nigricollis. Taxonomy (NCBI): domain Eukaryota; kingdom Metazoa; phylum Chordata; class Aves; order Passeriformes; family Ploceidae; genus Ploceus; species Ploceus nigricollis. The sequence goes on from VXBC01002292.1 coordinate 681,141, forward strand.
AGCTGGAATTCCAAGAATATCCCGATGTGACCACACTGCATTCAAAATGTAATTTAAAACATAGCTGGACAAGAAAAACATCTTTATGTTTCTAGTAAAGGGTTAAAATGTCCAACTGAGTTGTGGTCAGTTGACACAGGTTCAACTGTCCTTTCTTTGCCTGGGGGAATTTAAAGTTCAGAGGAAGAAATCTTTGCTTCAGGCACTCCTCTGAGCGCTAGTTAAAAGAACATTTTACAACCAGATAAATGCCAACATCAGTCATGGTACTGAAGAAAAGTTTAATGTCCACTCTGTTTGAAGGAAGAGCACTGACACAGCCTTTCTAATGTAAATTAAAGCCTGGGAATACTAAGTGAAAGTACTCAGATACCTGTCTGTAAGTAGATTTGGAATACAGGAGTGCTGGCCTGGTTGTGATAGCGCTCCATCAGTTTGTCTTCCCTTCTGCTGTAATCCACTGTTGCTTGCTGGGCTCCCCACTACACCGTGTGAGGAGCCTATCCCAGGACAGGCAAACAATTGCGAATTTGTGCATGGTAGTCATTCTGTGAACTCGGAGATTAAAGTTTTCAGAAATTTACAGCTGGATAAGAAAGAAACAGAGAAAGGCCATGCCAGAAGAAGAAATCTAAAATTATGTTCGGTATATGGTCACTTCTATAAGCTGCCCATGAGAAATATCTAGGTTTTGACAAAATTGCAAATGAAGTGATAAGAAAAAAAACCAACCCAAACCTTTAGGAGTTATCCAAGAATTACTGGCATGTTTCTGTCAGTCACATTTTTAGTCTTTTTTTTAATATGGGCTGTATCTAAGTGAGCTGTATGCATATACTCTGTTTCTCCTTAGCTTTTGAACCTACTCCTTGATTTGAAGCAAATTCAAGACATGAATAAAACCCTCAAAGGTTTTTACTGGTAGGACATTATTCTGGAGGGGAACTGAAAGGTGAAAATACAAGGAGAGGAGACAGAAAAATCTTAATATTGTTCTGTTAAATCAGCCAAGAGATTCATTTCTGTAAGAAGACTGACTTGATGTTCTGCACTCATTGCTTTTATCTGACTTTCTCTTCTTTTCTGCAGCTAATACTCAGTTTCTGAAGGTCTGAGCCTCACTCATAGGCCCCTCCAATAGCTGTCTGTTCTTGTGACCCTTGCAGGAACTTCGCAGGAACAATATATCCAAAGGTTGTCAAATTTCGTTCAAATCAGACAACAAGTTCTGTGACTACTGAAGGGGAAAATATATTCAGGGTGCAGTTCAGACAGAAATAGAAAAGCTTGTCAGCCCTGAAGCCATGAACAAACCACCTGATACCAGCCAGAGTTAATGAAAAGAGAAGGAGGGCTCAAGCTACTTTACCCACTCCAACATATTCCCCTTAAAATCACAGGTTGAAATGCAGGCTAGTAGAAACTGGTTTATTGGTTTTATATGCTTCAGCTTCTGCTTGTGATTCATCAATAGGAGAGCGGGCTACAGCATGCAGGGAGGTTTGTTTGGCCAGCTGTGGGCCAGAGCAAGTCCAGACTCATGTAACCAGTCATCACTTTCTCACTGTTAATATAGCCATGCGGAGATCTCTGTTGTTTTTCTTGGAAAAAGTGGGTAAGGATGGAGGGAACATGTGGATGAAATCTAGTTCCAAGACAGTGAACATCATTTGATTAGCATGTGGAAAGACATGGGAGAGGATCATCTGCACTATGTTATTATATGTAGAGATTGCTGTATCCTGGCTGTCTGAATATTACAGACATATTTAAGAGGCTGCAAATTGATAACTAACTTTCATGTCCAACATTACAGGGTAAGAGTCTTACTGAGCATTCATGATGGTCAATGTGCATTCATTTAAAAAGGCACATTTCTTCTTTTTATGCATTTTTTCTGTATCCTTATGTATTTCAAAAAGACTTAAAAAAAGAAAGAATTAAAACATCATTTTCTAGGCAATGCAATCTAAATAATTATAGTAATAATTATGTTTGGTGTCTGCTTCTGTGGTGTAAATATAACCCATCCTACCATGTAATAGAAGTTAATTTTAAACAGTGCACATTTACACAGCTCATGTGAGGTTTGATTCTATTCTCAGTTATTAGCCATGAAAGCTACCACTGTACAATCCCTCAGTTCAGTGACAACCATTTGGAGGATAATTGCATGCCTTGCATTACCTCAGTGCCACATGTCAGCTAAGGCATGAAGCCATTGCTCAGGACTAGCTCTGTGTCTGATTGAAGTGTTCTATTAGACTTCCGCTGAGGAAATTTCTGCTGGTCTGGTTTGTGTTTACACTAATGACTTTATACACTGTCAAAGAAGAGAAAGGGAACCTTAAACCACGTACAGTTTTCTCATATTTCCTCCCCTGGATCCCTTCATACTTCATGGGCTATGTGATTATTATAACCTGCTGATCTGGATATGAAGGGAACCTACAAGGAAGGATACAGGGACCTTTTTACAAGAGCAGCATGTAGTTACAGGATGAGGGGAAGTAGATTCAAACTAAAAGAGAATAGGTTTAGATTAGATATTAGGAAATAATACTTTACAGTTAAAGTGATGCGGCACTAGAACAAGTTTCCCAGCAAAACTGCGGATGCCACATCCCTGGAAATGTTGAAGGCCAGGCTGGAGAATGGAACTCAGAGAAGCCAGGTCTAGTGGAAGGGTGTTGGGACTAGGTGATCTTTAAGTTCCCTTGCAACCCAACTCATTCTATGACTCTACAAAGAGCAAGTAAGAGTTGCTGCAAGTTAACGGATCAGGCACTGCACAGAGGCTCTGCAAAGCTGTATTCCTGTCTGGGAAATCACTGACCTCACCAGAGATCCTCAGTGCTGCAGCAAGAGGTAAGGATTGGGACCAAGTATGAGGAAAGGTGAGTGTAAGTGGCAGTACAGCACCTCCACAACTCAATATAATTTAAATCAATGTAACATTTCCCTCCAAACTGATGAAATATTACCTTTGGCACAATGCATCCACACTTCCCTCTGCCTTTGCAGCCAGCCTGCATTCCCAGTGATGTCGAATTGACTGCATGTTTGACAGCCATGTCACCTTCTCTGACATCTAAGTAGGCATTTCTTTTGCTCCCTGACCAGCAACTTGACAAGCAGTGCATCAAGAAGATGAAAAGGCAGTGTTTTTATGAGTAAAGGACAAAGAAATGCAATAAAAGCTGTCCCTTTTACTGATCACGAGCCTCTCTGGCAGACTCAGCTTATAATGGTGCAAAGCTGGAAGGCTGGAAATTACCAAAAGTGAGGAGCCATGCTGCTGATCAGCTGCAAACAGCGTGGGAAGTCAGTGGGTACCTGCTGGACTGGCTGGTGGGGCTACTGGGGCTGCTGTGCTGATCGGGTGCATGCGGTGCTGGGGAGAGACGGATACAGAGAAATGGGAGAGGTTAGGGAAGGGAAACCCCCATGGCAGCACCAGCATGCTTCAATAAAACCCAGAGCTGTGATGCCTGGGCAGAGGCTTGTTTTTCAGAGAGTGCGGCACATGGCAGGGTTGTTGATGGTGCTGCCTGGCCAAGCACAAAGAGCTCCTTGTAGGGTTGCTGGTGACTTGTCCTGGAGTGCTGCCACTCCGGCTGTGTTTTCTGGTCTCCATCACTTGGTCACTTGCTCATGAGTTTACTCCTGCCTCTGGCCACTGCAATTTTAGCTAGAATTCCACTACATCAGCTATTAAAAGGAAGTGTTTCAGTGAGGGGCATGAGCAGTGGCTTGAGGCTGTTAGGGCTCCCTGCCTCCCAAGGAGTCTGGGAGGCACTGCTGGGCTCTCAGAAAGGCCACAAGTCTGCATTCCACACGGGCACGTGGCGGGAAGCCCAGCTGGGTGTCTGGCCTGTTCCAGTGCCAGTGCCAGCTGTGCTGGTGATGGCATTCTGGTGCCCCCAGCATCCCCATGGCAGGGACAGGGGAGAGCATGGGTGGTGGTGGGAAGAGAACAGGGAGGCAAATGAGTACTGCCCCGTGAACCAGCTTGGGAACTGGTGCCCACCTTAAAAACCTGGTTTCTGCTGTTACTATAATACAGGGACAGTTAGTGACTAGAATTTGTCAAGGGGCTGAGCTCATGTGCTCCTGCTGCCCTGCCAGGGCCTCTGCAAGGGTGGGATAGGGATACCTGAGCAGCTGCTGTCAACTCCTCATCCCACTACAGCCTTTTAGTTGGGGCTAAGTGAGGTCACATCCTGGGAGCACCTGTTTCTTGGCCTTACAGCTGAGTTACAGCAACTCTGAAGGGCTATCTTGGATGCAGAGGCATGCAAGACCAGAGTGCAAAGCTGCAGGGATCCAGGCTCTACTTTTCATCTCTGTTAGCTTAGCTGAGTCTTCCCAGCAAAATGATTTATAGAACTTTAAAACTGGTACCCCGAAAGTGGAATGATTTGCTTTAGTATGGAGCACTCCCAGCTCCCAATAAACTCATCAAGTCTTGACCAAGGGCAGCACTCCTGGAAACAGGTGGCTTGTAAGAAGTTGCCTGACTGTCAGCACTGTGTCAGAAAACACTGTCCTGTGCGTAGGTCACCTCCACAGGCACAGCTGCACTGGGTGGGCATGATGGCCATGGCCCTGGGCCAGGCTTTACAGTACACAGTATCACACCTCTGTGTATGTTTAATCTGTGAAGCTGTCATCAGGAACGATGGACAGGGCAAACAGAAGTCTCAAGTGCATGTAGCAGCCTGCTTTTCTGTCCTGCCATATTCTTTTTCCTTGACCCCTCTGTCCATGACTGCACAAGCTATCCTGGTTTGCGCACCCCCTTGCATACCAAATTTGAAGCAAGTCACACCAATGTCAAATTCCCAGGTGTTCAAGCCTCTCCTACACATCCCAGCTTCCTAAACTCGAGGCAGCTGGCCAACCTGATCTGTGACCCACTGAGCAGCTGCAACTGGTGAAAGGGATCTCAGCAGCAGGGTGTGGCTCTGCAGGTGTTTGTGCTACTGGGCATTAGGGAGAAGGGAAGAGAGGGAAGGGGGAGAAAAAGCAAGACATCCATCATCTACTTCCCTAGTCTTATGGTCAGCCTTTGAGATCTGACTTATTGCCAGCATGACCATAGAGGGACTGAGTATGATGATAGAGGTACTGCAGGAAGAACCAAGAGAGTCATGAATCTCCCTTCACCCTGTGCATGTGACCTGTTTTACTGGGAGTAGCTCTGGCATTTAATGAAATCAGGTGGTGAAAGCAGACTACAGGGATTTAGAAATGTGTAGTTAAATTGAGCAATTTCTCCCTCTTTTATTAAAAATAGTTTTTCTATGCTGACTTAAAGGCTAGGTTTTGTTCATCAGATCATTTAATCAGAACTATAGTCCCCAGGATAATTAAACTTTAAAAGTTAATTAAACCAGCAATGATCTAAGAATAAGTCTATAAGGAAGGCAAGGAATTCAGATACCTTATATCTCCTCTTAGATGTCATGACTTCTATCACATCTAATTACTCTCCCCTGTGGTGTGCATGGGAAAGATCTGTTTCTAAATGAGGACATTTTCTATTAAAAACAGCAGGAGAAAAGTTCAGACACCAAGGGCTTAATCTGTAAGGCTGATTTTTGAATGAAATCAGCCCCATTCTGGCCAAGCAGTGGCACAAATGTTTATTTATGACAGTGTGAATAGCTCTGTTGCCTTTAATGCCACCACATCTCCTAATTCAGGCATGTTCCTCAATCCTTTGTTCAAGCAGCCCCAGAACACTCACCAGAGGCACGTTTAATTGGCAACACACAAACCAAACACCTAGGAATCATGATCTTCAAAAATGTGTCATCAGTACACAGGTCCCAAGAACCCAGCACCCAGCTGTTGCTCTAGCAATTACACGACTGGCAAGTGGGCTGTGAAGGAGGTGGGACTTGGGGAGCAGAGGTCCGTAGAGAGGTGAGCATGCATTGAAGTGAAAATATGCTGAGGATGAATTCCATGGGTGAGAGAGTTGACCTGTAAGGTTGTTCATGGGACTGGGACAAAACGGGCTGTAGATCTGTGTGGAAAAGGGGTGAATTCATCAGAGGTGGGCTGTGGACTATGCCTGGGGTTGGGAGAAAGGTGGTGTAAGGTTGAATGAAAGTCTATGGTGCTACAAAAGTATGAAAGCCCATGGCAATCTTTGGGGAAGTAAACTGAGGACTGTACAGAAAATTCCCCAGCTAGCAGTGACAGCTGTAGAAAAACATCTAGGGTTTGTTTCTCTTTCCATAAACACTGCCAATTTTTCTTTCTGTTCTCTGCAAGGTGAGATTCTGCACATATTACAATCTGACCTAGGTCATTTCGGCAGCATGGATTAATAATGCATAATCCCACTGTACATGCAGGTAGTTTCTACAGCCACTTGAGTTTTGTAAATGTAGCTGACATCGTGATCAGAGAATGAGATTGTTGTGGAAACTACTTCAAGAAGCTCCTGCACTTCAGATGAGGCAATGACCTAAATGTTCTTAAAGGGTACAGGGAGCGGCTTGTGCTGTAAACAAATCTGTCACTGAAACTGCACTTGAAAACAGACCTAAGGAACCAATACACATTTTTTCTTATGTAGTCATTGTTTGATTTTTTTATAAATTAATAAATGGCATTTCCTCTTTCTTGCAGTTGTCAGTTTCTCACACTTCAGTTTTCCCCCAGCCCACCTGGCAACAAGGAATGAGAGTCACTATTTGATTTCTCGTGTCTCAAGGTAGAGGATGTCTTCAGTGTCTGATTCTGGATTTGAGAAAGCAAGCAGAAGATTGCATAGGAAAATGGCTTCAATGAGCATCAGTTTCTACCTCTGCCACTCTCTGCCTTCCCCATTAAAGCATTTTCTCCTTCTGCAGGCTGGAGTCTTGGCGATTTGTCTGCCTCTTTTTTTTGATTCAGAGGATGATTGGAAAGCTTGTCCAAGCAGCTCCAAGGCAGCAGCACAATTTCATTGTTGATTACATGTATTTGTCGAAATACTGAAGAATCTGGGAAACATGGCAAAGGCATTAATGGGTAGCAGTGTGCAGAAGATGACAATAATACTCGCTGAAAAGCACTTAGTGCAAGTGATTTGCTGAGCTCTGTTTGCAGTAAATACAGAGTTTAGATAGATGTATATACACATGTGTTTATATACAACACAACAACAAGGTCTGAAGAGGTGTCTGCCTGTTCACATATTGTGTCAGTCTATCCAGAGAGCAGCAGCAAGAATATAGCATGAATTTCATGTCACTGAACTAATATCTTCAGGCACACTTGATCTCTTGCTAATTCCTGCCTGTAGCAGATACACATTTCAGAGGTCTAAGTACTTCAGGCTCTTTCTGTCTTCTTTTGCTGACTTAGAAGGGCAAGTGTAAGTGCTGCCAGGACACCTGCTTGGGATCACTTAGCTGAAAGCAATCAGCCAGCATCATCTGAACTTTTTCAGTCCTGTTGTTGCATGCAGGTGTACTTTGCTTTCAGGTTTTGAGAAGCCAGGCTCATTGGGCAGGCCTTCACAATCATGTTGGTATCTACCCCTAGAAGGAACTGCCTGCCCATGGACTATAGCTGGAGTTACCAGAAATCAGCTAAATGCTTAGCTTGTATGAAAAGTCACCGAAGGTGACAATGACATGTAACCAGATCACTGCCCTATTCCCTTGGGAGAGAGATTGACCTGAGTTCTGCAGGGCTCCCATTTTATATTATTATATAAGTGAGCTGGTTTATGACTACCACTGTAGCTCAACTTGCATGTTTTTCAGCCTTCGTGACCTGGTGGAGGTAGAGGTTACAGAGACAGGTGAAACCTGAGTGTGGATGTGTGGGAGAAGAAAGGATCTGCAGTCACAAGACTGCAGCATCATATGACAGGGAATGTGTGTGCAAAGCAGGGAGGATGGTGGCAGGAAAGGGCAAGAGCCCTCATGTTTGTGTCACAGATCTGCATCACTGTTCTGTTCAGTATCACAATGACCTCGGCTTTCTTGGGGAAAACCCCTCCTTCAAAGCAGTTGGCAGTGTCCCTCATATTCCAGCAATGACTGTATTTCAAACAACCCTGTTGAGCTACTGGAATGAACTTCTCACCAGGTAGAGGTCACAAATGTTTGTCTTCTTGTTTAAATACTGGGTCTCCTACACGTCCTTATTCAATACATAGGCATATACACACAGCTACATCCAGAAACCAAGCAGCATTTCAGTTTTGTGAGAAAAAGAATTGCAGAGGTTTGGTTAGCAGGAACGAGGCCCCATGGTGTGGGAGTTGTGACTGGACCCTGACATTGACAGATAGCTTGAAGAATCATTCTTCCCGGTCTATCTACCTCTGCCCTTTGATTGCATACTACTAGCTCCCATTATATGCCAGGAAAATCCCTATGGATCCATGCCCAACTAGATAGAAAGATGTCATGGGGAGGGAGAGATTGGCTTCCTTTCTGATTCTGCAAGTAAGCTTTAGTCCATATCACCTGTGGGACCTGGTGTAGTGCATGCTGCATGTGAGCAGGTGCAGTAAAAGGGAGCAAATGCGGTAACAACAAATTGAATGTGAGAGTGGACCGGAGTTCTTTTTCTCATACACATGTCAGGTTTGCTTAGGAGTTCCAGATAAGTAGACAGAGAATAGCATGGGTCTGTGAATTTTATTTCATAGAAGTTTTTATGTTCTTAATGTAGAAAAACAAAAGTAGTGATAGAAAGGGATGCTGAGCCCAGCATTTCAGCAATGCCCTTGAATTCGTGTTTTACCAGTTCATCTGTAATTGTAGCTTATCAGAAGCACATCAGAAGCCTCAGGTAGAAATAGACAGATCACTGGGCTTGAAAAAAATGAAGACAAGGGCTCCCAAGGAGCACAAGGCAAGAACCAATGCCATGCTTTCTTGAGAACCTAATGAAATGCAAGAAAGAGAGATAAATCCTTAAGTTATGCAGAGGAATGTCTTAGAAGCTTCCAGTGTGCTTCTCTAAAATACTTATTTCTAAAAGTGAAAAAGAAAGTCACTCTCTCTTTTCATCCACTTCTCTGGCTTATGGCTAAAATGCATGCCAGGATAAGCCCCTAGACCCTAATCCTCAGTTTCATGAAGGTAAGCACATCATTGCTCTTGGGGGTCTGGGTTCAGCATGAACTTGGAAGGTGCACTTTCAAATAGAGTATCTCCTCATCACACAGGAGTACCACTAAAATTACTTCAGTGATTTCTGCTTAATGAGATGCATTAAGATGAGCACATACAACTCTGTCAGCGCTAGTTTTATTTAATCTGGAAAAATCATAAAGGATATGAGTATCAGAAATTCAGGGAAATTCTCACAAGGCATTCAGTGCCTCCTCTTAGAGCACTGGAAGGGAAAATACATGACAGAAAACAGTACCTTTACTACAGATGGCCTTTCAAACCTCCTGCAAACCTGACAAGATTCAGAACTGCAGATTTGTGTCTTCTCAACAGCAAAAATATGCAGAAAATCTGCAAAACATCTGGAAATCTCTCAAATAATCCTCACTTCTCCATCAAGTGTTTACTTACAGAGATATTGCTCTAGTGATAGACCATTCAGGAAAACAAATTTTTAAAGAAAGGGAGTTAATCTTTCACCCGACAAAAAAGTAGTCTTATGATTTCTCACGCTTGATTATCTTGCAGAGTTTTTAAGTAATAATCTTAAATGTGAAAGACAGAGCCTTCACATTTTTTGTGCTGTAGATCTCAACATGCCAAGACAGTAGTGTGCAGCAATATAAACCATTATTACACTAAGAACTTGTCCCCATGTGGCATGTATTATTCAAACCATGAAAGGTACATGACTACACTTGGTTCATCTGACGAGAAGATCTCATTAAACTACTTTTCTTATCAGACTGGAAATAAGAATAAATGATCCATATGAATGCCACAAAACCATACAAAACACTATATAAATTAATCCTGATTCAGTCTTAATTATTATGGAATTCTGTATCATATCCTGAAAGGGATTCAGTTAAGAACTGTGATCTGAGCATCCCCTCTTTCCATAACTGTTCTATAATACTCAGGTTGGAAGCAGAGACTGTGAATAAGTGGAAGAAGATGTCCTTTTGGAAAGGTCTGCAACCATAGAGTAGGGCATTCCTTTCCAAAATCTTAAAATTCACACATGAAATGAGAACTTTACTGGAATATTACTGCATTCAATAATGTTTAGAAAATATCACATCACCACCACCACACTGCAGATTTTTGGGCTGTACTTCAGTATATCACAGAGATGCTCTTCCAGATTTAGACACTTTGTATATTCAACCCAAACATTTCCAGCTTTAAAGAAGTGCATCCCATACCTTCCTTTGCTGAGATAGCCTGGGAAAATGCACATTGTCATAACACTGCCCAACCTATTTGTCTGCAAACTGAGTTTTGCAAAAATGCTGGCTGTCGCAGGGTACCAAAGGTCAGGTTTGAGAAAAGCAAAGTGGAAAATAATTTTTATCCTGCCTAGAATGACAAGTTTAATAGCTTTACAAGGAAGTTTTAGAGACAACAGAAATGGTGGCTCAATTCCAAGTGGCACTGCCTGGGGCAGCAAATGTGTCTTTCATGGGGTCAGAGGAGACGTCGTGCAGGTCCCCACCCCCTCCTTCAGGTCAGTGTCCTGCTGTGCTCAAAGCTCTGATAAGAAGCAGATTATTTCCAGACCTTTAGATGCCAGGGATATCACCTGGGTGTGGTACCATAGCACTTCCTATTTAATACTGTCATGACCTGGTATATAGCAACTGCACTAAGATAATTGATTACAGAGACACAAAGTCCAATCTGTAGATGCTCAAAGAAATGTTCCTTCTGATTCCTGATTAATGAGTAAGTCTGTCATTCACTCAGATTGTCTTCTTTCCCCTCTCTTCTGTCCTCTAAGACTTTTAGTTCATGGCCAATGCTTGCAACATGGTGGTTGCCTGGAGAATTATAATACCTTGTAGATAAGATTATTTAGAATGAAACCCCCAAGGCTGAAATGAAATGGGAAGGGCCTTTCAGTTTTAGCAAATGTACATATGCTCCTATTGTGGGGTTTTTGCCTGGCTGATATTCTAACAAACTGAATGTTTTGTTATGAGCACAAAGAATCTAATCCAATTTTCACAAAAGGCAATGAACAAAATTCCTTTTGTTTTTCATGGGGCTCAGATTCTGCACTAATTGTGTTTGCTCTCTCAGCCTAGCAGATATATGAATAAAAAGCTGCAGATGTGGTTTTGAGTGCCATTAGATGTTCTTTAGATCATGTTATTCCTCTAATGAGCCCAGTTATATTATTAGAACTTCTGTTTATTCCAGATTTTTTCATTTTGGATACTTTTTCATCTCTATTTTGAAAAACTAAAAGTTTTTCTCCTGGGGAAAAAGGAAGAAGCCAAATTTTTAACACTGTGGAGATACAACAGAGAAAAAAGAGAAAAAAGAAAAGCAGCATGGTGTCAGGGATAAAATATTTCTACTTCTGAAACATGGAAGAAAATTGTTTTTTCTCAAGACACCGTGCCTCTCTCTTGTATTTAAAATTTAAGGGTCTACTGTCTTAGCTATTTTATCCTCCTCTCTTGTTTCTTGACTGGTTTCCCTGTCTTTCCCTTTTCAGTCAGTGCAAGAAAGGAGCCCTTTCCCTTTCCTGTTCTTGAGGACAGGCTTCTGGCTTCTTGTAGAAATCTGGGTGTGGATGAAGGAATACAAGTCCTGGCATTGCCTATTCCTCGCTGTTAATTCCAAGTAGAGTTAAAACAGCAGAACCAGATGCAGAAGACATTTGCATTTCTAGATAACCTTGGATGAATCTGTACATAATTTGTTCATTTTCTCCAACCATTTTTCACCTTCATGCACATTTTATACTAAAGACTTCAGTATTCTGAAAGTGGATGGGCAGAAGTGTGTGCATACCTCTGATATCTGTTATATATACACCTCAAGCAGCAGTTATGAAAAGTCATGAGGGAAGTGTGTTTGGAGCTTGGGGAGCATCAATCTCTTTTTGTCACTTTATTGGACTCCTCTCATGCAAAGAATATTGGCAAAATCACTTAAAATTCCTGCAGAAGTCAAAACAGGTTTTTTTTAGTTCTATTTGCCCTCCTTCTGTGGCAAGCACAGCCAGAGCCAAGCTTCTTCTCCAGGCTCATATTTGAAAGGGGGCATTTGCTGTGGAGCCTCCCTGATTAGACTGTGCAAGGAACCCACACTGGAAGCGGTGCAGGAATGCATGGGTGACTACTGCAGTGGTTTCTGCTATGGTCTTCTTCATTTCCCTCTTGGTTTGCCAAAAAAAGGGCATTTTTTATTCAAGCCTCTCTTCCCTTTAAACCCTTCATTGGTTTCCTAATTAACTACATATCACATTCACACTCTTTCTACTGGCATGAAAGACTTCCTGTAGCTCTCCAGACTACAACCGTAAGTGCCTCTTGTGCTTGTTCAATATTACATCACATTCTTCACCTGGGCCTGGGTGACCACTTCTGCCCATCCCTAAGCTGTCTGTAGTGGAAGGGCTCCTGAGTCAGTAAAGTTTACTTCTATTGTGATGAAGCCCAAGTTTATTCAACAGTGCCTCTTAAAATGAATGGAAGCATCAACAAAACATTACTTGCATCATACCCAAGCAATTACTTTTTGAGGTAAAGGCTGTGATTTTCATATTACTTTAGTCCGTAATGACCATGATGGTTGTTCTCACTGTGGCAACACATCTAAATTTAGTGTGCAAATTCTTTGCCCATTAGATTGCTTATTTGCTGTGCCAAGTGCAGAGCACAGTTTAGACCCTGCATAGTTTGGCTGCGGGTTGGGATGGCTTACAGCTGGAGTGGCATGCTGTTGCTGGCTTGTTGGCCAGGCTTTCTTAAAGGATGCACGCTGTGCTAAACTCTCATTTCATTCCTGGGTGCAAATTATCTTTCACCATTAAACTTACACCAAATCTGGAAATTACTTCTTAAAGGCTGCACCTTTGCTTGTGGGAGACCATGGAAGTGGAGGACTCTGGGATGTTTCATAGGAACCTCTCATTTTCTATGCAAAAACTCTTCTGGAAAGATAATTTCCACAACTAGAGATGAACTCCAGAGCTCCTTTACCTTTCACTTTGAAATGGCTAACCTGCCATGTTCTGCCAATAACATGTAGCCAGTTCTGTTTTCTCCAGGGTTTGAATGGAAGGGTCTAGCCTCTGAAAAACTGAAAGTAAGTTCTGTTTTGTTTTGAGAGCAGGGTAAGTAAGCATTGCTGGTGATGATCAAGCAGAATTTTCTGGATCAACGAATCAGGTGTACATTTGTCTGGATCACCCTAAAAAAGAAATAAAGAACGATGTATTATATAAAACATTTGTTAATGATAGCATTAATGATAAATTCTGACTGCTTTACTTAGTACAGCCACAAACTGTTCATTGCATTCTATATTTGATGCAAAATAACACTAGGCTTATGTTGCATTTAGGACACTATTTAGTGACTTTTCTGGCTTAGTCAGTATTTAAAAAAAAATTTAAGGCCCAATAAAATTAAGGTACAGTTTAATCCAATTAATTTAAAAATAAATCCAGGTAATATTTGTTGAAAAATTTCAAAATAAACCATTTGAACTTAGATAAGCACATTCCTTTATTTTTTTTCCCTTGCTGAAACAATTTCAAGAACTTGCTAGGGATTTCCACACAATTTTTCCTGATCCAAGGCCCCCTTTTTTGCAGAATAAGACACACAGAGAGAAATGTTTCCAATTCTTTCCATATTTAGAAATGAACAAGCAAAAATTATATCTGTCAGTAGGTCTGGGAATTCTTGTCTTTCCAGTAGCGTGGCCTTCAGGGACATGACTGGTCATTTGTGCCAAGAGCCACAGAAAACGTGAGACGAGCTTCACGGACACTGATAATCTACAGCTTTGACTAGCTGATGCCAAGCAGCTGTTTGCTGAGATGCACAAGCCTTATCTAAGGCTCTTCATCTCTAGTCTCCCCTGGACTTGCCCCTGATGAGGCACTGTCTGTCCTGCCTGCCCTCCTCTCTCTTCTTCCTGTGCTTTGTCTTCTCCTTTCACTTATCATGCTCCAGTCCCTGTCCCCAGTGAAACCACGGGTACCATCGTGTTTGCTGGTGTGGATCTTTGTTTTATCACCATATTCTAGTTTTTGTTTGTCTTGTCTGTTTTGACTGTAGGCAATTCAGGGTGAGACTGTCCTCTTCTCCTCACCCACACGATGCCTAGGACAGTAGACCTCCACTTCCAATTTAATCTTAACAACATGAAAAATAAGTATGTAAATAGAACAGACAACAGAGTTTTGCCCACCTAGATAGGAAATGGTAAAAACCATGATCCTTGCCCCAAAAATTCTCCTAATATGAAGAAAAATAATTCTCTCTTGCTATACTGAGTTGCTTGCATGCCAATTTTACTTTAAGCGTGTTTGTCTTTTTATCTTCAACTGGCAGTCTTATGTGGCTCTGCATAGCAATCTTTCTAGCACAATAATTTCTCACTCATATTTTTCTCCCCTTTCTCCTCCAGACCAAATTCAAATACCTCAATCTCCATATCCAGAGCCTTCTATAAATTCTCTCTTCTATCCTGCTCTGCAAACCTAATTAACAGCAGAGTCCTGCAAGAAGTCAGCACAGGGAAAAGCTGGGGTAGACTCCTGCACTGCAATTTCATTCTAAGTAGTGAGGAAACCAAGGTAATAGAGGTATTCAGTGCTCCCTTATCTCCTGTGAGGTAGTCTCTCACACAGCTGCTTGCCAGCCTTTCTCTGACTCACCCAGCAAAGCTGGGATTGGAACAAAATGAAGGGAGCACAGTTTCCAAACTTTAGGCCTAATGTCCTACACCTAGTTCCAAACCTGCACTTAAAGGTGCTTACATCCTTCCTCCTCAATCCACAAAGTCTCTCACATAAAATGTTTTCTTAGGTCACTCAAAAATCATTTCATGATGACTCCACGATCTTTAATGAGCTTTTAGCAGTTGTCCGTGACTGCTCGGAAATTTCATGTGTTCAAGCGCAAGTTGCACTGCTTAAGCGTTGTGAGGGAAAATACTTCTTCGGTGCTCATCATTTATAGCTCAGCAAAGATCAAGCATGAAAATAGTACATTCTCAATTAGCTGGTGGTCTGGATGGTGCTGGGAAGCTGTAAATAAAACCCGTCTGTGTTTTGCCTGACTGTGAACAGGCTGCTTTGAGGAATGCTTGAGCTGTCTGGCTGTGACAGGCTGCTGCCCCGCTCAGCTGTTGGCAGTTACCTCATGGTTTGGGTTTGGTTTCTTCTTCTTTTAAATCAACTTGTCATAAAATTCAAGTTAACCTTAAACTGAGGTCTAGTCTGAGGATAGGTGGGTGATATATATGTGCCTGATGCTAAAAGTATCTAAAGGCTTCTGATTACTTTAACTCCTGTCAGTCTAGTTACAGACCTTAATATAAGATAGAAAGTATTCTGGTCCCACAAATCTCTAGTCTTCCTAGCAATAGGATAAGAATAGGACTCTTGGCTATTTTTTTGGATCCTGGATTTTTTTTTTTTAGTATTAGTGATCAACACATGGTGTTCATTTCCCTCCTAAAGTGGAACAACCAGAGCTGAATGCAAACATAAATGAAGCATGTTTGCTGTAGACTAAAAGCTCCTAGACAAGGAAACTTTCTGCCCTTACAGGAGAAAAAAAAAAAAAAAAGAAAAAAGGAAGGAGAAAAGGGAAAAAAAGGGAGATTGTCTGACTTTCCTACATGTTTCTAAGGTCCACTTTTACAGTAGAGCCAAAAGCCACCTGCAAGATTTTGGGTAATGTAAACTGCTTCAGTGAGGACTGTGATATAACTGATTTTCTCAAAACTCTGTCAAAACTTATTGTCATAGGTGTTGTTGGAGCAGGGGTGTTCTGATGAGAAGTCTTTTACTGAACATTTAAAAAAAAGTAGATATCAAAATTACTCATGAGCATTAGTTGATTTAATTAAACTTCTACTTTGGAAAAGCATTAGAAGAATGTTTTAAACTACTCAAGTACCATTTGTGTCAAAATATTTTTCTGGTTAAAAAAATTAGCTTGGTTTACAACAAAAATACTTGGTCTTTATAAAATGGTTAGAAATAAAGTTTGTTTAAAAATTGCATTCATGGAATATTTAGATTTACCAAATCAAAACTTTTTTCAAACCTCACAAAAATAGTTACATATTCCACTTTTCTCTAAGCAAAGTTGTTCAAATCTAGAATGTTCTTGTAGAAGCACTGAATGTAAAATAATGGCTTTTTAGGTGACATCATTTCATTTTGCAGATCTGCCAAATCTATTATTCTATCCCTGTGAAGCGGTCAGGTGTTAATCAGCATTACCCTATTAACTGTGAAATTCTCTGTTGTAATTGCCTGGGGATGGTATTGTTTGCACAGGTGCCCTAGCTGAGGAACTGAATTAATATCCATTTTCCTTGGCTAAAAGGCTTGTTTTTCACATCTTGTCTGTCTTCTTGCAAACATAAACACGGAATCTCTTATGGACTTGCATTTACAATTAGCTGTTTCCACACTACAGGGTTTCTCTCCTGCTGATGTTGCTTCATTTACATGTAGATACATTTTCATGCCTTCATCTAAGGGCCTGATCCTTTCCTCTGAAATAATTAATTTCCTACTGAAATAATTAAATGTCTTGCCATTAATATCAGTGGAAGCAGTTTGTGGCCTCACATCAGTACTCCTGTTTACCTGAAGAGGTTGTGGGCTTTCCCAAAATTAGTGATTAGACAGCTGATCACTCTTCACTAAATACAACATTAAGGTGTGCAGCTTTTCCTAGTTCCTAGTTCCTGGAGTTTTCAATTGAGTGTGCTGTCTCAGTTGACAGTACTCAGTCTGTCATAGCCCCCATACGTCCCGTTCACTCGAATTTGGATACACACTTCCAAAGTGGAAATGTTTCCTGTCAGATTACCTGGCTATCTAACAGCCTGCCACTGCTTAGTACACTAGTTTATTTAACTTTCCTACGAGCTGCTTTCTGCTGCAGCAGACAGAGCCTCCATCCAAGAACACCATGCAAATGCAGAAAACCTTACATGCAAGGGCATTTGGGGTACAAACGAGTCTTCTGCCCACACCTGCTTAATTTTACCTCCAGTTTTGAATAGCTCCCTTCTGTGAAGGTCATGAAAAAGAGCATCTGAGAAGGAAAGAAGCTGGCAGTTTCTTATTTTACAGCATCAGTACCAGACATAAGGCCAGGCTTAGTCCATCACTCCTCTAGAAATCCGCATTATAATGGCAGCTGTGAGACTAGGTATCATGTGTGGGAAACTAGGTGTGTAAAGATGACCGTGGTCTACCCTAACCAGGCTGTATATCCATAGGTGGTGAAGCCTACGATGATAAAGGCAGAGTGATGATCTTGTGTACTTCATTACCTTGTTGGAGAGCATTTCTCCCACTCTGCTGGGGATGCCTGAGTTTTGGGAGACAGGGAGGTAGGGGTGGAGGGAGAGAAGCATGGGAGAAGCTTGGAATATAGCATCCATCCTCCATCAGTCTCCAGTCTCTCTGCTTGCATGGATGCCATTGAATAATTCCTGAATCAAATGAAACTTTCCTGCTTTAGGAAGGGAAGGGAACAAAATGGCTGATCCATGTCTTTCCTATCTCTTTGCAAAAGTGAATATGGAAATGGGGGTAGGACACAGCAGACTGGACAGATGTGCAATGGTTGTAGAAGCTGATTTCTGGAGGCATAAATTAGGATAGCCAGCATTTCCTTATCTCTGATTTTTGAAATATTATTGTGTGGGTGCTAACTCCTTCATAAGCTGGTATTTGTAATTGCCTTAAGATATTGTTGTAAGCATTTTTTGAAATTGCTTCCAAGGGGAGAGTTTTCTGAGATGTTACCAGATACAAAGTAAATGACTCAGAGCTGAATTCCTTGCCTGCTTCTTCACGGCACCATTTCAGTGACACAAGAAGCCACAGGCATGCACAGCTCATAGGTCCTGCACCTCAGCTGCCACTCCTTCGGCACTCGCCTTCTTCTCCCTCCTTCCATCCCATCCTCCAGCAGCTCAATCCCTTCTGCCTCATTTTACTTCATAAACTCTTGCCTCTCAGTTGTCAACAAAGTGGTTCTTACCTCTCACCTGAACCCCATAATCATAAATCAATAATTGCAAGATGACCCCTACATGAATAGAAGTCTGGTGAAGATGCTTATTATTTAGATGACATAGACAGTGTTTCCTGTTTATCTTGTTCTGGTTTTATGAAGGATCCTGCTACAAATAAGTGCCTTGGCTGAAACATCAGCTCTCATAAGATCAGCCTGATTTTACTGGGGCAGGTCCATGTCCTGAAACCTGCAATTATATTTTAATACCCTGGAAACTCTTTTCTTGCTAACAAGACTTTTATTTGCATTGTTATGGTGTAGGCATGTTATGCCATTGCCACAGGCTGCTCTGTTGTGATGTCACAGCGTAGCAAAGTGACACACTGGCATTTGCAAAGCAATAAAAATTACAACCAAAAATACAAGATATGGGAGGATTTAATTTGTTTTTAGCCAAGACTGGTGAGTCAAAAATAAATCATCAGTTTAAAACATATCATAAAATTATCTAAACAGAATTTCAACAAAATGTTGTTTATTAGTCATTCTTCTATTACTAAGCTGCATCATAATTATGGTTTATACATAGGAAGCTTGCTAATTGCTTTTATATTGAAATCTCTAATTAAATATTTGGCTTAACTAAATCACAGATTAAAAATGACGTGAGAGGACATGATGTGAATACCTGACTTTTCTGGTAATGGGGAAGATGCCTTGGGAGAGAGGTGTGTAATAGCAAACAGCCTCTCTGCAGTGAGTGTGCAAGGAACTCATCTATTTCAGTATAATTCCCTCCTGAAATTCTTCACAGAAGTGGTCGCCTATCATTGATGTAATTTTTATTTAGCTAGTTCTTACTCTTATATTGCTTGTTTTTCAGCAGTCAAGCTGCACCCCATACAGTCTCCTTTTCAGCCTGTGTGTAGGGAATGCCTCTGTCACGCCAGCTACAGCATGTGCCTTGGGGATTCCCACTTTCTTTGCAATAAGTTGATTTGTCTGCTATCAATGCAAACACATTTATTTTTAAGCACTAGTTACATCAGGTCTGGGCTATTTCTAGAGCCTCACAAGCAAGGATGAACCATTTCCTCTCTGGTAATCTAAATGGGGTACTAAATCTAAGATTAGCAGTCTTCCTGCCTTAAATGATCTTAGTGTCTCTGTCTGTAAAATCTATGTTAAAATAAGAATCTACCTGGGAATACAAATCCAAATAATTGAATTTCAATTATTCTGTTGATCATCTTAAAGGAAACACTGTATAAAGTGCTAGGATTTCTTCATTTGTTCAATGAAACAATTCCTTCGACTTGCACGCAATTATTTCAAATTAAAAGTGAATATATTGCAAGGTGAATTCACTTGCATAAGCACTGGCACATTAAAAGGATTTCCCTTTAAAACATCTCATGTGTGTCAGATGTTAGAGCCAGAGCTTCACAGCCCAGTGGCCAAGCTGCTTCAAACAAATGAATTGGATCACTTCATTGATTCAGAGACAGGCATCAAGACAAAGTGTTTTCAGGTTGCTATTTTCAGGATTGGTGTGGACTCTGTCAGAGATCAAAATGCTGTATTAGCCATCCAGCTATTGAATTACTGTTCATAAAAATCATCTTGCAATGACAGTGCTTGGAAGATTTAAGCCAAAGTACACAGGTGCATGGAAACAGAGTGCTGTATTGAAAACAGCTTTGAAATTTATGTAAGGTATATTTCCAGGCAGTTCATGGCTTTTGAAAGAAGAATTGTGACACAATTACCTTGGTGTTTGCCATTGTCACCTGTAGTTTGTGCACATCCCTGACATATTCTAGCAGCCCCTTCTCCCAACAGCAAAATACTATGGGAAGTGGAACCTTGGTGCTCAACCTCACAGCATTGTCGTCAGAGTTGGTTTTGCCATTGCATCGAGTGGGAGTAGAATCTTGAGACAGAAGGTATGGGCACAACAGAAATGGATACCTCAGGGTTTATTTTTGCTTTTTATTTTGCCTTGTGTTGGATAGTCCTTTCAAATGTAAACTTGCCTGATCAATAAAGGCATATCATGACAATTAAAAGTAGATAATGTCTTCTAAGACACTAGATTTTAATCTTTTGCAGGAAAAGTCAGAAGAAGACAGTATAATTTGTGGGTGAGTGAGTCAGCATCATTTCCTGGCCAAATTCTATTTAGGGTTATTAGCTTCCCTTTGTATTCCTCCACATTTTCAGAGACACTGCAGTTTACATTCAAACAGAGCACTCTGGCATGCTGTTAAAAGTCTGTTTCTCCACTACACAGGTGGATGACTATGCTGAGTTTGTGGGAAGAGCAATTTTTAATTGTTAAGTCATAGCACTCTGCATTCTAGGGCTAGTCTTTAGATTAAAAGTTGCTGTATAAATATAGATTGCAATGGAAATGTATTATCCTTTATTGACTTTATTATTTTATGTTTATTTACTCCTATTAAGAATGAATACTTTGAAATATTTTGTAATGTCAAATATCTCTTACCTCTGGCTCCAAACACTAACTGAACTCAGTGATGTCCAGCAAGGTCTCATCTGTGAGCTTTGGTCTAAATCTAAGTATTTTAGATCTTTCAAAGCAGTGTTGACATGACTAAAGGGTAGAACTGCTGAAATACCTGCAAGTCACATGCCCTGTAGAGTCATATTGAATTGGCAAAACAATAGGATTCTTAGTAGTATTAACAGGCCATCAAATTAGGGGTGGTAGCATGACTTTGTATAAACATATCCTAGAACTTCAATCAAAAGTCTGACAAACAGGAACATGCTAATTGGTAATAAAACCAATTACATTTAAAACAAAAAACCTCAACCTCTCTTTACCTATAAAGTGTAAGGAGATTGTCTTCATGATCTGATGACAGACTGCCCCTGAATTCTTACATCATAAACTAAAAATGGCAACCGATAAACCTCTGAAGGGATGAGCCTCTCTTCTGATATGCACTGGATATGCACCAGCTATGTTTGAGTCATTCAGTGAAGTACTTATGGAGTCTTAACACATTGCTACAGTATGCTTCAGGCCTGGTGTCACATGCACTAATAGCAGGGTTGAGAGATAGAGCTAATCTCACCTTCATGCAGACAAGGCACAGTCACTACTTACAGAAGTAGTACCATGGTGTTCTTAGATCTTTTCTGAGAGTTCTGCCCTACAGCACCCCACCAATGGGCAGGATGGTGGGGCTGAGCAGTGTCCCTGAATCAGCACATCCTTTGGCAGTCCTGTAAGAGCCCTCCCCTGTGGATTGTTGCCAGGGAAGATGAGGCCTGCCACCCTGCTGGGCTCCTCCAGACATGTTCTCCTCCTCCGGGGTTTCTTGACAGGTTGGCAGAAGTCAGCATGAACCCCATGTACATTTTTTTCAGATGTTTACAGTCTGCAGGTTGCTTTGGTAACATGGTTAAATCCCAGTCTGGGTCTGTTTGATTTCATCTGTGTGGTTGTCTTTATTAGATGACCAGGATCTCTCTTCCCTTCACACTCATCTGTTACTTATGTGGGACTGTGGTCAGGCAGGTCAGGCAGACTAAGACTCTCACAGCATTGTTATTGACAGGACCTATGCCACAGCTTCATCTGTTTTATTTTCCTCAGCCATGCAGCCAAATGAGCATATTTCCATTCTCCCACAGCCAGAGGATGTCAGCCGCACACCCCCTGCTTGGGATGGGGGGACAGTGCTGTGTTTCCAGAGATAACTCAGCTCTGACTGTGCCCTGTAGGGCCCAGCCCAGTTCCTCTGTAAACCACATGGTCAGATTTTCCATGTGTGGTGGAAACCTGATTTTACTTCAGCCACCTCAGCTGATCAATATGCCGACTTCGTTATTACAGATGCAAGATCATGTGGTGAGAGGAATTGTCTCATCAGACGCATCTGGAACAAATTGAAGAGTTACTATTCTCTGCTTTGCTTAGCCACAGTCACCATCCTATTTAGAATATAAGAACAGTAACAAGGTCAGTGAGGCACAGACAAGAAAGACTCATCCCTTTTATTTCAAAAAGGGATCATGTCATTGTCATTTAGACTTGATCCTCATTGTGAACGGAAATATTAAAGGATTAGTGAGTCATTTATACCCAGTTATGCCCCCAAACATTGGGATGGCTTTCATTGCAGGTCAGGGTCACTGCTCCCATGTGTGTGCAGAGAAGAGGATTGCCCAGTGTGACCACCATACTGAGAGAGGACTTGGCTAATGCTTTATTTTGGATGACTTAACAGGCTAAGGGAATCCTGTTTCTGAAGAGCTTCCTAAAATAACACTGCTTACTTACTGTGACAGTAAATCCTAGATTAATGTCTTGCTCTCCTTTCTACCTTTCCTTCTATTTCTTTCTCTTACGAAAATAAAAATATTCTTGCACACCTCAGGTAGGATAGGGAATATAACTGTCCAGAAGTGTATCTTTCATCTTGGAACATGGGACATGCAAGAGAAAGCCAAAATCCTAAATTTCATGGAAGCTGATAGGAGCAGTGCCTGAAAACTATATAAGATTTTAAAAAATTGTTCTGAAGCTAGACATGGTGTAATTTTTTAGAACATCAGAAGCTGAGATGGAGTAACATCACAAAACCAATTGTTTTATGCTACACTCTTGAATGAAGTCTAGTGTCAGACATCTGGGGAAGTTTTACGTACTATTTTGATTGCTGAGCATTGAGATATGGCAGACTGCCATTCCACCCCACCAGTTTCAAAGGCTGGAGCAGTGCAGGCCATGTCACACAGCTTGTGAGCCTGTAAGGCACTTTTCTCAAACATAGTAGGATTTTGATGGCTGTAAGTCTCTGTTTACAAATTATCAAGTAAAAGTGCTGCTTTTGGCAAGAATGTGACTTAAATTTTGACCTGACATTGCACGCCTAAGTAGCTGGCTGTGTACCCAGGCCCTACTCAACAGTATATGTACACAAAGTTATTCTGTCATAACTGTACTCTGGGAAACTGAGCAGCTCATGAGGGGGAAGATGACTGCACCTCACACTCACACTTTCCAGTTCATCTGTAAATCAGCTGTGACTCCCTAATTTCCTCCCTTATTAAGCTGCTCAGGTCTGCAGTGGAGAGGCCTCATCTCATGATCCTGCTGTGCTTGGCAGGTGCTTTTAGGTGTTTCATGGGGTTTGTAAGCCCGGGACATGCTCTAGTGTGGTCAAGTCAATGAAGTGAGGCAGCTGTTGGGGAAAATGTGTCACTATGGACATTGCCAGGAGAAATCTGAGCATCCAGGAGAAGTCCACCCAGGAGAAGAAAGTAAGGCTGATAATGGACTTAATGAGATAAAGCACTTTTGGCTTGTATACAGACAAAGTCCTTTTTTATCTTTCAATGATGTTTCTTAAGAGAGAAATTCAGGTTTTGAATACAGGTTTTAAATTTACCTGTTATTACCTAGCAGTCTTCTTTCAGCTGTATAATATGTCAATAAAGATTCATTTAGGGTCTTGAGGACCAAAATCCTTTGGAAACCACAAAAGCCTCTGCTTCAGTTGTGGCTGGAAAAAATCTCTCCTCTTTATTTCTGCCTCTGAGTTTCATGCTCAGTTGTATTCATTGCAATATCATTAGTAAATGCTGCTTCTGAATGAACTACACAGCAGGAAGGAATGAAAAGCAATGAGATGTCCATCATGGTTTGAAGATCTGATCAGTGCAAGGCTTTAAGAAAATTCTCATTGCTGGGACAGGGAGATATCCAAGCATACTCAAGCACTTGTTGGTCTTACTGTCCATGATGAATTTTGCACTTCATACTTCTGCCAGTGGACAGCAAAGTGGTAGGACCACATTGTGCCTGCTTATAGCTGTCATTGGCAGAAAAGTGCACAGAAACTGATGCCTAGTTACTCAACAAGATTTTGGTGTCACAAGCCCCAAAGGGTTTAGCAGGGGTTCAAAGTCCTTGTTTAGGTACTCAGACTCTCCGTATGGACAAGGTCAAGTAACTCAGGAAAAAAGGTACAGAAAGGAAGGGATGCAGGGTGGGAATTTGGGACTATGGAAGTCAGGGTGTGCCTCAATGTTCCCAACTTCTTTCCCTGGCTGCCTTTCCACCTCTCTGCCTAATTGCCAGACCAGAGAGTGGTGGGGGCTGCATCCTGCCAGGAGGAGAGCCTTCAGCCCCTGCCTCTTTGAGGAGTAGCTGGGGACTGAAGGTGGCTGCATCCAGAGTGCTCTGGTTGCACAGCATCCTGCTTTCAACAGGCAGGGCAGGACTTTCCTCTGAACTGCTTTTTTAAAGGAGCTAACTGAAGATTATGAGCTATGCTCTGATTATGCATCCCTTGATTCAGAGAGGATTAATCTCCACCTGGATAGAGGTCAGCGAACGGTCAGATCTGTGCTGTATTCAATGTTCTCTAAGCAAGCAGGTCAGGATGACTCCCTCAGGTGACAGAGGGAAGAATGGGAGTACATGGATGTCTTTTGAATTCCCAGTAGTCTCCCTCTGAACACAAGGCAGGAATGAGTGTACAGGTTCACCTGGTCAGAGGTCAGGTGAATGCCAGGCACAACAAATCAGGGTATGATTGAGGGGTGCCTTTGGTGTTAAATTGTGGCAGGGGAAATCTCCTCTCCTGTTACGTCACCCCAGATATAAAGTGTGTTGGATGCTGAAGGAACAGCAGCAAGGCCAGGGTACCAGATGCACTCAGAAAGGAAAGGAAAGGAAAAAGACATTAATCTGCATTGGTGTGTGTGGACTTCCAACCAGGCATTAAGTCCAAACTGCTCCATTGGAAGCATCAAGACTTTTAGAGTTTTCCCTTTCAGGAAATGGAATTTGTGATACTTCAAGAACTTTAATGTTGTAACACATAAAGTGCCTCTAGATATCTTTGAGATCTAGTCACAGCCATGCATTACATTAGAGCATTATATCTCTAACAGTGGAATTAGGAGAAATTCAGGAACTTCCATCACTCCATAGCCATTTTATAATATTCTGAAGTTTTAACGTCCTATGGGAGTAATAAAAGGTGATGCAAGAATCAGACTTAATTCCCTGACTTTAGTGTTCTTACCATCACTGAAACACCAGAGGAAGCCAGATAAAGATCTCATATGAACCCTTTGGGGATAAAGAGCAATACTTAAAACTGTGTGATTAAAGTCACACTGCCATTCACTTTTGCTTGAACTTGACAGGTCTTTTATTATTATTTTATCTATTTTCCATGTTTTCTTTTATATTTACTTTTGGGTTATCTCATGGCATTTTTTATATTGCTATTATGGCAAGTTTTGCATTCAGCATATTATTCTGTGGCAAGAGGATATGAATGAACTCTGATTCAGCAAGTCAGCAGTACTGCGAGAAAGACTTCAGGGTCAAAGCAATTGCCTGCCATAGACATAAAAGCCTTACACTAAAATAGCATTGCAGCATTCACAGAAGGCACAAAAAATCAATTTCTCTTTAGAGACTACAGAAATAATTATGATCTATTTTTACAGTACAAGTAGAATGCAATTTTTTGATGATGTCAAGTCTTTTAGGTACTCGGTGATGTCATTCCCATAGACGATGTAGATAGAATAAGAACAATCAGCATTACAGTTCTCATCAGTAGTGGTTGGATTTGCAGTTTCATTTAAAATAGATGCAAGTCTAAAGTCTGGATTTTTAGTGAAATGTCACCTAACCACAAGGACCACAATGACCTGAAGAACTGAAAAAAAATCTCCCAAGGGAAGTCAGTGTCTTGTTCACTTTGCATTTTTTTTTGTTCTGTTCTTCCTTAAAATGAAACAAAGAAAATCCAAAAGCAATTTGTCATTTTGGTTCAGAAAACACTGAGGCAAAGGAAAAGAAACTGCCCAGCATAAGATTTTTTTTGCCCTAAGTGGCATATTTTGAAGTATTTTCCAAATTTTCCAAATTTGGCTCAGCCTTGAGATGAAGGCTCTGGTTGGTTCCTCACACATCTGATCTCGTGTGTTCACCTCTATTGAAGAGGTGATTGCTGCTCAGCCCCTCGCAGCCCACCCCCATGGTGCAGGGCAGAAGTGCCCTCTGGATCAGAGCCTGCAGGAGATGCTGGGTTTGCCTTTTCTCAGTGACTTCAGCTCTGAGGATAAGGATGCAGGGGACTATCAAAAGAGGCAACTCCTTTTCCCAAGAGCATTTTTTCCTGTAGGCCAAGTAGGCCAGGAGGGGCCCCAGGGTTTCCAATAAGCTGTCCTTTGCGAGATGGCATGTCACTCCTGGCAGCGTGTGAGCAGGAGCACTGCATACTTTGCAAACTAAGCCTGGCAAGGCATTCAGCTCAGGGGCTGGGCAAGAGATATATCCTGCTGTGTTTACTTGTTTGCAGATGAAATAAAACACAGCCAGTCAGTGGGGAATATAATGCTCTAATGCACATTATCACTTCCCTTCTGAGTTTACATCACCAACACCATTCAATCATCTCCTTATTATATACAGCCAGGTGCATGCACTCTCTTTAAATCTATTTAATCATAAGACTACCTCCAAAAAGTTTAGGATACAAAAGGCATTTGACCATGCAGAGAATAGAAAAGAACATTTGCTTCCCAAGGTGGTATTTTAAAAGTGATTATTGTAAACAAATAAAGTCCAGCTAGAAGTGTAATAAAAAATGCAAATGAAATGGAAACAATTAAAAAACCCCAAAGATTTTCCATTGTAAAATTGCCAAAGCATATTTAAGTAACCAAAAAAGGTCTTTTTTAGAACAAAAAAAAGTCTTTTTTTTTCTACTTTTCCATTTTGAAGAAATTCTCAATGACTTAGTAAGATATGAAATTTCTGAATTATGAAACTCCTTTAAAATAATGCTCAAAAGATGATGATTGCAATTTAGCCTGTTAACAAATGGATGTTTGACTATTAATGATGCAGTGAATTAATATATGCATTGGTTTGTATTTTTGGTCTATGTGAGCACTTGGTCCTGATTTGCATATCTGCATACACAAGCAAAACCCCCACTAGTATAAAATAGGTTATTAAAATCTTGTTCAAAAATACATGCAGATGCCCTTCACTTTCTCATTAAGAGATTGTTTCACATCCTAGGTCACCATTTTTACACCTTTTCCGAAGTGATCAGTTACCATTACAGATTTTTTCCGAAGAGGGGAAGTGGCCTTTGCCTCAGCCTATCCCCATCCAGAAGTGCCCATTGATTGGGTTGACCTGCATGGCTCCTGTGGTCAAAGCTGAGCTCTCTGAAAGTCACTTCTGACAAGGGGACAATGACAGGAAAATGGGAGGTGCTCTGGAAGGGATTTTCAGGGCTGTTTTTAGGCAGCTAGAACATGCAGCTAGGAGCGATACACGAAAAAACCCTCGGTTTTTGGCCAGCCCCAGCACTTCAGAGAAGGAAGCAACTGCCAAGCTGAACACTATTGTCTGATTATAATAGAGGCACACATGGAAAGAAAAGATTCTCCACAAAAGCCCATTTGAAGGTAGCTCAATCTTCACTTGGGAGTTGTCCAGCTGGTGGCCAGGAGCATGGAGCTCACGAGCTCTTGGTGGCAAACACAGCTGAGGGACTGTGTCCTGCTGCGTTTCCTCAGCTGTAATTTCTGAGTGGCTGGAAGGTGCAGTTCCACATAGATACAATTTGACCTCTGGGTGACAAAGATCAATAAACACACCAAGGTCCCTAGCAGGAGATCAAGGATAAAACCTGCCAAACATCTAGCACAAAGAGCTTGGCAAATCTCTGAAGTTCATTATATTTAGTTACTCGCTATATTGGATTTGCTGCGCACGTTGCAAACAAGGATTTTGAACTATTGAGAGTATCTTTCCTAATGATCCTCTAATGCTTTCGAGGGCATGGTGGTTATGGATCAGACTAATATATTTCAGGGTTGCCCACCATAAAGAAAGAAATAGAAAAAGCCAAACAAAATGTCTTGACTTTCTTCCAGAATGTTATATGACTATTCAGAAGTATGAATTTGCTTCTCCATGTATAAAATGTTCACAATGAAAATGCTTAGAAAACTAGGCAACATGTTTATAGTTGTCTTTCTTTTAAGCATAAGAAATAGCTTTTTGTACTATGAAGGGTGGTCTGTTGACAGATTTTTAGTTCTACTACTTAAAAATAGACAAATGTTTTTTAAAAAATTTTCTAAATATCTTTATGTTCTGAGAATATACTCTATACTTCCCAAATCAGTGAAGGAATGAATACAGTCTTATCTGAGACTTGGGGATGTTTGAGAAGGGCAGAGGGAGATTTACCTTTCATGTGAGGTCATGGCTGTTTATTTTCTATTATACAAGTCACTACCCAGCTGTTGATGGAAAGCAAAAGCTCTAATATTCCATTGCATGGATTACTTTTAAGAAGTGCTGCTAGAAAAACAGCCACACTGGAATAAGCATGAAAGTTTTGACTTATTTCATTGTTTTTAACCCTTTCTGTCACAGAGTTCTTTTGCCTAACATGAAACAATCATATGTTCCTAAGGACAAAGACAGCAGGAGAGAGACTATTTTGGGTATCTGGTGGATGGAGCAAGGAGTGCAGGAATCCAGATGCTGCATTAAGAGACATCTCATAACTGTGTACCAAACATTTACAGGTAGAGCGGCTGGATGACAAGCCTATCTTTCCAAGGTTCTGATTTATCAGACACCAAAGTGATTCCAGTAAGAAGTTTAATGTGGAGCAAAGAAATGTTGTACGGTAGACTTGTGCAGGACCTTGACACGAAATTTAGCTTATTCTGTGCTGTTGTTCCTTTAATCAAAATTCTTTATTTGCTGACTCCATAGGAGTTCATACTGCTTGCAGGATGAAGAATGCTTATGCTCAAAGAAGTGGCCAGCACAGTGTACTTTCAGTACTCCTGCTAGATGTCATGAGCATGGGGCATGAGATGACATGTGCACAAAGGCTTACATTATCTTTGAGAATATAAAATGAACATTATCCACAATCAGTAGATTCTTTATGGATAATTTGCCACCTACACACGCACTATTAAAGCTATTGATGCACCTGAGTGCTCATCTCTAAGTTACAGCAGTAATATGAAACCCCACCAAGCTATTATTACACATTTTTTCTTGCAAATATGGTATTTTACTGCTGTAATCACTTCCATCTAGGATGCTCCAGAAGAAGGTTTCATCTCCATTATTGGTGGTTTACAGAATCAACTTTGTCCACATCTTGAGCTTTCCTGTGACCTGCTGAAGCTATAACAAGAAAAGTTGACTTCCCTCTCCCTACTAAAGGGGAACCTTTGCAAATAGGGTATAATTGGAAGTTTCATACAAAGTAAAATGCCAGCAAGTCCCTGCTCTGTTAGGGAAGGAAACAGGAAGGGGGTAAAATCTATTACAGCAAGAGGAAAATATAGAAGAACAGGAACATATAACAATAAGAACAGTTGTGAGGAACCTGACCACAACGGAGTACAGAGGTGGAGAGAGAAGAATTATGATAAAATAAAAGTACTTATTTGTATTATATGTGTACTTATGCTGCTCAGTAAACCCCCTCTGACAAGGACTGTTTTTACACAGAGAACACTTTCAGCTTTGTTTTTAAAATCTCAATGCCCCATATGCTAATGGAAGAAAAAGTCTGAGAATTTATTCTTGTGTTGAA
This sequence comes from Ploceus nigricollis, assembly GCA_013399945.1. Lineage (NCBI taxonomy): Eukaryota > Metazoa > Chordata > Aves > Passeriformes > Ploceidae > Ploceus > Ploceus nigricollis. Next base: position 710,952 of record VXBC01002292.1, read on the forward strand.
AACTATATGAGCCAAACCCTGGCAAAAAAGGCAATGCCCTCTACACAGAAGAGGGCTCACTGCAACATTACTCTGAAGACAGAGGTCAAAATCTACTTGTCTTGAGGGATTCTCTGGCCAAAGTCTCTCCTGATGAGATTAGGTCTGGAAATAACACCATGTTCTTTAAGGACAGGGAATATAGAGTGGAATTCAATAAAAAATCCTCTGAGTGTGGTATTTTCCTTAATTTCCTCTTCCACCCTGCTATAGCGCAGTATCTCTCCTTCTGGCTACAAACTGCAACAAAACCTGCCTGGGGAGAATGAGGTTTATGTACAATGCCTGATTGCTATAAAGCTGGCTGGGCTAGAGAATGAAGCCTCACATAAAGCTGTTCACTTACTTTTAAGACTTGTCTTTGCTGCTTCAAGCCTGTTGCACCAAAGGGGTTTGTACTTCTCTAATTCTGCAGCATGGGAAGGCTGCAAAACTCGCGTGTGGCGTATGATGAGATGTAAAACATTATTACTTTTTAGGTGAAGTCTAGTGTTATAATTATTCACAGCAAGAAGTATGCTCTTGACTGCTGTTATGTCTTTTCTGGAGCAGATTTCCTCTATGACAGTAAGCTTACTAGTTATGGAAAAGGAATGCTTTCCTTTATAACCTTCATAATGTCTTTGCTTTACTCTTGTTTAGCAGAAAGAACACTTAAGAAGAGTTTTCTGACTATTTTTTAGCAGGTCCCAGGAGCTCAAAATTTACAGATTTGCTTTCGTCCTTGGAAATATATCTGCATGTTCACACCTTCAGATTGCAGTACAAATATTTTGGCTGTTCTCTTAAAGCCCTAACTTAGCTTTCCTGCTGGGATTTTGTAGCCAGAAAAGATATATCTCTGTTTTCTTTTTACTTTCGAAATATTTTGTGTACTTGAGTTGTACTATCTTTTGTTTAGAATTAAGTTTTCTGTTGTTTTGTCTTGAAGTAGTTCAAGGACTGGGTAGGGAGGGTCAGTGTTAGACTTTAAAGAATACATGAAGCAAATGCTTGCAGAAATAAGATCCTAAGGTGAGACAGTTAGGAGATTTGCAGAGAATGTATGATTGCATTTTGTGAGGGTGCTGAATTGCAATTAATAATGCAGAGTGCTTATGATGAAGTAGATGATAAATCCTTGTTCTGGAAGAAGTCAAAGGTTTGCAGCTGAGGTTATGGTACTATTTGTAGGCATAAATTTACACAGCCTCATTTATATGTGTGCTAATTACTTGTTCCCACGAATAGGACTTTATTTAGGTCCCTTGTATATGTGGGATGTGTCACCTGTTTGTATGTACCACCTCTGTTTTGGCTTGGTTTTAGTTTTGGTTTGTTTCTTACACTACTTTTAGCTTCCAAACTAAGCTAAAAGGTAAGCACAAGCATGTACTGTTGTCACACTGAGTGCTTAAATACCATGCTAATATATGTACATATCGTGCATAGGGATACTGTTCCTTAAAAATGACCAGTTTGCCCACGACTTGGCAAAACTAGAGGTCCTCCCTGTGTAAAAGAAATGCATATACCATTACCATAGCAACAAGTGAAACTCATATAGTGAAGGTACAAAATTTAGTGATAGACTATTAATATGAAAAACCTTTACCCTAAGAGAGGTAAGTCCTCCTCAAGGTCACAAGTTGTATCTCCTCCACTTCCTCATTATTACATTATTATAACTAAGAATCTAAACAGTAAATAAGAAAGGAGAAGAGAATTTGGTAAATACAAACATTTATGAGGGAATAAATTAGTTACTGACTAAAAATGTTCAGCATTTTGATAAGATGTTTCTTGTGTGCCGAGAAACATTGCTGAGTAGGTGTCAAAAGTCCAAGCAGATTCAATCTAAAGATAACCTCAAAGAACATTCCCTGCCAGCACTTTGTTTATTTTAGCAGTTCAATATGTTTCACAACATGAGATGAATTTTCATTATGTATTGGTGGTAGTGTATCACTCTGCAAGAACCTGCAATGACCTCACTTAAATTTTTCACCCACCCAGGAACAATTTCTCCATTAGCTAGGCTGCATGGGGGCTGGGGGTGGAAAGTTCCTGCTGCTCTGAGGCTGAGGACAGTATGTTATAGTATACAAAAGCAGTCAGACTAAGAAAATGCAATGCTTTAATCTAATTTTCACCTACGGGCTGTCTGTTAAAGCACAAACACCATCTAAAATCTGCAGCAAACTTTTCTAGTTCTTCATTAAAGCATCTTTTTTTTTCCCCCAAATTGGACAAAATATCTGACACAGGCACAGTAAAATTATTCAAGCATTGCTTATATACTGCCTTTATGACTATCAGCCTAAGTTTTAACCAAGAGAAGCATACCAAATTTACAGAAGAGACTACACTACTCCCTGGTCTTTAGACCACAAGAGAAAAAACTGCAATCATGGAGTCCTAGAGTGGGCTAGATTGCAAGAGACCTTAAGGATCACCTAGTTCCAATCTCCCTGCTGTGAACTGGGACACCTTTCAATAGATCAGATTACTCAGAGCTCCATTCGACATAGACTTGAGCACTTCCAGGGATGGGGCTTCCACAACTTCTCTGGGCAAAGTGTTCCAGTGCCTCACCACCCTCACAGTAAAGAATTTCTTCATAATATCTAATTTAAACCTTTTTGAAACCATTGCCTCTTGTCCAACCTCTACATGCCTTTGTAGAAGAAGAGTCGAAGACAAGTTCTACTTGAAAAAGGCTAGACAATTTTTTGTTCACACACAAGCACAACATGATTCCATCTTTTTTTATAGTGTGAAGTTTGAAATGCCAGAGAGCAGGGAAGGGAATTGCAAGCTTACAAGTAGGATTTCAAGTAGGGTGTAAAATCAAAATAAGGAATAATACACCAAAGAAGTTATCTGTGTACAGGCTTCAGGCAATCCTTACTTGGCTAAGTAGCTCACATAGCTACTAAGGAAAAAAAATCGTTAATGCATAGGATTAAACCTGAAATGGCTCTTGTTCCCCAAGAAATCCTTGTATTTTGTGATTTGGTTGCCCAAGCATCTCTTTTGCTAAGTTTATATAGTGTCCAACAGAACAGAGCCCTCAGCCAAAGGCAGGGTCTCTGGGCCCTACTGGAGTGATATGGAAAATGATACCTTAATATTGCTCTTTGGAGACCTGGAATTAAGTCTTCTGTTTAGCTGCTATTGTTTTGTCATCACAGTTTGAAAGACAGTTTGACAACACAGTTTAAGGTTATGAATGTTGCTCATATGGTTAATGTGGCTCTAGAGATCCAGGTTCAGCTCTTGGCTCAAGCACAGGCTTCAGCTCTTCAATAACCCTATGTGCCTTAGCCTCTAATCTGTAAAAGTCATAACATATTTTTTTCCCTATACTGTGTGACGGACCCTGCTATCTGAATGTGCCATCAGAATGCTACAGTCCACTGATCAAGGGAAAGATCATAATTTAGTGTTATGCATTCAATTAAAAAGATAAGAAAAAGGCACAGAGAATGTTTTCCAAGGTCGTCATTGCCTGTCTTGCTTTCCTTTTTTTTTTCTGCTGCAGAGTGAATGCCCCCTTTTTTCTGCATATTTTTTTCAGTGAGCAGTCAGAACCATTTTTGAAGGAATGACACCTCTCTAAGAGAATTGTTGTATATTGACAGAATATCAAGATCCAGAGAGGAGCTTGTGCTATGCCACTAAGTGTGCACGAGTACTCCCCTTAGCCTTGTTTTCTTATCCTCATCAAAAGAAATTTCTTCCTCATAACAATGCAAACGACTATAAAGTTATTAAATCCCAAAGACTGTAAACACATTCATGCAAAGTAGAGCAGGGTGTTTGTAATATATCTTTGCAGACTTCTTTTATCTGTGTTAGGCAGTAGGTGCAACACAATGCCAGCAAAATATATTCATGACATTTATTAAAATAAGTATCCCTTTTTCATTTTCTGCAGTTTCTTGACTACTTTGATTCCACAGCCCAGTTAGACTTGGTGAGAAAAAAAATATGTCCTTTGCCAGTTTTGAGTTTGCTGCCTCTCCACCTATTAGATGTTCCCTTGCTAATGCATGAGCAGATGCTCCCTATCTATCATCTCTAGGTCTTTCATTTTTCTACAGACTTGTATTAGGTCACTTCTTATTATTCTCTGTTCTAGGACCAATTAATCAAATATTTTCAATTTCTCTGACATATGAAATATTTTTCTGAGTCTTTGCTCAGTCCCATCACCCAAGTAGGAACTCCTTCAATTCTGTCATAACCTCTCAGAGATCACATGGCCCGTACCACACACTGGATTCTGGATAAGTCCTGAGCATTGCTTTACAGACAGACATCATAAAGGAATCTATGTTTTTTCTCTATCCTATTCTTCATTTCAGCTGGCTTTAAAGTTTTTTTAGAGTGTACAAATTCTTCTGCAATGACGTGTAGAAATTTCTGAAGTTGGTGCAAGAGTGGGTTTCTTGCTAGAATGTTAGAAAACATTTTACTCCCTGGTAGATGGGTTTTTGGAGGACTTTTATCAGCAGCATGCATACCTACACCAGGTACAATGAGATTGCCTCTCAGAAAAGAAATCCTTGATGATGTTTGAAGTGTTTACAGGCAGTTCACATGTTCCTCCTGCTGTACCCCAAACTAAATTAATTTACAAAGACAGATTAGACTGATGAGATCTTGGCATGACAAGCAAAAGTAAAAAAAGAAAATAAAAGAAAAATCCTGGACTACTGAAAGTGTGTCATGGACTTGAAATTTTTTAGGTGAAGGTCTCTCCTAAGGTACTGCTCTCTGCAGAAAAAACTTCTCAGATAATATTCTGTCTGCAGAATATGCTTTTCCCTGATTACTTATCAGCTACATTTCAAAGTGAACTGTGTGCCACTGAAAGATGCTAATTCAACAGACAAGAGGGCTGAAGGTCCTTCAGAAGGGCAGAGAAACAAACATGCACCCACGAGATGTTCCAGCTCCAGCAAACTGGCAACGTGGCTCAGTCCAAAGGGAACTTTCTCATCTAGAAAGAATTCATCTTCTGCCGAGATTATATATTTACACGGTCCTAATTACTGTGTTATCTAAATTATTTGTAATCTAGAACTGTATCATTGTAGAGTAATGGGCCATTTTGCAGATACAAAATGCGGTTACACACGACACACTGGAGCCTCATAGCAACAGTCCCTTCTTCAGCCATGGCTGCTGCCATGGCAGTTTACCAGCGAAGACGCATGGGAATGCATGGTCTTGCTGTAGAAGACCTGCAGCAGTTGTTGAGCATGTTCTTGGCAAGTATTTGTCCATGGTCTTCTTTTTCCTGCCCAGCTGCTGAACTTTACCCAGGCTGGCATTTGAATTGCAGCACACTCGTTATCTGCCTGGCTTGTCTGCTGCTCTTGCCAAGCAATGTACATTAGTGTTGCCTTTGCTGTTTTTTCAGTATGTGAATGTGCTTTCTTAAACAGGGGAGAAGCCATGACCTCATTTCATAAAATCCATCAGGTTTTTTAAGCATTAAACTTAAGGATATATTGGCTCACTCACTGATGGAGAGCCCTTATCCTTCAGTCCTTTTAATTCTCAAGACAATCTCTACTTCCCCTGCAGCCTTCTAAATATTTGTTTCCTTTTCAATTCTGTTGGACAACAAGGCCAGAATTACATACCATGCTGAGAGTAAAAACCCTGCTTCAGGAGAAAGAGTCTGACAATGCCTGAATTTAATTTCAGTGCCCTGTTCCTTCTTCTGGAGCAGCAAGTGTGATAAAGGTTCAAACATCCATTTAAGACGTTTATGCACCCCCCCCAGATCCTCTCAGCCCTCCTAATGGAGCACTCCAGGCAGTTTGGCTGGAGCCAGGCTCTGTCCACGCTGCATGGGGCTGCTGTGAAGGGCGGCTTTTCCCCAGACCTGTTCATGGGACAGGGCAGTCAGGAACAGCCAGCAAAACTGCCAAGCACTGAACAAGATAGGGCACATGCCAATAAGCAGAAAGGATGACAATGGGCTCATCCAGTCAGATGTAGATATGCTAGTCTGAACGATGTCCTGGCAGAGAACCTGCAGCTCCAAGGTTTCAGGCAGCTGGGCACACCAGGCAACAGGAAAGGATGGAGTTTGCCCAAGGCTGACAATGTGTCTTTGCAACACAGCTGAGTTACTGCTGTCAGGGGACCGCTGAGTGAGGCTCTCTTAGCCATGAGCAGCTGTGACATCCTCCATGTCCCTGAGCAGCTGCCCACCTGCAGGTCACACAGGGATGGCAGAGGGTGTTGTGCTTTCACCCTGCAGCTGCTACAGCTCTTAGTGCACATGGTCATGCATTCGCACTTACATGGCTGACCATGCACTGCAATCACTTGGGAGACAGGCACATTTTGTTATCCCCACTTCATGTCACCTTTCTGTGGGGACACTGAGGGATAGAGCAAGCAAATAAAGCTCGTTATACATGAGTTGTAATGCTCAATCCAACCCAAGACAGATGAACAGAACAGAGAAACAAAGCAAACAGGAAATATTTCCTGTTGGACACAGGAGTCAGACTGCTCAGGTTTACTGTCAGCCATCTCTTTTTAATGGTGATCTGTAAGTCTCCAGCTGCTGTGCTGTGAACATCTCTCAAGAAATACTGCCAGACATCACATTCACAGCTTCATTCACTGCCAGCTCTTATATCACCTGTTGTTGGCAGACTCCATCAATGAGGACGGTTTTCTGGCAATGATGCCAGCCAATTTTCTTCTTTATATGGCTGTGTTGTTCTGCATTTGTTATCAGCTGTTGTGGTTTATGAACTGTTTTCTTGAGAACTTTCAATTGACATATTTGCCTGTAGCTTCCAATGTTAATCCACCTTGACTGCAGGTGCAATGTTGTCTTTTGGACATGCTCTGCTTTTGGTTTGGGTTTGGTTTGTTGTTGTTTTTATTTTTAAGTGAACTGTCAAACAATTAAAGGAAAAGCTAAAGAGCCTCTTTGGGGAAACAGCAGCCAGAATCCCTCTAAAATGTTCAGAAAGATATAGGAGGCGGTTCCTGCAAACCTATCAGTCAGCTTCCAAACTCCCCAGTGAGAGCTTGGAGGCTGGGGATGGTTGGCTGGGGATTAGGTGGAAGCTGTTATCACGAGCTGGCTACGCTATGCATTTCCTTCAATTCAATCCCCACTGCGCAGAGAGCCGCAATGTACCTAAGAGAGGCATGTTCTCTGCTTCCCTTTTGAGCCCTGCTCTGGCCAAAAAAGCCTTTATCAGAGAACACATTTGAGAACCGTTGTTCATTAACGATAACTGAAATGGAATGCAACCTCTTTTTCATCTCCATTGCCTCTGCTGTAATTCCTCATGGAATAAAATCTCCTGGGACTTTGCAGCACTACAAGTTGATTCCTAAACTGGATTTAAATAAACATTGCTTAAGTTTGATAAAAGTAATCAGTTGGGGTTTTTCTCTTTGATGTCTACAGCCTGCAGTTGCAGAAAGTCTTAATCTCCTAGCTTAAGAGAAAGAGAGTGAATCATCACTGCAATTTTGTGCTTTTTTTCTTGAGCATTTGCCTGCTTGTCTTTCATTTATTCATTATAATGACCAGAGGATTGCAGCCAGTCATCAGTCATCATAGGAGGGAGCCTGAGTGCTGTTCTTGTGGGAATTCCACATTCCCTGCAAGTCTTGCATAATGCAGACTTTCCCTCAGACTCAGTCAAGGATTTCTTCCTACCAGACACTTTTTTCCTTCAGCAATGGGACCATATGAGGAAAAAAGTATCCTTTATTCCCTAGTAGGAAACATCATTCTTCCTCCTCAAACCTGAGACACATTGAAACTCTCATTGTCTAAACATAAAGCAGCACTTTAATGAAATTGTCAGTGTCTTTTTATGATGTTCCAATAGTCTGGTTTGACAGGTTTATAAAACAAGTGTGGACTTTGTCAGTCTCCTTAAAGTGTAACACATTCCCTCTGCCAGTTAATAACATTACTTAAGTAGTCTGTGTTATGACACTGAAGGTCACAGGTTCAAATTCTGCTGATCAGTTAAAGCAAATGTCATCGCAAAAGCCATGGCTTCTTTTCTTGCCCATTTTTTATCCAAGAATTGCTGCTGATGAGCAGTGCACACCCCCCTGGCATGGGTGCCTCAGCAGGTGCCATTCTTTTTTCAGTACTGGAAAAACAACCTCTTATGTAATTCTCACACTGCCAAAAATCCACACCGCGGATGAACCATCAAAATACCAGCTGAATTTACTCCATGGTCAGATGAGCAGCCAGAAAACAAATACTTACCTACAAGTGCAAAAAAAAA